>JAJTUV010000562.1:2645000-3245000 GCA_021653895.1 Mastomys natalensis | reverse complement strand
CTCCCTTCTCCCACCCAGATCCCTTCTTCCCTTTGTCTCCAGTGATAATTTTGTTCCCCTTCTAAGTGTGAAGGAAGCATTCACTTTGACTTATCATGAGTTTTCTGAGGTTTTGGGCTAATATCCACTAATTAGTGAGGACATATCATGTATATTCTTTTAGATCTGGGTTATCTCACTCAGGATGATATTTTCTAGTTCTATCCATTTGTCATCAAGGAAGTTTGTGTGGTATCTTCTGACATTGAGAAAGCTAATCCTCAGGAAGGGACTATTCAGGGCAGTTACATCTCAGATGCTTCTGAGTTCTGTGTTTAAAGAACATGATGTCTTCATTATTAGGGTGTTACCTTCCATCTCCAGGAGGAAAACAAGGGCAACAATAGTAACATGTCATATTTTGGATATTTCTTGGACAGCCCTGATCCACAACTCAAAAGGAGGCTTCTCAGTTCTCCAGTTGAGAGCTTTTTGATGGTTTTGGCTCTTTCAAGGAGCATGGTCAGCTAGGATAGAAAAAATTTATTTAAATTACTTGTGATACAACTTGTGCAGTTGTATCTTTTTTAAAGATTTGTTTATTGGGTATTTTACTTATTTATGTTTTAAATATTATCACCTTTAATGGTTTCCCTTCTGGAAACCCCTATTCAGTCCTCCCTCTCCCTGCTTCTATGATGGTGCTCACCCACCCACACCTGCCTCTCTGCCCTGCCATTCTCCTACACTGGGGCATTGAACCTTCACAGAACTAAGGGCCTCTCCTCCCACTGATGCCTGACAAATCCGTCCTCTACTACATATGTGGCTGGAAACATGGGTCCCTCCATGTGTACATTTTGGTTGGTGGTTTAGTCCCTAGGAGCTCTGGAGGGGCAGTGGTCAGAAGCAAATGCTCACGGCCAACCATTGTACTAGGCACAGGGTACCAAAAAGAGGAGTTAGAGAAAGGACTGAAAGAGCCAAAGGGTTTGCAACCCATAGGAAGGTGTATTAAGTTTATTTTAGGTAGATTTCCTATGACTTTTTCAGACATCACTACTACTATTGAAACTTCCTCTATCTTTTCTTTTTCTGCTTTTATCTACCTTCCTGCTTCTTAATTACAGGTTTCTCTTTCTTAGCATTTCCCCATTAGATCACATGTATCTAGCTATTCTCTTTGTTTCACCTTGAATCCCCTCACACTGCTTTTATGTACCATAGTTTCATTTTCTATTCATCAGTTGAAGGACATTCTGGTTTTTCACACTTTTTAGCTATTGTGAATAAGTCAGCAATGACTATGACTGAGTGGGTGTCTGTGGAGTGGGATAGTGGATCATTTAGGTATGTGCCTAATATAAATTCCCAAGTTTTGTATACAACTAATTTAAAACTAGGATGTTGCAGTAGTAAAGAATAGAGCTGTATGATAGCATTGTATCCATATGGAGGACGTCTAGTAGAAAATTATGTAATAAAAGCTAGTTATACACTCTAAAGGGAAGTGAATGTTTGGAAGATGTGTGTGATTTTTTCTCACTTTTGTGTGCAAATGATTTTCCTAAGCTCCATCTATAAAATAATACTAAAGACACTGTTAATATCAGCAGAAATAGAATACTGTGGTTATTTTATATTCTATGATCCATGGTTTTCACTATGATAATGGTACTACATACTGACAATTTAAAAATAATTCACTTACAAAAGCTAAATTTTATTTCATTTGTGGTTTTGTAAAAATGACCCAACTTCCCTGAGCTTTGCTTTTCTCATTTATGGTTTGGGGATGAATATCTAATATCCTGTTTGTGGTGAATATTAAATGAATCAAGTAAAAAGAAAACTGTGAGTACAGAGTTAGTTGTAGAAGGACATAGTTGTAAATTTATTTAAGTTAATATTAATGATATTTATATGTACAGAACTCATTCCAGGTTTTTAATCCTTATTATCTTGTTTGTATCTGTAACCATGTGAGAATTGGATTTGTAAAGCTGAGAGGATTTTGGATCAGGGTTTCGTAGACATTAGACTAGGGAAGCTTGTATCCATTGATTCTGTATCCATGACCATGGGAAAGATACACATCTCAAGTGAAGTTCCTTAATCCTCCACTACTAGTTCTTTCAGTACTTACAACATATCTCTTTTCAATAGAATCACCCTGAGGATCAAGACTGGGATGCATAAATCTTAGTGGGCATTTTTTTATCCAAATGTAATGAATCTAACTTTTAAAATGTTTTCCTTAAAGTTTTATCTACCTAAATTTTATCAGCGGGGTGTGTCTAGCCTAGTTATGAATGTATACATACTTGCTTGTGAGAAAAATACTCATGGATTGAAGTGGCTTAATTAGATGTCAAAATGCCAAGAGCCAGGCTGCTAAAACCTGTACAGTCTGATAGTGTGGTAATTAGTTAAATCTCATAAGCTAAAATGTCATGAGCCTACTTTGCCTCTTTGATAAGTCCTTTGTTATTATTGGATAAAATTTCTCTATAGTTTCATATACTAACTACTGAAAATGAGAATGGGATGGAAAAGAATAAAAGTTTTTTATTCTACAATAGGTCAAGCTTAAGAATTTTGTAGCACATTTGATAACTTAGTTCCTGTACTTTTTGGAGAATTATAAGAGTGATGATTTATTTGTTTCATATTCTTAATTATTTTATTCTATTTAGAATATTTAGCACTTCTTCTATGTCTAATAGAGACTCTATGCACTGTGTGTGCAAAAATCTAGAGGGTGCTTCTGCAGTATATATTTTGTACTTATTCTGGTAATGGATTACTTTTAGATCTTATGGATTCTTTAAAGGTTTATAGAAAACAAATATTGTATTTTTTGTGGTGATGATATGTTACTTTTATTAGTGTTCTATATGCTAAGAGACATAGGTACAGAGAAAAGATTAGATGGTGGTGCATCATTATAGAGGAGTTGGCACTATTGATATTTAGGTGTTTGGAATTTGAATTTTGGAATTTGAATTTATGTGTAACTGGGGCCAAATTCAAAATGTATTTTGTGGTTATTTTGTAACTTAAATTTAATCTCAATTTCTACATGTGTGAAACCAGATGAGTGATTCATTCCTTTTAGGCTCCTTTTGGTAATACATATCAACAAGCTTCTCCTGGTATACAGCTAGAATGCTTTAATGAGAATGGCCTCAATGGTCTCATTTGTTTGAGTACTAGGTCAGCAGTTGGTTGAACTATTCAGAAAGGATTAGAATATGTGGACTTGTTGGAGGAGATGTTCACTGGGAGACATGTAATGTGCTTTGGTCTCTTACTGCAGTTAGAGACAGGAGATTTCACAATTTCCTGACATCATGCCTTTGCTCACCCATCTCAGATTCTAACCCTTTGGAACTACAAGTCAAATTAAGTGCTTTTTAAAATAACTTTCCTTGGTCATAGTGTATTATCATATCAATAGAAAAATAACCAATGTAATATCAGTGATTATAAATTTAAAAACAAACAAACAAAATAACTAGTTGTCTTTACCTCTCTCCTTTGTGCCTACTTCAGAGACTAGCAGTTTGCTCTTTATCTGGCAACCTGGTCACAGATCATTGACTGATTATGTCATTGATCAGATTCTATGCAGACAGAGTCAAGTCACATGGAGGGACAAGACATGGACATAACTACTGAAAAGCCAAAACATAAAGTCTTGGCTAACATTTTTAGTCTGCATATCATAACCCATATGTATAAATTCAAACACCTTATACTGGCCTGCTACCGAGAATTCTACCCTTGTCACAATTTAATTGTGTGACGCTGATTGAGATCTCCTTCAAGCTCTGCACTACTATGCTATGTGCAAAAGGACAATCCATGGCACAATCACCAGTTCATTGGAAGATGATTCAAAAAGAATAAAGGGAAAGGAGCTCAAAAGGAAACAGATTGGTCACAACCTAAAAACTTGTGTCTTGGGCAGGTAATGCAAAAGACAAACATAAATGTTGAGAATACAAAAATACTAATGTTAGTGAATGAGTGTTTTGTAGAATATTTTACTGAGTCCCAGTGAGAATAGAAAATGGTGGCTCAGAAAAATATTAAACCACACAGTGTTATAATAAAAGACTTCTCAAAACTGCTGACAGTACTGTAGATTGTTATTCACTTTGTTAATAAACATAAAAAAATTTGGGTCATTATGACAATTTCAAACATGTCTATTATTGTCTTATGGGCTTTGCTAAAATGTACATCTTGGCTACATTCACAGAAAAAAAATTAACAGTTTCAAGCATTTCTCCCATAGAGCCTATGTCATTAAGAACAAAACAAACAAAACAAAACAAAACCACCACCACCACCACAAACAACAACAACAACAACAACAACAATAAGTAACATCAAATCAGACAGTTATACTCTGGTATAGTGAGTTAAGGGCTGAACTGGATATGTGACTGTTCACAATGGCATAAACATGGCTTTGCAAGAGCCAGAAAACCCACAAATATTCCATAGGATTATTGAATGTATTTTTTTTTATTAAATTATCCTTATTTTTTATTCAAAACACTTTAAAGGGAATTTTCCAGTTTTCATTTGTCAAAGAATATAAGTGATTAAAATAGCCTGGGCTGTAGAGTGGATCCTATATTAAAACATACAGAACAATGACTAGGGATGGTATATATTCCCATGACTCAATTATCAGCCATTTATCACTGAACTATTTCCAATTTTCTGAGGAAACACCAGACTGTTTTCCAAAATGGTTTAACCCACTTGCAATCCCACCAGAAATGAAGTTTTCCTGTTTCTCCATATCATCCCCAACATTTGGTGTCACCTGAGTTTTTGACCCTAGCCATTCTGATTGGTAAAATGTTGAATGGCAGGGTCATTTTTATTTATATTTTCCTGATGACTAAAGAAGTTGAGCATTTTTTTAGGTGATTCTGGTCCATGTGTGTTTCCTCAGCTGAGAATTCTTTGATTAGCTCTGTGCCCTATTTTAATAGGGTTATTTGGTTCTCTGGAGTCCTTTGGATATTTTGCATATTAACCCTCTATCAGAAGTAGGGTTGGTAAAGATCCTTTCCCAATCTGTAGGTTGCTGTTTTTTCCTATTGAGAGCGTCCTTTGCCTTACAAAAGTTTTTTTGATTTTATGAGATCCCAAGATCAAGTGACCATAGGTACTTTGTTTTATTTCTCAGTATTTAATTCTATTCCATTAAGTCATTAAGTTACGTTTCTGTCTCTGTACCAATAACATGTATGTTTTTTTTTAATCACTATTGGCTTATAGTATAGCTTGAGGTCAGGGATGTGATTCCCCTAGAAGTTCTTTGTTGAGAATTGTTTTTGCCCTCCTGGGTTTTTTGTTATTCCAGAAGAAGTAGAGAGTTGCTCTTTCTATCTCTGTGAATAAAGCAATAGTAAATATTATTTTAAAAACTTTAGCACATCCTTGACCAGTGTGGCTGCCTGAAAATTAATTGAACTAGGATTACACCAATAAATATTCTATATTTTTGCAACCTTAAGACAATGTACTACAAGCCATTAAAAATGCTGAGAGCAAGGGTAATTTGTCTTCCTTATGGAAAACACATTTCAGTTATACAATACCAGAGTGGGTCCTGAAAACATACAAACAAGTAACAATATACAGAATGAGAGGTTATATTAATATGCTTAGGAATGCACACACATGCACAATGTAAAAATACTTCAAAAAATAGGCTATGAGTTTGTAAGAACAAGGAGAAGATATATGGGAGAGTCTGGAGGTAGGAAATAAAATAATGGACATGATATAATTACAACCTCAAAAAATAAAAATAAATATATATTATTTTAAAAAATGATATCATCAAGAATTTTCCATAGTTGTGGAAATGATGAATTAAACAGTCACAATAATTATGTTGTATGTTGTTCATACTCAATAACAATTTATAAAATAATGCTCATGACATATTAAATTAATAAATCAAATGTTATTAATAGACTATAGTAGACATTCTAATTTAATCTAACAAATCCAGAATTTATACCCACTCATGACTTGTTTGTCCTGATAGTCACTTTCTAGTATTTAATGTGTATGTATTGCCTGCATGTGATGTAAGTGTAAGTGCAGCAGATGTGTGTGTGGTGCCTACAAAGGTCAGGAAAAGGCATTTGGCTTTGATTTACTAGAACAGAAGCTATGGACTGTTTTGAGCCACCTTGCAAGTGCTGGGAACCAAACCAAGTACTCTGAAAGAGCAATAAGTACTCCTAAACTCTAAGTCATCTCTGACCTCCATAGTAGTTATTTTCATAAACACTCTAGAACAAACCATATGTCACCTCTGTGACACAAAGCCATTAAAATTTACCTACATAAACATATAAAAATAATACAGATGTCATCCCCTTTCCCCATTTCTCCTCCCTAGAACCTCCTATCCCATTCCCCCTCCTCCTTTATGCTTTTATACAATTTTGATTACATGCAAGTATTAAGGTCAGTTCTAGGTTGAGGGTCTAGCAATATAATAGATGCAAATAGTCAAAAAACAAGCAAGACAATAAACACAAGTAGTCAAAGAAAAAGCAAGGTGTTAAACCCAATTATGTGAACACTCGCTTGATCACTGTTTCTAAGGGCTTATCAGGATGACCAAAGTATCTGAGCCTACTTCCCTGTCCTAGTTCAAGGTCATTTTCATGTCTGTATTGTAAATAAATAAAATATCCAATTAAAAAAAGGGGGGGAGGTAGCTCAGCAGCTCACTCAGAAATTGATGTACAATAATCACGAGTAATTGAGTTAGGTCCTAATACTCATATACTAAGCCAGCACCTGTCTCAGCATTGGCAGAAAACAAGATGCAAAGATAGTTCAATTCTGGAGTTGGCAGGCCAGGCAATGTCAACATATCTTTGAGCTCCAGGTTCAGTAAGAGACTTTGAATCAAAAAAATAAAGTGAAGAGTGATTGAGTGATTGAGTGATTGAGTGACTGAGAAAGGCAGTAAGCTTGTGAGCCTGTGATCTCCGTGTGCATGCACACCAAAGCAATGCACCCTCCCAACCTCTGCCCCCACAGTCCCCACAGTCAAAACACACTCACAAATTTCCTGGATTTAAAGAGTTCAGCTTGTTCTTCTCTGGGCCATTTTACTCTTCTGATAAAAGAAACACTTCTCACTTAGTCTGCTTTTACTGAATCACTTCGATGTGTGAAATGTATGCCACATTATGACGTAAAACTGCATGGTGCCTCAACCTGGCTAATTCCAGTGGTTCCTAACATACATACCATCTGAGCAAAAGCAATAATTCAGCTTTTTTATATGACACAAATTCAACTAAAACAAACTGAATGAAAAGGAATAAGTCCAGCCAAAGTAAAACTATGAGTTTTCTATTTGTTTACTAACAATATCCACACTCAATTCAAATTTCCAGTAGATATATCTGTCTAAATTGTTGTGAAAAGATAAATTAACTAGCATTTAAGATTGAAAATCTTTTGCCTTCTCTAGTCTGATTTTAAGGTTTGAAAACACACTTTGTCAGCCACGTTGTGCACATTAAAATTTAATGGTAGCATTAATGCCTATAATATTTCACATTTTACTCTCGCTACTGTAGGATATGATGCATATGTATTTTTAGAAAGATTTGTAATCTAATTCAATTACAGGAACTAAACAGAAATTGTGTTTTCCTGTGACCATTTGTTCTACCTCAAATCTCAGACGCAGACTTTTTAAATGTTATATTTGTTCTTCAATATCGTGAATAAAATGGGCACTTAAAACGGCTTCTCTCTCCACACCACAATGGTCACAGTTAGTTAAATATTTAATGCCCCCAAGCACAAGGAGGGCATGCAATGAGCATGAACTGTACTGTAAAACTCCGGTAATGGGTTTAGATCCCTGGGGTCACCACTGTTCCACACTGATAGAGTAAATGAGGGAAAGTCTCATCGAGATGCAAGTTTCAGTAGAAATCTGCCCTGCCATATCTGCTGACAAGATTAATTATAGGTCTCTGAACCTGATGTGTTTTCTTAATATCTTGCGCAACTTTAGAAGCTGGTATCTAAGCTAAAATGTTAGGTGTAGCTTTGTATAATTCTGTGTAATTCTCCTTTCCAAAGTGACTCTTCCCTGCATATTTTAAGTTTTGATAACTTACTAAGGCTCTGCTAAAAGCTTCCATTACTGATTTGCCATTATTCATTACAGATGTCTGTTGAAATTAGGTGGATATTTGCAATAGTAGCAAAATGCTAAAGGCGACCAGAGCTGTGTGTGTATGTGTGTGTGTGTGTGTCTGTGTGTGTCTGTGTGTTTGTGTGTGTTCAGCTATTATTTTTTTCTCTCAGGGACATGTCCAAATAAAGGAAAATGCAGTAAAATAGCTAAAATGTTTACCCAGGAAAACACAGTAAAATAGATAAAATGTTTACCTACACATTTTAACCTAAGGGTAATGTAACATTTTAAAGAAGATATATATGCTTTTGCTTTCTTCTTTAGATACAGAATAACAGAGGTAGGACTACAATTTTAACCTACATTTGACCTAGGATGTGTAAGACTCCAAGTTCAATTCTTCATATTGAAAAACATAGAATTATGACTGTTTATGAGAGCCAATGCAATATTTTTATAAAGAAAAATAATATATCTTGAAGAGGCTTAAAGTAAAAGTTTGTATTTAGACATATACATGGTGATTTGAATATATTAGTGTATTAAGAATATATTAGTTATTTAGGCTATGACACTGGGAAAGTAGATCACTGGGAATACCCTTTGAGTTTATACTCCATCCTCATTTCCACTTCATTCTCCTGACTTTCATTCTGCTGTGGAGCTGTGAACTCACGTCTTCTTAGTTGTGCTGCTCTGCCTGGCAATTCTTCCTGCCATTGTAGAACCACAGCCAAGATAAATGATTCTTCTATAAGTCAGTTTTTGTATTTTATTTACACTAACAGGAAAATAGCAAACACAACCTATAAAAATGATTGTGGACAGTGTTATTTACCAACGGAGTGAAGTTATTGAAATTTTTTTATCTTTAATTTCTTTGTTATGAAATAGAAAATATAAAATAAAATTTGGGGTTTTTTGAGGATTCTTTCATATTCTATATATAATGTTATAGTCAGAATATTTAGACCTACTTAACCACCCAATATCAATTAACGTATAAAATGCAACTCCATACAAAACAAATGATCTGGGCAGTTCTCTTAGTTCTTCAATTATGTTAATCCTCTTTAGTATGAATTAACAAAGTAAATTTGGTTAAAGTCTTCAAAGATTCTGATAAATGCTCAAATTTTTGTTTCATAATCATCATTCACAGTGGTCAGTGTGTAGGAAGATGATTACTGATATACTGCATTCAATAGTTTTAATAAAAAATTGCTAGTTTCAGGAAGATTCTTTTCTTATGATCTGCTATAGGTAGCACAGTTATAACAGTATCCATCTAATTTTTTTGACATCTTCATTAGCACTTTTTCCTTACATTCTGATATTCCATTCTGTTGCACTCAATAATATCAACTCTCTTTCTTGAAGGGTACATTGCAACATGTTTCTTCCCTGTGATTGTTTCTTCATATCTCTAACTGTCTATAATTATGACAAGTACCATGATGATGAATATGATGTTGAAGAAGATAGAAGAAGAAGAAGAGAAGAAGAAGAAGAAGGAGGAGGAGAGGAGGAGGAGGAGGAGGAGGGAGGAGGAGGAGGAGGAGGAGAAAATAAGGAAAGATATTGAAAATGTCCTTCTCTTCATCTAAGGGTGATCTGTCAATGCAGGATAGGGAGCCCCAAGTCATTTCCCAGAAGTCATGTCAAGGTTAAGTTTGTAAGAAAAAAAAAAAGGTAAAGGAAAAATCCAAGGAGGAAACAAGTGGATAGGAAGAATCTGACACACTGGAAAGATGACTCAGAAGTTTAAGAGCACTTTATAATCAGTCATGAGAGATGGAGTTTTAATCAAAGCACCCATGTTAGATTTCATACGACTACTTACACCTCCAACTCCAAGGACTCTGTTGTTTCTCTCTCTCTCTTCTCTTTTCTCTTCTCTCTCTCTCTCTCTCTCTCTCTTCCTCTCTCTCTCTCTCTCTCTCTCTCTCTCTCTCTCTCTCTCCCACACAGACAAACACACACAAACACATAAATAAAATAAAATATTACTTAAGAGAAAAAGTAGAATCCAAGATTTGGGTAAAGTTGGGCAGGTATAAAAAAGAATGGAGGTTTACTGTACATAGAAGGGAGGATGCTTGGGACAATAAAGCAATGGTCAGAAATAGATTCAATGATCAATATTTTATTTAGAAATGTTCGAACTTATTATATTTTTAAGGTCAAAGAAGACCCTTGTCGTCATTAATGTGAACAGCAAGAGTACAGCTATCAGCTTAATCAAAATGGTTTAAACATCATCATCTTTTTATCAGAAACAAACCCACCAGGTTGGCATTGTGCAGAGACTGTTCAAACAAAAGTTCAAAGTAAAAGTAACTGATTTTGTAGAATCTTCATTCATTGATTTATATTTTAGGGATATAATATTTATTATATAACATTGACATATATTATATTGCAAGAATAACTCCATTGTAGTATTTCAAAAGTTTCTCTTTCTCCCTCCTTCCATTACCTCTCTCCTGTGTGTGTGTGTGTGTGTGTGTGTGTGTGTGTGTGCATGTGTGCACAAACTTCTTTGTGTGTGAGGAGGGCACACATGTGTTTGAAATCAGAAGACAAAGCTGATATCATTTCTCAACTCCCACAATTTCCATTGTGTTTAGACAGGATATCATTTCACATAACATCAGCTTTCACCAATTCTGGGTAAGGTTTAATATCTTTGTCTTCCATGTTCCATCTACCACACAAATTAATCATGTGATACTTGTTATTTAGCCATCTGTTGAAAATGTGTACATAGTTTCAATTTCAATAAAAAAAGATTCCTGCTACAATGAGTATGTCAGGTTTTCACTGTTTTTGTAACAAATTAACAGAAATGGGTTTCATTTTAAAAAATTATTATTATTGTTTTTTTTTTTTTTTTTTTTACAATCCAGTTGTTGCCCTCCTCCCAGTCTGCCCTCCCACAGCTCCTCATCCCATTCCTTCTCCCATCTGTCTCCAAGAGGATGCCTCTCCACACCATACACCCCCAGGCAGGCCAGGGAAGCTCCAAGGCCTGGCACTATTACTGATGCTAGCAAGACTTCATGTCTAAGGAGGCCTTGGTGAAGGAATCATTTCTCTGTCTTTCCCAGAATCTAGATGCTGCTCCTTTAGTTACAGTTCCTTTCTCTTTCCTTAAACCTGCAGCAGGGCATCTTCCAATTTCTTCTGTGCACTTTGGCTCTTAACTCCATCCTTAAATTAAAAAGATCTTTGGAATACATTTGCACCTACCCAGATAATCCCAACAATAGCTCTTTCCTCTATCACAACACATTTAACATATGCACATTTCCAAGCTCTTCCTGTGATTTTTTTTTTTTAAAGAGAACATTATATTCATAGGTTCCAGGGACTGGGGCACGTACATGGATAGGAAGAAAGGTCACCTTCATTTGACCTCACCCATTGGAATTAATGTACTTAAACCAGTATGGATAATGACATAGGGCTACTTGTTAAGTCTCTCTGTCTTTTTGTCTCTCTCACCTTTTACCTTCTTTTAGATAGGGTCTGATTTATACTTTCTGTATGTATCAAGAAAACTGGACTTGGAGCATTGAGATTTCTCCTCTATTTGCCTCTCACCTGACCACAGCAATTCTTGGATTATGTATCCATGCTGTCCCATCCACCTTTCCTTAAGTTCTGAGGACCTGAACTCATGTCTTACACTTTCTCAACAAGCACTTTCCCCACTGGTGCATACACCATACACCAACCCTCACTGTGGCATTTTTAAAAAAATGTTCTATGAGATCCTTCATGTTTTCTGAAATCTTCTCCAAGATCTCTCTGGATTTTATGGTGTACAAAATTTAGAAGCCCTTCATTTGTGAAAGTATATACTGATGTTTTGTCTAAATGCATGGCTGTGTACCACATGCCTGAGCTAGTTTAAGAGGGTATAAACTTGCCTACAGCTCGAGGTCCAGACAGTGTGAGACACCATGTGGCTTTTGGTGGAATCTATGTCCTTTGGAAGAGCACGTAGTGTTCTTAACCATGGAACCATTTTCCAGCCCCTGGACACCCCTTCGTAAACCGTATACTAGTTGTCATGGAGATTGTAAGTGTCCTCACTGTGTCAATCTCACCTGAAATTTAACAATTTCACAATGGTGCATGTTACCATTTTGATAGTGACTTGATTCTACATCACCAAATATTTGGAAATTTGTAGGAATGTCTATCTCTTTCATAGAATCATTATTTCCATTTCTCAGGATTGTTGTATTCCCTCTACCCCGTTTATAGTATACTGTTATCTCCAAGTTATTATTCCTTTTATAAAGAATGGTTTGGTCAGATAGTTTTAATTATAAAAATTGAAGAATTATCCTGGGGCACATAAGAGAGAAGAGTTTCTATTTGTGTGTTGAGATTTACTGAAAATAGCTGGCAAAATTATGTTTTATCCAATTATAAACATAATGTATAATTAATATTAAATGAAGATTATCATAAATAATTTAATGATCATGCTTAATTTCTTAGTTGTGCACACACTTATACAAATACCTTAGTGTAGTTCAGTTACAGTATTTTTCACTTTCTAATTCTATTATGTATTCACTAGGTACCAGAAACTATTGTGAATTCATTATTTCATATATTATTGATTTTTTTAGCCACTGTAACTTTGGATTGGCTTTTGTAAAATTGATTTCCTTGGCCCAACCCATGAGTAATGTTCAAGATACTTTGAATGCTTAGATGCATTGGAAATTACCACTACCTGGCCACAAGTTGTTATTCAAATAAAAGTGTTAGAATAGAATATTTTAAGGCAGAAAAATAACTTTGTGTATAGGCTTTTTAAAGCCAAACACAACTCATTAAGCTCACAGACATTTTAGAAAAAATTTTCAATGTGCCATGTATGTGCTCTTTGACAATCAGCTTAAAAATTCAGTAATTGAATGAAGAAATAAATGTATATACTCTACTCTAAGTATTTAGCAAAATACCAACCTCTCCCATTGTAATCATTTACTACATTACCACATACCACACAGTCCTCTCAATACCTGGGTGATGAGGAGGCCAGGGTGGGAATATGGAGGAAGTATCCTTTTCTATCATTTTCTAACTTACTCTTTTGAGCTAGGGTCTTTCACTGAACCTAGATACAGGTTGGCTGCCAGCATTCTCCAGTGACCTGTCTATCACAGACCACTACCAGTGAGTTGGGATCACATGTGTATTCACCTTCACACCAGACTTTTTATATGGATTCTGGGATCAAAACTCAACTCCACATGCTTCCCTGGCAGGCATTCTTTACACTGAGCCATTTCTCCAGCCTTTCCAACATACTTACAAGGCCAAAATTCAGGGGATGAAACCAATTTCCCAACCATATAGGTAGCAATTCTGTTGCTCCATTTCATTATATTAATTTACATGGCTTCTACAGAATCTAAACTACCTTTTGGTCTAATTTATTAGACTCTATTGCACTGATTAGAATTGGGCTCCTAGAATAATATTGGGTTAACATATTAGAATATAAACTTGAAAACATAATGTAAGTTTTAATTGATGTTTTCCTGCTCAAGGCAAATCTCAGAATGTATTATAGAAAATGTACAATGACAATTTGGGGGTTGAAATGGTTGTCCTGTAAGAATCACTTAATGATAAGGAATTAGTGCAGGAGGTAAAAAGACTAGGAAGCTAGTTAGACACAGAAGCAAAGAAAGCTGTGATAGTTTAGTTGTACCAAATGTCTAGGTACTTCTCTGCTCAACCAGGTAAGCTTCCAATGAATTCAGAAGAGAGGAAGCTACATTTTGAATTTTAATATTAATTTATAATAAAATATAAGCCTCAAATCAAAACTGGTCACATTCACAGACATTTATTTAGTATGGACATTCACAATCAATCAAATAGCAAAAAGTTCATATAATTTATACTATATCCTATAGCCACATGAATATTTTTTGATGAGTTTATCAAATGCTGGTATGACAATTCTCCTTTGGTAGATGTGAACAGAGGAGGATACTGTAACTGTCCTTGTCACCATTAAGATATTGCAAATCTCCTTGTGTTGAAGGTAGGCACACACTTTACCATAGCGATCATGATACTCAAAGGAGATGGATAGCAAAACATCATCAAGTCAGGTACTTTCATCATCTAGTGGAAGTTACTGGGGAGTAAGAAAATATTAATGTTGTCCACTTGCACCAAAATGACATGGAAACCCTACTGCAAGATTTATGATGTCTTTCCTGATTAACAAATTCTCAGATACAACAGAGTACTTACCACAAGTAAGCTTTCAGCACCTCATTCTTTCTTTGGCATTTTTATACCATGGATTAAATAATATTAATTCTGTTAAAAGTCTTTACCTTCTAGCCCATTTCAGGAGTGTAAATTTTCTAAAACACTTAGCTGTTTTGATATTCTCCTTTCTCTCTGTTATGGGGCAAGGTGGCCAGGTGGCCAGGTTGTCACAGGACAGGGAGTCCTTTCAATGGATGTCTTGGTATCTGGGATGATAGAGCCCCATTTGTTTCCACAGTTGAAGTTTCAATAAATGTAAAAAGACTGGCAATTTACCAATGTAATGCAAGTCTATCTGATGTAATGCAGAAAAATTTTCATTCAAATACAGTTTTTGATTGTGTTAAATGATTAACATTTGCATCCTTAAACAGCATAGCTATAATATCCAACAGCATATCAGAAGTATCATATGCATACATAAATTGTGTGTATGCATAATAATAAACATGCATGTTTATGAGCATGTTTCATAAGATGTGTATATAATAAAATTTACTATGTTCTCTATTGGCCAGCTGCTTTCTAGAAATATAGCTTAAGGTTTGTAAAAGGCTATTTCTACAGACCCTCCAAAACTGGATTTCTGCAAAACCTTATGTTACAACCTATTCAAATATCTTCTTTCTCTTAGACCTCCCATTCTAGATTTTTTTTCAGATATATTAGAAAAATTTACTTAATAAAGAGTAAATAACATTTCACGTATTTTCTTTTCCAAACAGTTGATAAACCAGTCACCCAGAGCAAAGATTAAATTTCCTCTTGCATTTCATTTAGCATCTATTTATTTCGAAAATATAGTTCACTAATGAACTGGATTTCTCTTTTGTGCTTCTTGAGTCAGCATGAAATGTCGTGGTATACAGATACACAGGAAATGCTGCTGATTGACTGAAAAACATCCTATTATGGTACCACCGTTATTAAAGTTTGTAGGTTTCTTTCCCTAATTTCAAAATGTCTTTTTCATTTCAGATCACCCCAGGTAGCAGTCTCAGAACATCAATCTATTGATTTTCACTGTATGGGGTGAAGAAGAAACCACCAAGTCAGGTATGACTTTCAAGCTCAAAAATTATCCACTTGAAATTAAACATATACAATGCACTACAGACTGAAACTTTTAAAATTCTCTTACAATGGAGCTTGAAGCAAATGGTTTTGGAAATTGCTAGAAGAAATCTTTATTATTTTTTCTCTAATGCACAATCTCTTTTGTAGAAAGGAAGCCATACAAGCACTTGTTAAGACTTTTACATTGTATTGTACCCCACCTAATAATAAGCCTATCAAACGTATTCTGCCTAAATGTCCCTTGCCACATTTCCAGTGTAATCTGATGCTCATTGTTCTTCCCTTTGATATGCACTGGAAGTCCACAGTATCTTCTTATTCTAATCAGTATTTCAATGCCTTGTCTGTTGAAATGAAAGTAGCTGTGATTAGTGGCACAGATGTTTCCCTGAAATTAAAAATGTATGGGTTAAAACCACAAATTCAAATTCAGCCAAGTACAGTCTTTGCATGCATATTCATGTTTTGTTTGGGGGGATGGGTGGTGGGGTAAACATTATTGTCAAGTGAAAATGGTACAGGCTAAAGTTGTGAAACTCTGACTGGAAAAAGAGGGGATATTTGAAAATAGGTCAGCATCAACTCTGAAGAATGGCTATACAATTTTAATGTGTTGGAAAAATAAAGTATTCCTTGCCTTCACTTATGATGCTTGGAGAGACCTGGAAAAGAGAAATAGAACAATCAGAATTGTATGCCAATTGGAAAACTGCAGAAAGGTTTTTAAAAGTCCATGAGGGAATCATCATTACTTATTGATATATTAATATTATGTGGTATTTATCTGCTATTTACCTAAAGTGCTATCAACATCAGCATGTAACAGTTAGTTGAATGCAATTGTTTATAATCACTGAACACTGTCATATTAGGTATATTTGCTTCTTATTTGTATTCACTCTTTAGTGTTATCCATTATGGTTTTTAATATTCAACAATGAGCAAAGGTTAAAAGTACTTGTATCAATGAACTAATAATAATTTCCTAGTTAAGGAAGTGAATCTGCATTTGTTGAATTTTCTTCTAGTCTCTTTCTTTTTATTTGAATTTTATGAGCAATTATAATATAAAGATGAGAATCCTTGAATTAGATTGATCTCTCTAACAACTACCACATGCAAAAAACTAATATCTAGGTTTCCTGAGATCCTAGGCCACGTTATAATCTACTCCACTGAGGCTTTGCTTTCATAGACTTAGGAGAGTGCAGTGATTGCCCTCTTGTGTTAATATTCATGATTAAGAGGCTTTCCTTGCTCTTAGTTGAGGAGGAAGTTCCTTGACACCAGTCCTAGTCCATCTCCTATATCCCTCCATGCTTACATAGGTAGTGACTGCTTTTTCTGACCATAGTAATTAAATTATGTCTTCATTTACTTTCATTAGAATTGCTGAAACTTTTCAAGCAAGTTCTCAGTGACCAAAGGCATATGTAAACAAATAGACAGGTTAAATTTTCTCAATATGTGTATCACTACCTTCATCTTTATGGGAATACTGCAACACCTTCCCTCCCATTAACTAGAAAAATTACTTGTGCTATGGGTATATAAGTGTTTTTCCTATAGAGCTTTACTATCTTTGTTCAATTAATTAATTAATTTGGTGGTATACACACACACACACACACACACACACACACACACACAGACACGTTGCTTAAGCTCAAGGATTAAAGAAAAGACACACCTGAAAACATGAATGAGGGATTCTCAATCGAGAATGTCTTCCCTCTTCATATTAGTATAACCAAGGATTAATTTAATGCCATGCTTGCTAACCTGATCATGTGGATCTCTTTATAGTCTATAGAAATCACAAACTGAGAGACAGACTTAAAATCAAGCTCTTTCCACTTTTCCTCAGCATGGCTCATTGGTAGGTTAAAATTTTCCTTGCTGCAAGTTATACATTTATAGGTTGAGAATTTATCTTTTCTAATGGGCCTTACTTTCTAAGGACTTGGCTATAAAGTATATTACAAGCTCTAACTCTATGATTACTATGGTAACACAAAGGAAGTGACCCCTAATATTATCTATCTTCTGCAATTATTTATATTATTAATTGGAAGTAAGCAAAAGTAATAATGGCTTACCTGTTACTTTTTGTAAAGTATGTTAAATTGAAAAATATACATCAGATATCTTAGCAAAACATCAGTATCTTAACAAGCCATGGTAAAGCATTTTCACCAGAGCCCCTAGTGTTTATTTCTTCTGAATTCCTAGAGGGGCGTTATACCATATGGAAGAGTTGTATCAGTAGAGCTAACTTGCATGAAATTGTACACATTGAACTTGAACATTAATTCGACAATGAACAACCATCCTTGGGTTTGCTCTGCATGCCTTTTTAAAGGAGCTTATGAACTTTTAGGAAAAAAAATACAAGGACCTATCTTGCTCTCTAAATATTTAGGAGACAGAAGTAGACACTAATATAGGAGTAGCATTCCCAAGAAAGCATACAAACAGAACAGACTGAGATATAGTACTTGAATGCATGAACTTTTCCATAGAATGAGTTAAGAGTTTGGGATGGTGCTTACGACTTCCTTTACTTTTCTGCCTATCCAATGTTTCACAGTTTCACATGAGTCACACCAGCAGTGCTTAAAATGTGCTCTCTCCCAACTAGCAGCATCAGCATTGTTACCTGTTGGAAACACAAAGTCTTTGACCTTTTCAAGGTACAGAGAACCAAAGTGTCTGATGAGGGGTGTTAGCAATGCAAATTTCATAAGAACTTCAGGTGATTCTACTTGCTGATTCTCAAAAAACTCCTTAATAAAAGGAGACATTCCCTAGGCATAGGGTACTGTCCAAGCGTTTCAGTAGCATATGATGAAACCTGGGTTTGAACTCCAAAACTTGAAGATCAAAAACAAGCTATCAAAACTATTTGGAGCAAACTAACCCATCCTACCCCAGCAGCCATCAGTTTCTAATAGCCCTATGCATGTGCATACAGCAGCAACCCTAAGTAAACTTGGTTACTTCAAAAGACAATCTAAGAAGCTAGGAGGGAAAGTGGTGGGAGGAGGTGTGGAAAAGGTCAGAGAAAAGGGAGTGTGGCTGGATTTGATGGAAACATAGTGTATGTCTTAGAGTTTCCATCGCTATTAAGAGACACCGTGGCCAGTAAACTTTTATAATAGCAAACATTTAATTGGGGCTGGGTTAAAGGTTCAGAGCTTTAGTCCATTATCCTCATGACAGAGAGTGTGGTGATGTGCAGGTAGAGATGGTGCTGGAAAAGGAACCAAGAGTTCCACATATGGATTGTCAGACAGCAGGAGACAGAGTGAGACACTGGGCCTGACTTGAGTTTATGAAACCTCAAATCCTACCCCCAATGACACACTTCCTACAACAAGGTGACACCTACTCCCACAATGATAATAATAATAATTATATATATATATATATATATATATATATATATATATAATATAAACAATATAATATAATATAAAATAATAATAATGCCACTCCTGATGAGCCCATGGGACCCATTTGCATTCAAATGATCATAGTGCATTAATGTGTATTCTCAAACAACATATTGTTGACATTTCTTTGGAAAACAACTTCACATATGAAATCGTCTTGCCTACCAATTGGTAAAACCCACTCTAAGTATTTGTACAATTCTTTGGAGAAAAGCACTGGCAGAAAATAAAACTAAATTTTGCTGATAATCAACCATATGAAAAGCACTCAAATGTCTATTAGTTATTGTATTTGATCAGATAGCAGTGTTCAAAGGACTCTTTATTATCTCAAACTTACTAGTGGGAAGATTTAGCTAAGCAAAACCATATACTAGTCTAAAATATTTATCACTAAATCATTGGTCTAGGATTTGATTTGGAGGACTTTGGTGACAAAATTCTTTCAATTGTGCATTAAAGCCGGATGTCATATATTCCTGGATAGAATATCCACAGCAGCTCTACAGGAAAGATTCATTTCTATTACCTTTCTCGAGTTCTCCTATTTTGGTTATTTAAGAGAATAATATATGTGTATCCTGACAATACACAAGGACAGTAAGATGAAACTCTGAAATGAGTATATGTTCTTGATTCTTTTCAATGTGCTTATAATACCATTCTATATATTTGTTTAATGACTATAAACTAATAAATACAAATTTGTGTTTATGTTTGTATACTTGGGTTTTTCCCTCCATGAATAAATATAGCTACAGAGTGTCCCATTTGGGTGGATTTAAACAAAGAGTTACTGAAATCTGCATGTTCACCTCTCAATATTATGTAAATAAAATCATGTATTATGTAAATGTAATTACAAATGAAAGTAAAAATATGCAATGGAAACCTTTGAGCTTTAATATGGTGAATTATGGGAGATGGTAATTATATACCAAAGTCTCTAAGAAGGTCAGTGATTTCTATGTTTTGAAAATACAATGAATTTTTTTTATTTTGTTCTATAATGGATGTGATGGTTGGGAGTTTGTATTAGGGGCATGCAGGATAGAAAGAATTCTTGAGCCTGAAAATGATTTCATCATAGTAGTATCTCTGTTTCAGAGCACTTATGATTAAATGCCAAAATAATAAGTCACATTGAGCTTTCCAAGGGACAGAAAGGATATATTCCCCTCACCCAATCTATATTCTAGAGTATTTCTTATAAACCTATCAGCTACATGGCCTAGTATCTCACATAGTTCTGGATTTTGGAAATTGATTGGACAGGTTGTGAAAGTAGCTGCTAGATTATAACAAAGTAAAGAGATAAGTGTACGAAATTGAACAGGCAGGTAGCTGTGAGATCAGCACTTACAGGTCATTGTCACAGATATTCTGTGTAAGGGATAACATTGTATCTATAAATATAAAAGAAAATGATACAGAAATAAGTAAGGAAGATCAGCTCTGAAAAATAAACAACAGAAAAATTTCAGGAATTCCACTCTTCTTGAGAGAACTGCTTGAAACTAAACCAAAAGTTAAGACTCAGGGATTAATGAAGTATTTTCCCCTCTCTAAGATAAATACAGCCATTGCCTGAGTAAAGTTTTGTATTCTCTTCTAGGTCAGGCCTGTTATTTTCTTCTAAGCAGATGGCTTCACAGTTTCTTTACCCTGTTTACTCCCAGTACTTTCACCATATTCTAAAGCTACCACCATCTCCATGTAGGGAAGTAGTCAATTGCCTCCTAGATGCTAGATTCTCTGCTTCCTGTTTTCCCTAAAGTATGTTTTTTACCCTGTAGCCAATGTCATTAAACCTCCTATGAGTTCTCATCGCTTCTAAGGAAATTAGTAACACCATTAACATGACCTAGGTGGTTCTTCATGCTGTTATCTGTGCCTGTTTCTGCAGCACCATCTGAACGTCCTCTCACTTATGGTTTCTTTATAACCCTACACTGTCTGTATTCATCTTCTCTGATGACATGTCTGCCTCTGCCTACATATGTTCTGTCTCAAAAGCACCCTCTATTGTATTTTTGACTTTGACTTGTACATTGCAGCTACAACTACAGTTATAATTAATTCATACAATATATGTATATAACTTATTATAATATAATGTATAATATGTAAACATATTATAAAATAAATTATAATACATTTCATTAAAATTGGTCTGACACAAAGTTAGAATATATATTATTAGATTAAAAACACATCTACCAAGTATATATATAGCACATATTTTTAATATATCCATACAAGTAAAAAAAGAAAAAACCCAAACAAAATCCAAATAAACAAAAAACAATTAAAACTCTTGAAAAAATATAACATGTTTACATTAATCTAGAAGGCTAATATTATCAAAGTAGATTTCAAAGAAGAATATTAGCAAGAATAACAAGGCTTATAATTTTATAATTAATGTGATCAACTTATTAAAATATGTATGATAACCATACACTTTTATGCTCTAAGTAATAACATAATTGTTTATTATAAAAGTGAACCAATGCTACTAGAATTCAAACATGCTTTAGGAAGGTGGTAGCATTCAATTGGAAGCTGAATTTTAAACTTTAAAAGAACATTTAATATGTAGATCTCACCAAAATGATACAAGACTTGTTCAAAAACAAAGTATTTAGTTTGATTATTAAATATAAAATAGGCTAAGATTTAGATTCCTGCCTGAAATTACTTCTTTGTTCTAGCCTAATGTCAGATTCTTGCCTGAAGCCCATTTCCTAGTCTTTGGCCAATGTCAGATTCCTGCCAAGCAGTCCCAAAAGCTCTCCACATCTCCCCCTTTTTTGTTTCATAAACAAAGTGGGCCTGTCTTAGATTGTTCTGACAAGAATGCCTACCTTACCAATCGTGGAATATGCATTATCAAAAGCAATGCACTTATGTCTTTGGTTGGCAAGGCTCTATGCAGAATCTTACCCGTCCTTGGCTTGTCAGCCTGTTAAATTAATAACTCTGTCTGGGGGTCCATTTTTAGATTCAAGTAATATACTTTGGTTGCCAACATGCTGATGTTGTTAAAGGCAAGCTTTCACATGATGGGCAGAAATCAAAGTATTCTCAGGACAAAAAGGGCTAGAATTATGGAGCTATATATGCCATTCTTGAAGCTTGATCAAAGTGGAAATACTGACCTCAGGCCATGGATAATTTTATCAGCAGTGTCTGCAGTATCAAAGCTCAACAGAGCAACATTCTTTCTAGAAAAAAGAAGTAATTTCAGGCAAGAATCTACATCTTATATTAGAACAAAGAAGTAGGCTTCAGACATAAAAATGACTTTGGGTTAGGACAGAGAAGTAGGCTTAGATATTTTGGCCATCTTGGTAATCCCCTAGAAACAGTGATGATGGGAATGATTACAGAACATTGTTTATTGCCTTGCTTGCTTTTGACTATTTGTGTTTATTGTCTTGCTTGTTCCTTGACTAATTGCATGTATTATATTGCTAGTTCCTCAACCTAGAACTGACCTTAATATGTGCATGTAAGTAAAATGGTACAAAAGCAGATTGGGAAAAAAAATAGAAAATAAAAAATAAAAAAATTAAAAGTAAGGCCATCAGAACGAGCATGAGGAGGGCAGAGAAAGAAAGATCCATAAAGTCAAATCAGCTTAGCAAAACAAACAAACAATAAAAGTAATGACTACAATCAAGGAAAGTCACCTAACCCTGGCATGCATGCATACATCCACATTAACAAGAACACACACATATATTACCATACATTACATGCACACAATTAAAAATAAAGAAAAATAATGAGAGGAAAAAGTCTGTGTCCTTAAATATGAGTTAGTATTAAAATCTCTATTTTCCCCTAACTTTTCTGTAGGCTCAATATTATTCACCCTCTCCAGAAAAAAAGCTTCATTAGTATTTTTTAAAAAAAAACTCAGAGTTTATAATAAAATTCACATGATAATAGAAGCACCTGGAATAGTTAAACAATGCTTGAAAAGAATGATAGCATAGAAGAAATACAACAACCAAGGCCACATCTTGTTATAGCAGTACACGTAAGAAGCACTGTGGCGGTGGCATCAAAATTAATGGTGGAAACTATAAACAGAAGAGGTAAGCAGAAAGTAGTATGGACACTTCCAAACAATTGATTTTTGAACACAAAATTTCAGTGAGTGACAGGTAGTGTTTTTTTTTCAGCATACCATTTGGGATAATTGGATTTTTGTATAAAAAATGTGAACTTGCATCCACATTTATCTCTGCATATAAAAAACTAACTAAAATGCACTATGCATCTAAATTGAAAATGTAAAACTATAAATTTTTTAGAACTAAACATGGAAAATATCTCTGTGGTTTTATGTTAAGGAAAATTTCTTTAGACAAAGCATGTCTATTGCCAGTCCATTCTGTAAAAGAAAGTATTGATAAATTGGAATTTACAAATTCCTTCCCTCATTGCCCTCCTCTGCTTCTTTCAGGGAAGGGGAATTACACTGAAGATCACTTCACTTTGGGTCATCTAGTCCCAGCATGACTAGGCACATCTTCCACTGAGGCCCAGCCAGCTAGTCCAAGTAGTTGGAAGAGAATCCAATGTCAGGGAACACAGACAGATACAGTCCCTGCACCACTTTTTAGAGACACTACTTGAAGACCAAGCTGTACATTTGCTTCAGCTCCTGATTGGTCCCTGGTTAGTAGCCCAGGCTTTGTGAGTCCCCATGATTCTAAGTTAGTTGACTCTATGGATCTTCTTGTGATGTTTTTGATCTCTCTGACTTGCTCACTTCTATTCCCTACTCTTACACAAGACCCAGTCTCAGCCAGATGTTCAGCTATAGGTCTCTGAATCTATCTCTGTCTGCTGCTGGATGAAGGAGATAGTTATATTAGGTTCCTGTCTGCAAACGTAACAGAGTATCATTACTAGTATCAGAGGGGAAGGTATATGATCATATGTAAAGAGAGAGAGAGAGAGAGAGAGAGAGAGAGAGAGAGAGAGAGAGAGAGACAGAGAGACAGAGAGAGAAAACTGACCGGATAGCCCACCAATGACTGGTCTAACTTGAGATCCATTACATGGGAGAGAGCCAACCCCTTACACCATATTATATAATATATCAGATGTAATATTTAAAAATAGATTAAGATGAAGAATAAGAATATACGGAGTAAAAAAAATGAAGGGCATAAGCAGAGAAGAAGGAGAAGAAAAAAGAGCAGAAAGAAACAAAAGTGGGGAAGGAAGATGAGAGGTTGGGAGGGACTGGAAGTCATTAAAAAATGGTTCACATCATAAGTGTCAGACTCATGACTTAAGTCAATGCTGTCTAACTTTCAAGCCACTTTATCAATTCTCAAACCTAGTGATGAGGCTCATGTAGGCTAGATTTTCATTAACACTGTTCTTGCTGTGGCAGTTATTAATGGAAGCAAACAGATGGTCTCTTCATTTAGTTGGAACATGCTTGCTTCTCTGAGATTACATCTGCATGCCTCTGCTTGAAGTTATAACACAAATTCCCAGACCATCCCCAGAATCACAGATTCAAAGAAATACCATTTCATTCAAATAACTGGCATTTCATTGCCTTGCTTGAGGACAGTGACTTTATGAGGCTACAGTGCTGCAGATGTGTGCTGTGCTCCATGCTGGTTCTAGAGAAGTTGCCCTACCCTAATGCTAATTATATTGTTTCTCAGATGAATGTTAAGAGAGGAGAGAGTAGCAAGCAAGAATGCTAAGCTTAAATTAATTTGGCAGAGGAGAGGTTAAACTCTAAAATTAAAAAGGCTCTCTGCAAACATGAAAAGCAGTCACATCTATTTTATGTTGTGTGGAAACCTTTGAAGATACTCAACGTTCTGACAATCTGAAGTGTCAGTCATCCATTTTGTAAGGAATGCATGTAAACCTACATTCTATGTGTCCGTTTCATTTTTCAAAACTATTGAACAAAACCCTTCTTTGAACGATGGATAATAGAACTAATGAAAACTTTAATAATAGACCCATCATTTACCATTTTTGTTGTAAGTTGGATGGGTTTGGAGGGAGGGCACTTTTGTAGTTTTTATGAAGAATGAGCAGTTGGTGTTTCAATCCTGTTATAACACTTCTGAAGATATGGCCCAGAAGAAAAGGCTATGAAGCCAGGCCTCAAGAAAAGGAAACATGTTTCTGATTTAGCCACATTTTATCTAATGTGACAAAAGGTCTTCAGTAGTCCATGTCACTCCATCAGCTACATAGGAAAATATTTTTGCATTGTTGAGTAGTAAGCAGAATATTAGGAAAACATTATGATGAGGCTTAACCTGATGTGTTTTTCATAAGACTCACAGGGAAAATCAACAGAACGTGATATTAAAATATATGACATGGCCTCAGAGAAATGCACTTCAAATCTTGACTTCCCAATGACAACTTTCATAAATGTCTTTTCACTCTTATCTTTGACAAAATTGAAATGAACATTCACATAACATCAATGGAAACAGGACAACAGTTATAGCTTTACATACTTACATAAACATGAATTTCCTTGAGCTTCATATGGCATTGTGTGTTCAACATTTTAAACTCAGCAGCACATGCTTGTAGGTATCCCAAATTTTTGCTGGATAGTGAAGTAAACATGACTGTGGAGCAGTAATATTAGCCAAGGATCAAGTACAATGTATGTGTGTGGGAGGGTTCACTGAGTTATCATAATGATCCAACTGCTCTTCATTGACAAAATTCCCTCAGTAACTTAGTAAATAACAGTGGCTGAATCTCTCTGATGAGCAATTCAACACATTCTCATTTTTAAAAGATAGTTTTGTACATTAAAATGAAACAAAACTTTGGTACAGAAATAGCCATTAGTAAAAACATTTTGATAAATCCTATTGTTAATTATCTTTGGCTATTTTATCAATATTCAAATATAAAATTAAAATATATTTTAAAAACAAGTATGTATTTCCTGATGCAATGCTATGATTTACTGAAGAACGTCCCACTGATTATATCCTTCAATCTCTCTTTTGTATAGGTAAGTACATGTTGAATTTTCAAGACATACATACAATTAGAACTTAAATGATATGAAAATATGTGATACTTTATTGCAGTTTATATATAAAACCTTATATATTAAGGACAAATAATTGTAAAGTAGATAAATCATGTTCGTCTGAGAACACAGTTCCTTTTAAAGATTATACTGGACACTAGTTAAGAGATGTCATGTGAGCAGAACACTAAGGGCTGAGGTCAAGAGCATTGCTGCAAGACTCTATGACGCCCAAGAGTTCCCAGAGTCTAAATTACCAATCAAAGGGTACATATGGAGGGACCCATGTCTCTAGCCACATAAGTAGCAGAGGATTGCCTTGTTGGGCATCAATGGGAGAAGAGGCCCTTGTGTCTGAGGGAGACCGATGTCACAGTGAAGGGGAATGCAAGGGCAGGAAGGCAGGAGTGGATGGGTGAGTGGTGGGGAGGCATGGGGAGGGGGATGGGATAAGGATAGGGATGGGGGTTCCAGAGGACAGACTTGGAAGGGAGATAACATTTGAAATGTAATCCTTGGTATTTTGCTTGTTTGTTTCTTTTCATTTTATTCTGTTTGAATGCTTTTTAAATTTTTTTGATTTGCTGAAAAAAAAATTTAAAAATAAAAATTAAAAAAAAAAAGAAAATGGGAAAACTGAAATGTTCAGACATTGCAAAAAAAAAAAAAAAAAAAAAAGAAAAAGTAAGAAAGTTGGTCTCTAGCCATTGAGACATGCTAAAAAAAATATTTTAGCTTCACATTACTGGATGTTAGAACATAAATATCACTCTGTCTAGTGATTAAAGGGGCCACAAGTGCAGATGAATTAACCCAGGTACTGGCAAGTAACACTATTTTAAATATACTGAATGTGCTTGTTACCTCTACAAAGCCAATAGAAAGGAGAAATGTGTGAGACAATCTCATGATGGAAGATGTCCTGACAAAGCATCCACTTTCATTTCCTCTAATTGCTTTAGGATTGCTAGGCAATCTCCTATTGAACCAAGGAGAGCTCAGTGTAAATGATGAGCATATAGCTAGCTTCTTTCTGTCTACAATAGAAACAGGAGTGAGAAATAGGGGGCAAAAATGTGAGACTTAAGAGATAACAAATATTAGTTAGTCTATACATATATAGAAGATGACAGGACATTCTATCAAATGATAATAGAACATAGCACCTGGAAAGTTGGCCTCTAATATAATTTTCCAACAAAATATACCACGGAAGAAAAAACAGATTTTAGAGGGAAAGCATAACATCTACAAGATGAGTCTAGGCATTCTTGTAGTAGAAAATCTAGAGAACTGACTAGAAGTCAAAATGATGACACTATGTCAAAGGGATACTGCCACCAAAGCTTCTTGTCAGCAAAGCTGCGGAATACTGGGCAATAAATAAATAAACAAATATTATATAACCAATCAGTACCTAAAGTCTAAATAAAGTTCGTATTCATTTTTAAATTATTTATTGGATATTTTATTGACATTTCAGGTGTAATCCCCTTTCCCCATTTCCCACCTCACCCAGGAACCCCCTATCCCATACCCCCTCCTCCTGCTTCTATGAGGATATGTACACTCCCACTTCCCCACCCACGATTTCAGGTGATAAAATACAAATAAACAAGAGAGGAAGAGACAACTCTATGATATAAAGGAATTCACATAATATACATATGTTTTCACTAATCATAATTGTGACCTATGTGTACTGACTTAAAGAGGGTATAGTGGTGAAACTAGTTTTATTCTGGGGAATTCTGGTAAAGGCTACGTTGCATAGCAGGTTAAGTTCAGCATGAAGTATTTTCACAGCAGGTGATGATGATGTTCAAGGCACTTCATGTCTAAGGATGTTCCCTATATTCCATATCCCATCATAACCAAGGTAACGTGTACCACTCAGAATTACAAAAGAAGCTATCATCAGATCAAACTAATGAAATATGATCTAATAAATTAAAAACATGATATCATAAATATATTCCTGCATAGATGGAAATATTTTTGTGGTAGAGTGTTTCCCAAAATTTCTCAAAGCCTGAGTTTGACTCCCAGAAGTGAAAAAAACACGTATCACTAAATGGAATTGTGGAGCAAGAAAACAACATTAAAAACTAATTGAAATCTGAATAAAATATGACATTGAGAATGATGTACTAAGTGGCCCATGGAGAAGGGTTTGTGGATAAAGTATCTGTCATGCAAGCTTGAGGACATGATCCCAAGCACCTGCATAAAAAGACAGAAAGAAGCTAGGGTACAAAGTGCTTAAATCAGGTGTAGAGTTAGAGGGCAGAATATATGTGGAGCCCAAGAAGTTCATTGACGAGCCAGCCTCACACCAAAGTATAAAATGTATGCATACACACATGCAAACACTCATGTGAACACATTTGTAAAACAGATGCATGCAAATATATGCGTGCAAGAGTAATGCATTAATATGAGCATACTATTTGTGATTAATGTGCCATGTTAAAAGATAGCAACAGAAGCCTTACATAGAGTATACAGAAACAAACATTTTTGAATCCTTTGGACATGTAACATCACAAAATTAGACCAATAATAAGATATGCAATTAACCTGTAAATTTTAATATTTCCTTATATATGTTCTTCAATATCCAAAACAGTAGCTTCTAGCCAGAGTTCAGATCAGACTACTGATCTCTTGAAATGTTGCAAGCCAAATAGCTATAATCATAAAGTACATACTCATTTGGTAAATTCATGTATAAGAATAAGGTAGAATTATTCTCAAGAGTCATTTTTATATTGAAATGATAATGTGTGAGATATACTGAATTAAGTAAAAAGGATTAGTCTAATTGATCTCATTTGATTCTTTTTTTTTCAATATAGCTACCAAAAATTTCAAAGTATATGTGTGGCTTGAATCACATTTCAATAGTTTAAAAAAATTACCATGTTACCTGTTTATGAGCAAATAATTGTACTACAAAATTACATATAAAATATTGCAATGCAAGTCCCTGATCACTGTATGTACTGGAGGATAACCTAAACACCCTAGGGAGTATGAAGATGCTTAGCCATGGAGCTTTTACTCAGGTGTGCAGGGAAAATTGTTATCACTGGCAGTATGCTGTCACAAGCACTATGCTGAAAACTTTGCATGCATTGTATCCTTTTATCTTCACAGGAATCACAGGAAGTAGGAATTACTGTTTTCACATTACAGAAATGCAAACTGCTTGATTGGCTCAAGGGAGTGATAGAATCAGACTCATACCTATTCTCCCTGATTTCAGAATCTATCCTCTTACATGTCACACTAATTTTTCTGTTCTCATTATCAATTTGTACTTCTTGTCAATCAGGGGAAGATTTAGTAGTGAGAGTTATTGCCTGACAGTGAACTATGAGTCTCTCTGTAAACTTAGCACATCATCAATTTGGAATTTACAATATGGGTTCTGTGAAGAAAGTCATCTGTGTTCCTGGAATGTGAATGGGCTATGGCATTGGCATAATCCACACTATAAGCTAGGAATCAATGCCTTGTGGGCACACCTAGCAAGAAAATACTGATGACCTCTGTGATAGAGCCTTTGGATTATACAGGGAAAGTTGGATATAATTCAGGTTTACAGTCACAAATTTGATACATGTTTCTTCTGAGCTTCATGCTTTGTAGCTGAAAATAGGAAGACCCTCCTGAAAGGAAGACTCCTGAAACACTTTTGTGTTTTCAGAAGTAAGATGCCATGACAAAGGTGGGACCAAAAAAAAGGAACGGCCATTGACTTTCAAGAGGAACGATGTCACAGTCTACAAGAGAATGGTATTTGTAGATGTGCAATGATAAAAGTATAATTATGCTAATCGTTATAGAGACTTGGACTCTAAACTCAGAGTCACTTTGGTCTTAAGCTAAGGACCTAGAGAAGCCTTCTGCATCAAAGAATCTGTAAGACCATAGAGTTTCCTTGTTGTATGGTCCTTGGTCCATTATGGATTTTAGTAACTTGCTGTGCAGCAATAGAATAACTTCATCAGTTAAACAGAAACATGTAGTCACTATGGCACTCTCTGAAACTCAAAGTCCTGTAAAACGATTGCTTTTGTAAAACAATCACAAGGAAAACTGACTTGATGTACCCGTTTTTGGATTGTCTAAAAGTCTTTGTAGAATGGATTGTGAAGACAACTGTTCTAATGTCAAGAACAAGTGGCGATCGGAAGTGGTGTTTCTGGGAGCATCACCTCTTGTGTGAGTGATTCTTTTTGTTCTCATGGTAGAAGAACAGGATAGTGTAATCCTTAAGCTTTCAACAGTGCACACAAATTTATTAATCTATTTAAATCAGATAAGAAACTTGCTGAAAATCCATTGCCCCATTTGATGTTCAGAAACAGTGCATGAGCCTAGAGAGCCTGCTTTGTTTTCATTTCATAATGGACTGGATTTGGGCTCCTTTCTCCATGTCACAATTGTAGCAAGGAGGATGATAAGCACCCAGAGCATCTATATTCCCTTAAATTAACTACACCTGGAACAGGAACATTCTTGACATGGGAGTTTTCATTTAGAATTCACTGACTCAATAGAAAGACATCAAATTACAGCCACTGTTAATTTTAAATTAACTCGAAGTATTTAATTAACACCTCTTCAAACAAAAAAGAAATAAGGATACTTTACAGGAAAAGCAATGAAGGCCACTTAAGAAATTTTTGTAAATCAAATTTAAACACTGTATCTCTTCAAACTCTTTCACAATTAGAATATTCAAGGTAGTGCTATATATAAAGTAATTAACAGCTCTGGGGATTGAGAAATAGAAGGATTCCAATGAGGATTTGATTAAATGTTGAAGTGATGCTGAGGGTCTGTCTTTACTATCATAGTAGGGATGCATGGTCTCTCAAGTACACGTTGAAATAAGAAATAAAACAAAACAAAAGAAAACAACAACACAAAATAGAAATCTTCCAAAACTTGCCAGTTTAGTGAAGAATACCAGTAAATTGCAGTGAACGTACAGAAAACTTGGTCTAATGTTAGGTTCTGATGTTTGTGTATTGGGGAGAAAACAAGAGGCTTGACCAGTGAACCACAAACTTATGATGTTTTCCAGGCCAAGTCATTCCGTACATTTGGGCTTTATTCCCCACCACACACCCCAATAATGTGTGCCATTTGAATTAATTCATAATAACAGCAACTAGATGCATTTGCAATGATTCTGCAGTGTTTTATATGTGTCATTAAAAGGTTTATTCCTTGGGAACTGAGTTCTTGATATGGCCTTTAAGAGTAGGAGTTTGGCCTTATAGGACAGCATTGGGAGGAGAGGCCTTTGGTCCTGTGAAGGCTTGATGCCCAGTGTAGGGGAATACCAGGGCAGGGAAGCAGGAGTGGGTGGGTGGGTTGGGGAACACCCTCATAGAAGCAGGGGGAGGGAGAATGGGATAGGAAATCTCAAGGCTGATGGAACCATGAAAGGGGATAACATTTGGAATGTAAATAAAGAAAATAACAAATAAAAAATATTCACTAAAAAAAAAAGAAAAAAAGAAAAAAAGAGTTGGAGTTTGAAGCAGCAAGATAGTTCAGTGATTAAAGGCATTGGGCAGGCAGGCATGATGACCTGATAGATACACCTGGAAACAGCAGAACAGAAAGTAAGAGCCTCTGAGTTTTGTCATGCTCCAACCTCTACACACTCAGTGAGGAAATGCACAGCACATACTTAATAATTCAAAAGAAAGTGTTGAAGAATGGTAGCAAATGACTAGATCTCAGACATACCAGCTCTTGGAGTGATTGACGCTGTCCTTCTGGGAGTTCATTCATGGGGAAAAGGCTCAGGAAATTGAATTGTTTTACTAAGTAACCATGAATGTCTAGCTCTTCTTCATGGAAAAGGGAGGTTTATTCTCCCATTTTTGTGTCTTTCCCACATGGCTAAGAAGCCACTGTCTTTCACCAAGAGGCAAGGAGATAGGCCTCCCTGTTATATTTTAATTTCTAAAAGTATTGACAAGCTTATTCTCTTTTCTTCCTGAGTAATTCAAACATCAGTATTTTGTTATAGAGGCAGAAAATGGGGTAAGTCAGCATTCTAAGTGCAACCTCTTCCTTAGGTTGTTGGTATAAGCTAACGTACACAGATTAGATTTTAATGGAAATATCAGTTTTATGAATGGTTGGTTAAGTAGATTTAATTAGGCCTTTTTTTCTTCATGTTTTTACTCACTAATGGGCCATGGGAGTCACCTAAGTGATTGCCCTCATTGCTCCTTTGACAAAAGGATATCTTGTTCTTAGACAAGATCTGGGAGCCCTGTTGAAAAGTGCACATGTCAGGAAGTCCCGGATGAGATGATCTCTAAGGAACTCACTGGCTCAACATTCTTTGAATTTTGATAGATTTGTCTGCTCTTTGGCTCTAGGTACATTTATGAGCTGTAAAGATGGTAATCGGAAGAACATTTTTGACAGTAATTTGCTAAGTCTTCTTGATGAGAATATTTAATTAAATATGCATTAGTTTCAAGGCTAAGCCTTGTTAACCATGGATTGATTTCAAGTGTGCATTGAACAGCCTTCATTTAAAAAATTCCCTTTATTCTTGCAAATCTGTGGATTCACTTAAATCCAAAAAGTAAGGATGATAAAAGAGACAAAACTCTTCCAATCATTTTGGTTTAATTGATCTTTTTTCTTTCTGTAATTAGTTTATCTGGTAAAAGAAGGACTGTTTGGCTGAAGACAGAATTATGACCCACTCATATGATAAAAGTATAATACATAAAGGATAAACTATGTACTGTAACAGCTTGTAAAGATTACTGTAATGCGATAGTCTGGCATCAGTTTATCTGGGAACTTATTCAAATGCTCTAAAGTGCTTATTCCTCATTTCCAAGCTGTATATTTACTGAGACATAACAACAGTTATGAATATAACATAGCCTTTTCTTTTGCCATATGTATCCCAAAATTTATTAAGTTGAACTCTTTAACCTACTGACAACAAGTAACAGCTTAATTAACTAATTAAGTATACCCAATTCTGTTCAAGTTAATAGAGACACATTTTATTTGGTGTCATTGACTTCAAATAAAAGTGCAGTCTCTACAAATCCACTTCCCATATTTCTTTCCTTAAGGACAATAATGGGTCACTAGAATAATAATATGTACGCTATCTCTATTTACAAATGAACAAATTACCAGCTCACTTTACATTCTTTTTTATTAATCATTTATTTGTTTACATTTCAAATGTTATCACCTTACCCTTTCTCCCCTCCACAACCACCCACAGATCCTTTGCCTCTAAGAGGGTGCTCCCCAAATAACCCACCTACTCCTGCTTCACCCCTCTAGCATCCATCTTCTCTGGGACATCAAGGTTCCACAGGACCAAGTGAATTTCCTACCCCTGACGCTTGGATACACCCTTATTTTTAAAATACATGGTTACATTTTGTACCTTAGAGAGATAGCTTTGCTTATTAGCATCTCCTGAAAAACGTTCTTATACTCTAGTTTCTGTTTTGCACTTCATGTTTCTCTTCTGTCCACAAAGTACTTTGGTTTTTGAACCACACTGCTCAAAATACAGAGCTTCTTCTACTTGTGAAGCAAAAAGATTTAAAGTAAAAATCTGCCCATGGAAGTGGCTCTCAACAATTCTAGTATGGTCTGAAGATCCTGTGTTCTCTGATGTTCTTCACCTGGTTTTCCTAGACTGAGGGGGAGAAAATGAGGATGTACTCATCCCTGGCCTTTCTTGTCCACTCATTTCTGCTGCTTTATGGTTAAAGCCAGTAGCAAGTTTCCTGACCTTTCCTGTAGGAATATTCCTCATTCTCTATCCTCTTTCTTTGCATTATCAAATTCTTTATATCAGTTCTATGATAGCATGACACATAATGCAATGTTAAAGCTTAATATAATTTATTTTTACAGCTGGGTTATATGAGCACAAATATTTGGACTATTAAATTCTATTTTAAAAATGTCATGAAACATATTCTACCAAGTCTGATGAAAACTGTGATGTGCCATCCATATCATTCTTCAGAAATATGCTTTCATTTTAGGAAAAATCAACTCATTTGACACCATAATTTTTTCTTGAACCTATTGACCAGTCAAACGTGCCAGTGTTTGAGAAAGGCTTAGGGTTGTAATCTCACCTCCATCCAGTGATGTTTCTAATTCAAAGTTCTGCATCTCCTTGCTGAGACTCAACTGAGAATCTTCCTCTTCCTGATACTCAGTCTTATTCTTCCTTCACACAGGTGTAAATCTTCAGGATAGTTCTTGAACAACTTCAGTTATACATATATATTTTATATAGATTGCTAAATATTAAAATGGAGAGCTCAATTAACTGGGAAGTCTACTCTTGTTGATAGGAGGATGGGAAAGAAAGTTTATGGGCAACTTAATGCACATGAATTATACCTTAGAAAAAATTAACTATAAGCATATAGTGGTTTTTTTTATTTTTTAAGAGTAATAATTTAATTATAACATTTTCCTCCTTCATTTTTCTCTCACCAAACCCTCTCATATCCTTCTTCTTGCTCAACATCTAGTGCTTGATATTCTTCCTACTAGTTATAATCGAAGGGATATATATATATATATATATATGTATTATCATATACATTATCAAATATAAGCTGCTAAGTCTATATAATTTTGCTGCAATGTATGTTTTTAGGGCTAACTATTTGCCATTGGACAATCAATTGAGGAAGCTCACCACTCACAATCATTTTTAAAATATGGCCAAAGTCAATATTGAGAGAATCCCTATTGCTTCATGAAGTCACTTTAAAATGAGTGAGACTGGCACCTAAGAGTGAGTCTAACACTCAATAATATGGGAAATAGCCAATATTTTCTTTTTAATAATTTCTTTTCCTTTACCACTTCTTTTTTCAAAATAAACTTTACTACTTATAAAAATATGATTTTATTCTTCATATTTCTGAAATATCTTTTGATATTTCAGAACTTCATAATAACATTAACAATTATTGAATGAACCTCATGGAATAGCTAAAGAATTAGCAATGAAAAATTCACACTAATCAGCACATTTTATAAAAGATGTATTTTCCCAGAACCTGTTAAAACCATACCATGCAGCTTCCCACCAGCTCCAGGATATCAAGTTTGTTTTCAAACAGATTTCCTGAGCTGTTCATCCATCCTTTCATTTCACATACATGTCATTATTGAAAATCTACTATGAACAGGCTACTTGTGTATGCAATTTATGGAATTGTCTTTGAAATTAAATAAATTGTGCTCCCAGGCAAAAACATATATATAAGTATACACTTAAAAGGATGCCACATTTTCTGATAGAAGAACACTTAGATATTATAGGGCCTTTAAGAAGAGCAATTGATCGGTAACAATTGAGATCTTTTAAGAGCTGGAATCAGATCTGATCTTGATTCCAAAAGCAAAGTCAAACTTTTCAAAATTACAAAACATTTGGAGACAATTCTAAGATAGTATAAACAACTATAAAGGTATGTAGGCATTCCAGATTCCATAATATCCAAGATTCCACAAGTAATCTTGCAGTTTGATCCAACATTTTCGTGCTTTAAAGAAATGGTGGAAGGAAACACATGGAAAAGGAGTAATTTACCTTCACTGAGTATCCATCACAACGAGGTGAGTTTTCCACAACACTGCTCCAATGATGTTACTGGTTTCTTTCTTTCAACTCCCTATTTGTAGTTTTAAAATATAGGCATGAAATGATGGAACAATTTGTGTAGGTCACACTTAACAGCAAATGACTATACAAAGAATTTACTCAAAATAACCAAGCCGTACACTTTCTATTCTGCCATAACTTTGAATTGCTTGTTGAAACCATAACTAAAAGGCATCAAAACAGTACTTTTTATTGTATGTGTATTGATGGTTAAGAGAAAACCATTTGGTTATATAAGATCAAAAAGTGGGGAAAGAAAAAGAGGTTGATCTGGGAAAACAATTATCATAGCAGGGGGAAAAAGCCAACATTGATTACATCTCTGTGTAATAACCAACAGCAATTTAAAATTGCAACTTATAAATCACTTTTGTATAAAATCATTATGATTATAATTACAAATACTTAACTTTTCATATGTGTATGTGTCAGGGACATGTTCATATAACTGTTCTAGCATGCATATGGGTACAGGCATGTGCTCTGGTGTTCATGTAGTTGTGAAAGTCAGAAACTGATGTCAAATATCCTCTTTGATATGGTGCACTTTATTTACTGACTAGTGTGTCTCCCTGCTGAGTGCTTTTTTTTTTCCCTCTGATAAAATATCTCAATAAATGCACTGAAGGGACCAGGAATTTATTCTTGCTCACAGTTCAAGAGTACAGGAGCTTGAAGCAACTAGCAAGGGATATCCACACTCAGGAGAAAAAGAAGGATGAATGTCTCCTACTGTCTATCTCACTCTCTGTATACCATGTAGTCCCGGATCTCTCTGCTTAGTACATGTCCTTGTACACAATAAAAATGGATCTTTTCAGCTTAGTCAATGGAATCACTTATTACTTAAAGTAATGTCTACTGGTCCATTCCCAAGGTGACTCTAGATACTTTTAAATTGGCAGTTAACACTAGCAATCAAATTTAGAGAACCCAGATCCACTATAGTTAGGTAGCTAGCTTCTGTCAGTTACTCAATCTCTGTCTTTCAATCATTGGGATTACAGGTAGGCTTCTTTATCCACCAAGATTTCTTATTTGCTTTCTGGGATCTGAACTCTGACACATTTCTAAAGCAAGTGCTTAGACACTGACTCATCATGCTAGCACTCAAGCATCTACTTTAAAGTCATAGCTCAACTTCTCATCAACTCTGAGACTTATTCGAGATACCCAACTTAGCTGTAAAGTGTTTCTGTTTTAAATGGAAATATGTGAATAAATAGATGAAAGATAGATCACATTATCCACTCTTAATAGCCTTAATATTGATTAAATTAATTAGTCTAACTACTGAAATGCTACAGGTTCTGTATAAAATCTAGTTCTCTTCTACCTTTAACATAGAGGCCATTTGATAATACAGTTGTGTGACTACAGATAAAAATGCTGATGAATGGCAAGCTAGAGCTTTTTCCTGAAAAACATTCTTTTCTTTTCTTGATGTGCATTGAAAATATTCCTTCCACCGAAGTGAAGTCATTTTGTTTAAAACTCTGTAACTTTGACCTTACAAAGTCAATATTGTAGTTTGTATGCTGTGAATTTGGCAAGAAATGAGGTCTCAAGCATTGAAGCAAATCTTTCTCTGTCTCCCTTGATGTAACCGTCAAGAAAATGTTTTCTGTAATTGACTTCCCTAGTCATATCTCAATTCACACTGTTACTGGATTTGCATGTTCACAGTCATATTCTTTTTGTCAGATTTGTATAAAGCATAGCCTTCATGTACACATGAACAGGAAATATAGTCTGTTTATAAAGAATAAGATATATTTCTTATCTATGACCGTATGAGCCCGAATATAAATTCAGTGGTGAAACTATACTGAGAAAAAATTCTAAGTATTGGAAAACTGTGTGGGGGTGGCTGACTAGGGGACTTAAATCCTGAAATCTTCTCCAAAAGAATTCTTTCCAATGGGTCAAGGCTTTCAGGAGAATGCCATTGAAAGGAGATTCTGAAGTTGCTACAGTTTGGATGAAAGGGGGAAGGTGGTGTTAGTCATGCTGGAGGAGGAGGAGGAGGAGGAGGAGGAGGAGGAGGAGGAGGAGGAGGAGGAGGAGGAGGAGGAGGGTGTGCCGATCCTGGCATTCTGTGAAGGGCTGAGTAAAGGACAGCTGGATGAATATATAGTTACTATTTAGTTACCTTAAAACAAGGAGAGCTAAGTCATCAGATGTTAGCAAGGGAAGCCTAACAGATTCTGAAGAGAAGGTTCATAGGTAAGTATCTCCTGATCCCTAATAATATGTGCCAATAACAATATCTAGCCTGTCTCTTGAAGAATAATGGCTTGGTGACCCTTAAAGGATTAGGTTGTTCTGCATGTTACAGTGATTTTACTATGTAATGTTCAGTGAGGTATATTAGGAAAAGGAAAAGGTTTACTTTTCTACTGTTTCTAGGGTCCATTTTTTTTATTTTATGTACAAATGGTGGTGTGTGTGTGTGTGTATGAGAAAGAGAGTGTGTGTTTGAGAGAGAGCTCCATTTGAATTGATTGCTTACATCAAGTTACTCAAAATCTGCAAGATTTTAATTTTTTTTAACTTTTCTATTAAACACAACATGACTTTTGGCACAATACCAAAATACTTTTCCTTCTCCCAAATTTTCCCTCCCTCCTTCCATCCATCCCTCCCACTCCCTCACTGTCTCTGTCTTTGTCTCTCTGTCTGTCTCTGTCCTCTGTCTCTCTCTCCGTGAGTGTGTGTGTGTGTGAACATTTAACTCTTCATAGCAATTTCATATTTTCATGAATGGTTTAAACTTGTGGGTTGGTAATTTTCTGGCAAAGGGTCCAACCATTCACAATTAAAAAAGCAGCCATTCTCTTTTATTTGCTCTGTTGACCAAAATTATCTCATAATTATTTTCTAAAACCAAAGTAACATTATGGCTATTACAGTATTTTGCTTTTCTGCAAAATACAAAAATGAAGCAAACAAACAAACAAACAAACAAACAAAAAAGTAGCAAACAAGGAAACAAACATAGCCCCTCAAAGGGTTTGGCTTATGTAGATGTATTCTGGGCATTTTTGGAAATGTCATTCATATCTCATAATCTGTATAGTGCATCACAAACTATTGTAAAGAACTAAGTACTGTCTGATACAAGAGAAATCTGTTTTTTATTTATTTACTGACCAATAAGCAGAGTTGGGGGAGGTGGTTGTGTTGTATACTCCCCACCCCCAATACAGGAATAACCAAGTCTAGCTAGCAGCCTCTCCTTTAGTATCTGACCTCTTATGTCATACTTCATCTTGACAGCCAACTGGCATAGTGAACAACAGCCAATGATGGATGCGTCACCCAGCATTCTACGACTTGTAAGCATTCTACAACTCTTGTTCATATAATGCAGGTGTTCAAAGTTTGAGAAGATCAAGAACAAGAGTTTGCGGTTAACAACTCCATAATTTAAATAAAACACGTGTATTTGGGGAGGTCATATTTCCACTGATGTGCATCTCATTTCATATTTTAATCTGCTGAACATTGTATGTAAACATCTGCATAACTAGGTATGAATGACACTTCTTTATGATTCTAGGGTTTGTTTTGTTCTTCCCAGATCTTCAAAGTGCCAGCAGAGAACAAAGGCTTCTCTTAAGTGTCCAGAAGAGCTGGAAGTGACTCCTTGCTTAGACCTCACACAAGTTTATTAACTTGCCTAAGCTCTGGATTTGTTTTTTAAAATATGTAGTTTTGAAGATGGCAATAGATTAAGACATTGCTTTTTATGGCAAAGGTTTCTTTGATCTTTCTTGAGCCTACTCTTTTTATCTGTGGAATTCTAAGAATAGATAGAATAATATCAGTGCTTATATAAGATCTAAGACATATTATGTAAGATGGACAGTTTAGATGTTTGACTGTCTAGCCCAAAGTAGATGCACTGTAGTTATTTTAAATAATTTCAAATATTTTTACATACTTCTTACCAATAGCAAAGGCTAATTTCCAAAGCTATGCCGCTGTAATAACATGGTGGCTACACATCTCATCATCACTTTTAAATCACTTAGGATGGTTTGATGGTGAGTTTATTAGAAGCCTTTTCAATATGGTAGATTTCATTGCTCAAATGGTGGGTTTACTTAAACACAGGAAAATCCATTAAATCTATATCATGGCTGTGTTTTACAATCAGATCTCCCAATGAATAGATTTGATTAATTTTTAAAGTAAATGTCTTTGAGAACTTGTAATGAGAATTTTAACATTTTTACTATTTTTGACATACACAATAATTTATTTAAGAGTTTGAGGGAAAATATAAGGCTATTTGGATCTATTCTCTAAAACATTTCATAAAATTTATATTTCTACAGGTCAGAGGTAAAGAAAGACAGATAGCTTAAAAGTTCTATTTCTACTCATTTTCAGGGAAACCATCTAGTCTATCTCTAGTTCATAGTCGACAAAATGGGAGCAGTAGGACCTTTCATAGGGAACAGAACCCTGATAGCTTCCAGAGGGTAAATCAATACCACCACGTATGATATTTCTATTTGAATCTAAGTCTGAAGATTCTATAACAACATACGAAATTTCATTTTAGAGTATTTTGCATTTCATTATCAAATGTAATTACGTTCACTGAATGTAGAATTCAAACAGAACACCCTCCAAGAAACCCATCCAGGCAGTTCACTTGCTACTATTTACACGTGTTTTCTGACACAGTTTGCTAGGGAATGAGATGAGATAAGTGGACATGTTTGTTACTAAACTCTGTTCCTTGCATTTCAGCTACATCAGTGAAAGCAGTTTTCTGGATTCTAAGTGCTTAGAAAATGAATTATTGAAGTGTGAAAGTGGAACTGTGTACTGAAAATTACAAAACAGGCAGAGGCTGGCTGGTGGGTTCGCTTTATCAGAGAAGCTCTTCTTTCTTTTTCTCTCTTCCTCTTTCTTAGAAATTTAAAGGTAACCCTTAAAGGCACCTTCACCGTATCATTGGAAGCTAACACCCCACCACTTCTCCCCTGTCTTTCCTGTCTCTTGCCCCTGGATAACACATCTTGTACCTAATATGCTGTAAATGTTAATGAATTCAGTGTCCTTTCTTCTACTAGCGCCTACATTTTAATTGCCATATACTCTATAGTAGTGACTATATTTTCAAACCTCAATCCTGAGCACCATCTCTGACAAATACCTAGCTATATACTATACACTACACCAGGATAAATAAACTTGCTGAACCACAGACTGAATGCACAGTTTCCCCATACTTTATGGCCTTACTCAGTCCTTCCTTTCCTCCTTCTTGCATTCTCTCCTCTCTCTTCTTCCTTCCTTAATTGTCATCTGTATAATGAGGAGATTACATGTAAAATTTGTGATTGTAATTAGGATTGTATCTCTTTATGTTCACTTCGGAATGTGTACAGTGTCAAGAATGCCCCAGTCCTTAATAATTTTCCTGGATTATTACCAAGCCAGGTTTTGGACTTATATAGAAGATGGAGAGAAAAAACGGAAATGAGGTTGAAATTGAGGATTCACCAGGTAATCTGTGTCTCTGTTGAGAAAAATATTATATTTACAATTAGTAATTTAATCTTTCTAACGCTGATCATTTGAGCATTTTGTTTGTTTTATGGGTAGAAAAATGTAACTAAAGAAGAGCACACAAAGTCTGAATTGCAAGATGAGGATTCAAGGCTGGTTGGGAGTCTTTGGTGAGGACAAGGCAAAGAATTCTTATCATTTCAAGGGTTATCTAAATAATCTGCATGCATTGTTTCAACACTAGACAGTTTTATCATCCTCTGACCTCCACTCAATTAAATCATAAAAGTAATTGTCATTAATAAGTTGACTCCAAAAATATCACAAAAGACGACTCCCTAGCTCATATTCAGAAGCAAAATGGATGACCTGAACACTCACAATTCTTCCAAGCCAATCGCAGCCAGATGAAAATATACTAGAAAAATTCAGAAAGTTTGAGAGAATTTTTATAATTATAATTAAAATTTTATTATAAAACAGACAAACCAGCACAAGTGGCCCCTGAGCAGGGGACTGGAGACTGTCACACAGTGTCTCCGTTTTCTATTTAGATATTTTATACTCATTTAAATCATGGTTCACAAAATTCCCAGGCACAGTTTTAAATCTATCAAACAGGAACCCATAGTTCAGAGACAAGAAACTATTCAAAGAACAATAAATATTTTTAGTTCAGTCAGCCCAGTCCTCAGACCTACAAAGCTATTTATTATAATGGAATGTTGTCATGAGCCAATTCAGGGCCATTTGGCTACAAGAAAAGATATGTATCTAGCGATACATTGTTATAATTTAAACTTAAATATAGACTGTAAGTCTATTACTAATGTGTAAATTATTTATGAACATATGAAAAATTAATTGTAGAGTCAGGGTTTGTGACACATACCTATACATCTAGCAGTCAGGAGAGTGAATTGAGAGGATTATGAGTTCAAGAAAATGAGAGGCAAGGGCTATACATCTAATTTAACACAGGACTGGGTGCATCCAAACCCCCCTATTAAAATGAATAAACACATTACTTGAAGTAAAAAGAAAAAATCCACTATTTCATACTATCTCATTAAATTGTCTCTTAGAATTCAGATAATTTGCAAACATATATTTTTAATGTTTTATTAAAGATATGGCCTAAACTACATTTTGATCCAATTCTTTTTCTACCCACCTTCATATCTATCCAACTCCATATCTACACAACTTAATGATATTTCTTTCAAAAAATAAAAGAAAAACACACAAGCAAAACAAACAAAGAAACAAAGCAAAAGTAAACATGAAGTCTGTTGGGTTTTATACCCAGTGTCACACCATTGAAGAAAACATTTTCCTTCTCCTACCAAATGTCAGTTGCAAATATCTTCTTGGTTAGAGTCAAGAATTTGTGTTTACTTCCCCTGCATCACTCTGGGATAGTGTTGACATGAACTTGTGCATGTCTTGGGATACAGTCACAGTCTCCATGAATTTATATATTCATCAGCCTTGCAGTATCTAGAAAGCACTGTTTCCTTGGAAGCATTCATCACCTCTGGCACTTACAATGTTTGACATATACTATGTTAAAAAAGAAGAATATGAACACAGTTGTATCAGTGATAAATATATTGATCTTTCAAACCTGAAGTCCTGAATCATTCCTTGGAATGTATGTGTATGTGTATGTGTACGTGTATGTGTATGTGTATATGTATATATATGTAGGCAAAGAGAATCAACTTTACAAAATTATTCTTTGATTTATATATGTGGGCTCTGTCATGGATATGTCTTCTACACACATCACATATGTGTATATTCACAAAATAATGATAATAATAAAAATAATAAAAGATAAAAGCAACATTCTTTATCCCAGATCACATAAATACTCATTTAACCATAATTAAATACTGTTCAATAATTAAATAGAAGTAATTAATCATTTGCATGCTTCATTTCTTAATTTTTGCTAAGAAATATGTTTGGACAAATAAGGAATAACATTATTGCTCATCACTATATTCCTAGCATCTAGCATAGTATTTGACATGTAGTTAGAACTTAATAAACTTGGTTCACCTGATAAATTAATAAACCAGAGAAACCTACTTTTGAATCTTGACTTTATTATTTATTTTTTTTTTGGAAAAACTTGCTTAACATTTCCAAGTCTCTTTTCCCTAAATACTTATAATAGCACTAACTTCCTTGAGTTATAGGGATATTTTAAAGAAGATAATGCTTGCAGAGCACTTATAAGCATAGCAAGTAGTACAGATTCAATCAAATTAGCTTCTATCAGTATGTAAACTACAGTTAAATGCAACGAACTATCAAAATTGGAAGTATATTAGTACAACTTTAACCACACATAGTATTCTTTCATCAGACATCTAGATTAAATGGACCCTATTCTGATGATTATCTTATATATGTAGGTATGTAGTGGGAAATTTTCACTGCAAGTTGGGAGGAGTAAGAGAAAGAGGAGGAGTAAGGAGAGGAAGAGGAGGAGGAGGAGCTAGAGCAGAGATGTAGGAGGATGGAGAACCATGCTTGTATCAGGAGTAGTCCTGGGTAACTTATACCTAGGTTAATTAATTGGGATACACCTCTAATTGTGTGAGCATCTTGTTTATTGAGCATTACAAAACATATAAAGCCTTTGGTTAATCATTAAGCATTAGAGTCTAATTCCTACTGGGTACTACATGAATGGCAGTATGGTCTAGACTCAGCACAGTCTTGTGGAGACAGCATGGAAGATTGGCAGATCCATTTCCCACACTGGCGTCTTGAGGGTGGCAGGGTCAGTGTCTCTGGCTGCCTGAGCCGCGGTCTGAACCGGGTGGCCTGAGCTGGGGCCTAGCCTAGTCAGGAACATGGCACCTCTGTAACACAAGACAGATCAGATGCAGGCCATTTTAAATAATTACTTCAACATAGGTACTCATATACTTTAACAAATACATAAGTGCATAAATAGAAATGTAATTTTAAATTTCAACACACACATGCTGAATACACATATGAAAAATATTCCAGTCAATAGAATATAATTCTAGCACTAAAGGTCTGAAAAAAAAATGTGTTTGTGGCAAGTATCTAAGTAGATCTTTTCAAAGAAGAAGAAAAACAGGTTGGCAGTCTCTATCTAACCATTAACGTAACAAATTTACATAAGCAAACTCCACAAAGGTAGCCCTTAGGGTGGTCTATAGCATGGCAGGGTAATGTTCTAGAAGTTTATTTACATTCTGATTCCTTTTATTTTTTGACTGTATATCTAACATAATTTTGCACCCATTTCTCGTGGGTGGAGAGGCTAGAGGCTAAAGGAATTCCAGTGATTTTTCCCAGATCTTTGTAACTCTAGATATAATATACATGCTTCTCAGTTCTTTCTTTGTTGTCTCTAATATATTTTGTTTCCCTTCAATTCATCTTTTTAGTACCGCCTTAGTTAAGGTTTACCATAACCAAGGTAAATCTTATAAGGACAGCATTTAATTGGGGCTGGCTTACAGGCTCTGAGGTTCATTCCATTATCATCAAGGTATGAGCATGGCGGCATCTAGGCAGGCATGCTGCAGTAGGAACTGAATATTCTACATTTTCATCTGAGGCCTGCTAGCAGAAGACTGGGTTCCACGCAGCTCAGACGAGGGTATTAAAGCCTGCACCCACAATGACACACCTAACCCAACAAGGCTAAAGCTCCTTATAATGCTACTCCCTGCGCCAAGCATATACAAACCATCACAAGCACAAAAGTACCTTATATTACTCTTATCAAGTAATAGAAGTTATCCAATATATTTACACTTGAAAGTTGCAATGGAGATTTTTATTCTGCGAGTAATCATACTCTATAGATGAGAATCACCTTTTGAAGAATTAAAAGTTCCATATCAATAAGGTGCTAACTTCCCTACCTCAATACACTGTTGTGAGGATTAAGGACTATGATACATATACAAATACAAGTACGAATATACTCTCCAGCAAAATCTTGGTGCTCAATATCTATCAATTTTCTCCTGCTTCCCTGTTGAGTATGTCTACACATGAACCATTTATTTTTCTTGTTCTAGATTCATTTATTGTATTTGTGTGGATGCTCTGGCTGCATATGTGTATACTATGTGTCCTGTATGCTTGCCAAAGTTGTAAAAGGATGTTGGACCTCCTGGTACTGGAGTAACAGATTGGTTTTAACAAAGTAGTTGTTAGCCATTTTGTGGTTTCTGGGAACTGAACCCCAATCTTCAATATCAACAAGCATTCTAAAGCGCTGAGCCTTGTCCCTGATTCCAAACCTTAGTCATTTCTACCATCTCTACCGAAAGTTGTACTGCACAACTTTAATTTCTGAGGAAATGGCTTCAGAACTCCCCAGATAGAATTTGGAAATAGCATTGCAAGAAACCCACACAGAGCAGGACAAAAGACATATTCTGTTGTGTTTATATAAGAGAGTTAATAGCTTCCTTTACGTCTGTGTCAACTGCCCTCCCAGCTCCTGCACTGAAGCTCAGCCTGTATTACAGAGCAGACACTTTGCCATCCCAAAGGTTTTTCAAACTGTTACAAATTAGAAAGCACAAGGGAAAGGCTCACTAGAGGACACATCACACACGAGCTATCAGGGTTTCTTTTTTCTTTTGAAGTTGGGCTTCATATCTTTTTCTCATTACAATCATTACTTTGAAATATGATTTTTTAAACAGTAATTTTCTAGAACAAAGGGGATAATACCATATTTCAAAAGCTTTACTGTGAAATTAAACCTTTGAACTACTGTGAAAGAAATTATTCCCTCAAGGCTGCAAGGCTTAAAGGTTATTAAAAATTTAATTTTAAAGAAGGCATCCAGGAAAAAAAAAGTATATAAATGCTACTTAGAACCCAGATTGCCCAATTTAATAACTCCCATTGCTCCTTATTTTTAAATAATCTGGAAATGTGAACAAATGATCTCCATTTTTTTAGTGGCAAATCAGTATGTCAGTGTCAACAGATGCTGGTACTCTGTCTTCCATCATTTGTCATGCAAGTACATGCATGGCAATGGCTCAACTCACACCCCTGGCTCCCACATTTAGCATCCATACCTGCATCCAGATGGTCCATCCTATCCACATAGGGGTATTGGAAAGATCCTTCATTACCTGAGATGATGGCTCAGTGTGTACAGCATTTGCTTTACAAGCATGAGGACTCTAGTTAAGATTTTTTGGCACCTACAATCCCCAGGCATAGCAGCACATGTTTATAACCCCCCCCCTACACACACACACACCACGCACCCCAGTATTTAGGTCCAGTAATAGGATTTTGAGACCTTTCTGTTTATACAATCTGACAAATCAGAAGTACAAAGTTCTTTGTAAAATCCTTTCTTACAAAATGAGATAGAAATGCAATTGAGGAATACACATTGAAACAAATATTTGGCCTCCACATAAGGGTGGACCTATATAGACAAGCACACATACATGCACAGATACACACACACACACACACACACACATTTGATAATTCAATACCCCCATATCATTCTCAGAGTTATTGCTGTAAAGGAAACAACCTAAACAATAATATATCTCCTCACCTAATGTAATTAAATACATTTTACTCTTCTAACTTACAAAATCAAGCACACTCTCCTGCTATATGGCCATGCTATCAATACATGCATCCTGCAGGCAGAATAACATCAAATGACTTAAATTCTGTAGTGCTCTAGTTTCCCGATCTGTAAATATAGCCAATAACAACAATTGTCTAATCATCTTCCCTTGGTTATTAGGGAGACTGAATCAGTTCATGAATATAGGATTTGGGGAACAATACTTGATGCACCATAAGCAAGTGCATCATTTTTGTTGCACTTTATCTATCTACCTATCTATCTATCATCTATCTATCTATCTATCTATCTATCTATCTATCTATCTATCTATCTATCTATCATTTGAAAAGATAGAATTCTTTCATTAAGATTTTATTGCCAATGATGTTATTTTTATATAGTTTTTGTTTATTGGTTAGTGTTTAGAACAGAGATACACTATGTAGCTTTGGGTGGCTTGCAATTCACTATTTAGTACTTAGCCGAGGACTCACAGAGTCCCTCCCTCTGCATCTTGAATGGTGGGAATAAAGTGGTATGCTGCCATGCCAGTTGCATATATTGTTACCATATATGTTACATCATTATTTGTACTCCTATGTGTCTGGATAATGTATAAATTGGTAAGGCCTAAGTTTATTTAGATACACTATGCTTTAAGGAGTTCAGAAGCAACTTGAATATATATATACTTCAGTAGAAATAAAAAGCTACTTAGCACAGTGATATGGCAAATTTAAGTTATGACAATGTTCTAGTGTGTAATTTGAATATTCTGAATGGTGGTGGTATATGAGGGAGATGTGATTACAGTAGGATTCTCCAAGGAAATTCCTAACAATGAACATTATATTCCAAAAATATAAAAGTCTACTAGAAGGGAATAAATCCTATTTCCAAAGAATACTTTATAAAAATCTAGCTACATAATCCACGAACTCCAGATTTTCTGTAAGTCAAAATATCCAAGAAGCTACTTAAAAATTACCATCCCATGATCTACATGCATATGGCCTAAGAGCAGGTCATGGAGACAACCTCTATGTGTCAGTCTAGTGCATACTCATGAGAGGAAACCATAAGATAATGCACTTAAAGGAAAGCAATGAGTCAGACTACACATACTAACATATTTTAGTGTTGTGTTCAGATACTTCATTGCAGAAATCTCAAATCTCATTCCTTACATATACACTTTTCCTTGTTTTGAGTCAATTGTATTTGTATATTGGCGTAACAGATGGAAAACATGACTATTAACAACAAATCGAAGAGGTTAGCATTATGACAATGTTTTTCAACCACATTGGGAAAGTGAACAGGCCTCATGCTATATCTTGCTCTTTAGATGCATCTGGAACAGCTACATTGCCACAAAGACCTTCAGAGAATTAACTAAAAGCAGCCATAATTTGCTCAATATGACCAGAGTGTCTCCTTTTGACAACATTTATTTACAATAGGCAAAGGACCAAAGTTTCTCAGTCATATATATATTAACCTTGAACCCACTGAAATTGCAACAGCTTCTTCCCATCATGCATCAGGAAATATTTATTTAGTACATGTTAATTTGTTAATCTTTTGCAATCCTATGGACCTACTTTGAAGGTTATTTGGCTTTTTACATAAACGCCTTTAGGAAAGAGCTCTAACTTGGTATTCAGAATTAGTAGCTTATTCTAAAATGATGTTTTTTGAGGACAGACAACATTTTCCTGGTATAGCTGTAAACAGTTATTTTTAGAAACATATTTAAATTCTGCTTTGTACTTTCTTACAAGGCAATAGAAACAGCCACCTAATATATTTGGGTCAGCCTGTATTTGTAGCTGTCATATTCCTCATAAGCCCAGTTTAATGGAAACATCTGATACTTTGTTAAGTGTTCTAGTGTGTTCATGTGAGAAATTATGTATAATAAAATATTTATAATAAAAAGGTGTATCTTCCTTTTCTTCTTATCTAGAGTTAAACCAAACTATATGCCTTATTTTCAGAAGAAAAGTTGCAAAGACTGTGCAGCATGTGTAACATGCGATTCCTTATTAGTGTGACTTGCTCTCCTAAATGCCTGGTATGTCACTGAAAATAAATTTTCTCATTAACCTCAAACATGCCAACTTGTCAAATTATGATGAACCAAATAAGACTGCACCGAGAAATTGAGCTGCCACCATTGCACTTACGTGGTTGTGCCAATTAGTCTATAAATAACATACTTTTGAACACGCTTCAGAGTTTTGAAAAACTAAAGTGCCTCTGGATATTCTGAAATAAAGAATAGCAAAGAGATTATTCAGAGGAAAGAAATCATTGTACTTGTGTTAGAAGAAATGAAAATTTATTTAAGGAAGCTGAAATTAGGATGACCATGGAGACATTTGACTAATAATTGTTCTCTAGTACACCAGGTATAAGTTTCCTTTAATGCAAAATTATTCTTTAGCAATTATTCATTGGACCTGTGTAATAAAGTACACAAGACTATTACAGCATAGAAAAAATATAAATATGCTAAGTCACTGTGATCTAGAATTCAGATCTGTTGAAGAAGGCAGAGGAGTAAGTGGAGGTGGGAGATGGTCATGTGCTGTTGAGAGGGGGTGAAAGAGAAGGATAGAACTGTAGGGCCCTGGTAGGAAACCAAGTGACATAATTTAGAAGTTTATGTCATGTCTTAAGAGGCTGGAAGAAGCTGAGGAAGAGGGCAACCCCATAGGAAAACCAGCAGTCTCAACAAACCCGGAACCATGATATCTCTAAGACACTGAGCCTCCAACCAGGCAGCATATACGAGCTGGTCTGAGGCCACCAACACATATACAACAGAGGACTGCTTAGTTTGTCCTCAGTTGGAGAAGATGTGCGTAACACTTAAGAGACTTGAGGCCCCAGGGAGTAGGGAAGCCTGGTGGGAGGCGGACATTCACTTGGAGACAAGGAGAAGGAATGGGATGAGGAACTGTGGGAGGGTGGACCTGGAGAAAGGCAACAACGGGACTGTAAAAAAAGTATTGAAAAAACGAATGGAGTTTAATAACATTATGCATTGTCTGAAACATAAACCTTTTTATATTTTTCCGACACATGTTTAGAGGAATCTTCAAGGAGTACGTAGATAAATATCAGTGCACACTGAACACAAAGTTCAGTGTGTCATAAGTCATGGGAAGCAGTCTATTTTTGGTACCACCATGCCTGTCTCTCTGACAGACAGAAGAAAAGGGAGTACCCAACCCCAGCAGCACCCATCTTCCCATATTTAAGCAATACAGTAAACCTTGGGTACAATTTTTGCCTCTGAAGATTCTAACCCTCATATCCTCAGTTCTAGAAACTATTTGTTAGCACATTTTCCCTCTGGGAAGAGTTTTGAAAACATACAGTTCTCCCATTAAGATTTTATTTCCAATGATACTATTTATATATGGTTTGTGATTGTTGATTGGTTTTTGAGACAAAGATTCCCTATGTATCTTTGGATGACCTGTAACTCACTGTTTAGCACTCATCCTAGGACTCTCTGCTCTTGAATGGTGGGATTACAATGGTAAGTTACTATGCTAAACTCAGAGATGTCAGTTGCCCTCTTAAGCTCTAAAGTCCTTTGTTGTTCAGTTAGAGAAGAACTATCAACCCCATAAAATAAAATAAAGCTAGCCTTGTACTTGATCAGAGTCAATAAATGAGCGTATGCAAACAAGGTGAATATAATAATGTTGATATATATTAAGCATTAAACACTGAAAAGACAACTACTACTATTCAACCACAACTACTACTAGGGCTCTTATTCACACAAGAAACTATGCTAATAAAGCTCTGCATCCCTATAGTTAAATGACAAACTGGTTTTTATTTTCCCTGAAAACGTATGACCCATGCAATCAGAAAGCACAACCCTTGTATTGACTGACATATGTCCAGTGCTTAACTTTGCTCAATAAAAAGGTACAAAGCAAATTAAAGATAAAGCTAACTTAATACTTAAAACACTCACTCTTGTTTTGAGATTGAATAGTAAACCAATGCCATTTCCCCAGAGTGAAGTTGCTGTTCAGTCACTTAGATTTTATAAAGATTTTATTTAGGGCTGCAGGTTATCATCATAGAGTAGGAAATGAGACCGAGACACATGGAATTAGAGAGGAAGAGCAAGGAAAGAATGGTGTGTGTGTGTGTGTGTGTGTGTGTGTGTGTGTGTGTGTGTGTGTGCATGTGTGTAAGATAAAGAGGAGAGAGGGGGTAGTACTTTTTTCATTTAATTAGTAAGTGATGCAGATTTTGTATCCCTGTTGTTTCAATGAAAATGGCTCTTCCTTATTTGTTATAAAGAGTAATGGAGGTTAGTTGCAAGTTTCATTGGTTTAAGAAAGCAAAGAGGCATAAAGAAAAGGCAGGGTACATAGACGTATATCCACAAAGTCTTGAGCTGAAAGAGTTTGAGACAGAACCAGTGCCTTTCCTAATTAACTAACACCAAATACAGCCCTCCAAATGTGCTATTTATTTACAATTTTAAGGGATAATAATAATTAGCACTAATTTTCTGTGGCAAGTTTTTGCAAGTAACGAACCAATATCTGATATGACTTAATACCCACTCCACAGGATGGAACTTGATACTGCTTGGGTAACTAAAACCAGAGACTAGGTAGCCTAGGGACCTAGGATAAAACCAAATGCTACTGTTCTAAAAAACCAAACCAAACCAAACCAAAAAAAAACAACAAAAACAAATGTAACTCACACACATTTTGTTCCACCATTGCAGGAACATATTTTGAAGGCAGAACACCATTGTAGATCAAAGTTTTTTGTGGCTGGTTGGGTAGATATGTTTCTCTTTTGATAGTATACAGAAACCTCCTTGAAACAAAGATGCTAGAATGAAGGGGTTAGAGCTTTATTTCGGCACCAGCTCCTGTCCTTGTTCAATGAGTTATTAAGTCACATTTTCAGAGCAATAAAGTGAACCAAAGATTTTGAAGGTGTGCCTGGGGTCACATTCCTGGAAGTCTTAGGTGTTTAATAGTGACCTCACTCATGTTTACAAGAATCAGTATGAAGATGAGTCCCAAAGTACAATGCAGATTAAATCTTCCTTATATGTTCATCATCACCCTATACCCAAATATCAGGAACTAGATCTCTAAGTAAACATCTTTATAGGTTCCGGAGTGGGAAAGCTTTTCCTGTGTTCATAAACAGAGATGGATATGCCTCAGGTCCAGTTTTTCTGGGCACTAAACATTCTTTGGGGCTCCTGTGCTATTTCTGTAGAGCACAGGCTAGGGGTGAGAAGCTGGAATTCAGAATACTGTTGACTAGATGCTCCCCGATTGAGGGGGAGGTAAAACAAGTCTGTGGTAGAGAAGTCTGCCATCTCCTGATTTTCCACCTCCTACTCAAACCTCATGGTAGCTGTGTCAGCAGTAAGACAAGCCCTTAGGGTTTGCCCAAAGAAGCTTCTCTGCAAATGCCTCAGGCTTCCATGACTGCAGAAAAGGGGGAGGAAGAAATTTTTATGTGTACATGCTTCTGAGAATCTAGTTCTATAAATATCCTTGTTTCTATAAGTAATTCCCGAACAAACCTGTTGCAGATGCAAATGGGCTTAATTTTCCAAACTGAAGATGCAAATGCCCTGACATCCTCAAATGTTTGATGGATGCCAGAAAAAGCTGCTATTGAAGGGAGTTGAATCGTGCTGCCTCTGTCTTATAAACCTGAAATCTTTGTTTTGATTATTATTTTCTAGTATCTAGAATTGTTTTCAGAAGTTCTCAGAACTTCATTAAGATTTTTTTTTCTCCTCAAAAGTCCAGAGGGCTTCAATGTGATTAGCAATATTTTCTAAACAATAGGAAATATCTCTCAACCCTTTGAAAATATTATCAGTGATTAGGCTAATTACCTACATCTAGGCATTTCTTTTAATTTGGATGATTAATTACATAAAAGTGGTAATGCTAATTCTCTGCTTGGCATCAACTATGATTCATGATTTGTCCATTTTCTTATTCAATTTATATTGTATCCTGCAACATTAACAAAAGTAAAAAAATAATTTTACCCATATGTCACATTTTGTTATTGTGTACCTTTCTTGAGACTGTTTATAGCATGCCAATTTGTTACAATATGTTATTTTCATTAAATGTTTCTTCATTTTTCCCCTGCATTCTAATTGTGATTCTAATGCTCATAATTTGACAACTTTGCAAAGATCATTAACTCTCTTAATTCTAAGATCCTTAAAATCCCAGAAAGAGATATGATTTGAATGAAATAAGTACCTAAGAACTGTACCTTTTCTTCTTAACTCAATTAAATTTAACATTTGTTCATTGGATACTTATTTATCTAGCATTCTGTATAATGTATTTTGATTTTTCTCAATAACCATAAAAATGAATGAAAATCTGTACTTCAGAGACTTCTTATCTCTCCCAGTCATTTTTCACAAGTAAATAAATGGAACAATGCAAATCATTATGACTCTAGAACCCTTATTCTAAGAGATAATCTTTAACAGATTATTTATTTTATATATTCTAATAAGGCCTTTTATTAGAAAATGTGTCTTTTCTTCATCATGTCTTTCCAATTTTGATTTTACTTATTTTTTAAATTTTTGGTGACAGAGTCTTGCTGTGCAGTCATGTAATATGTGTCATGCAGTTAATGTAATTTGATAAATGTCAAGTAAGAGATGTAACAGAGAGAAAAAAATGATCATTGGTTTTTAAAATATCACAAAAAAATGAGCAAGAGTTTGTTTAAAAACAATGTAGAATTACAGATGAACATGTATCTTCTAGAGAAAATCCCAGCACACATACATTCTGGCAGGTATCACTTGCATAAAATAAAAAATCTTTTCAATAGAGAATTTCACAGAAACACAGACACAGAAACACACACACACACACACACACACACACACACACAGAGGCTTTAATGAAATCTACCTCATTCTCTAACCTACAATTCTTACATACCTCCTGTCCCCCACCATTTCTTCCCAACTTCATGTACTCTCTTTGTGAACTTACAGGATCCAATTAGTGTTGTCTCTAAAGGCATGCATATAAGACTAGCCACTGTTTCAGGGACATCCACTAAAGGGACATATATCTGAAGAAAATGTACTCTCTTTTCCCCAACAGCCATCAGTTATCAGCAACAGATCAGGTAAGGGTGAGACTTCATGGTTACCTTCGCTATGCATTCGGGGATTTTGAAAGGCTTAGTCTTGTGAAGGCCTTGTACATGCAGTCACCAGTCCTTACTTCTATGAGTTCATGTGTTCGACAACCTGATCTTGTTCAGAAAATACTGTTTCTTAATAGATGCCCACTTTTTCTTACTCTTGCAGTCTTTCTGACCCCCTCTTGTAAAATCATGCCTGAGATTTGAGTGGTGAGGAAGGTCGTATAAATGTCCCACTATGTCATACTGAACACCCTAACATCTCTTATTCTCTGCATGTTAACCAATAGCAGGAGGGTTTCTTATGACGGTTTCAAGGTTCTTCAATGTGAGTTATACCTTGCCATATTACCATCTTTACCTATGCCATATTACCAGCCTTATTTAACCCTTTCTTTTTCTCAGTATTCCTGCCATTTTGGACAATTATAACATTTTATAATTTTTCTTTTCATTCTTTAAACCCTCTCCTTCCCCAAAATAACCTGTGAATCTTTATATAATCTTTCCTTTGCTTTAGTTAACGGGATAGTTGTCAACTCCCATGTAACTAAAGTTCATTCACATCAGAGTTGTTGTGATCTTCACAGTGTGAGGCCTCTCTGACAAGTACTTTAGGGGAAAAGAAACTACTGGATACATTTCACAAAAAAAAAAAAAAAATAAATAAATAACTGTAGGAGGAAAATCATTATAATGAGTATAAGTCACTTATTCTCTTAATTTTGAGGGAAATGAAGATAAATTTTTACAACAGATTCTACAATTCAGGTGCTGATCTTCAATTCATAATAATGGTAACTATAATGATAAATTTACATCATTATCTACTATAAGGTGACCCAGAGATATTTACTGATAGTATAATATTAGGAAACTTATAAAAAAGAAGAGTATGAGATTACACACCATGAAAATGAAAATTTAGGCAATATAAAGGTGAAGCCACATATGGACACATTTAGGGTAATATAAATTAAGAAAATGTCTAATAGTTGTTACAATTTGATATTTATATTTAATTAAATTCAATGACATGTCTCTACACTAAAAACAATTATATTTTGAGTTAAATAAAATTCTCTATGTTTTGAGACAGTGAGTCAATCCACCTATGCATTCAAAATTATTTTCTGTTGGTTGTTCCACTGAACACTTAGTTATCTGCTGATGATTCAACAGTAAATAAAGTAAATAAAGTGCATGTATCATACACTCATGAATGAAGTTTACCATTGCCTAATACATAAAAAAACATGAAATAATAGCAGAAATTAAACACCCAATACAAAACTTCTGGTGTGGTCTCCTTATCTGATAAAACACAGTTGTATGAAGAGAAGCCTGGTGATTCAGCCTGTGGTGTATTGGTATATTCAATGAATAAGTGAGAAAATAACATTAATTCAAACATGTTTACTGAGATCTGTATGTGTGTGTGTGTGTGTGTATAATTATGAGCAATAAAGGTAGAAAATATTGCATGTTTAAAATTAAAATGTGCCATTCCTATTTTCCTAGCAGAGTGTAACACAAAGTTAGGAACATTTTATTTTTCTTAAAGAGAGTGAACAGAATCAATGGTCCTGATGTTACCACTTGTTTCAAATTAGTCCAGTGGCTTCATTAAAATAGCAGCATCATTTTAATTTCTAATATTTACTTCCAAATTTTAGAGATACATTTGACTCTGACATATATGCTATCTTGACAAGTTTCACATTTTTAACATTTATTGAAAATAATAATGCAATAAATTTTTCATAATTTTGTTGAATGTTGAAAAACATAAGCCTGTGTGTAATGCTAAAAGAAACTCATTGTTACTCAGAGTACTTGATTAGTCTTGACCATGCTACATACATTCATAATCTGCTAATTATAACATTTCCTTCCATATTTCCTTGGATGACTCTCCAAATGTAACCCTGTAATTATTGTATAATCTTCAACTTAGTTCTCACCTTCCAGATGCACACATCAGGCCTGTCCCCTAAGCCTACGTAGGCATAGATCACTTAATGTTCCAACATCCTGACCAATGATTTTTCTTCGTAGACAAGTGAACCTTCCTGCATAATACAGTTCCTGTTGTGGTATTTCATATAAGCTTCAGGGGAGTCTTTGTTCTTTCAGAGTGTAGTTGTATAGCGTAGGAGTTCTGATACCCATGAGTATCAACACATGAACAATCCGGATAAAGTATTATCAGCTGCCAAACAGGAATGTTGAAAGATGTAAAGTCATCACCCTGTATAGAAAAGTTTCAGACACAATTTCTGAGAGTCTCAGAGCTGCTCTAGTGCCTTCAGCATCTCCTTCTCTGGCATTTCTAGTTTCCATCCCAATAATTTTCCATACTGATTCAGTTCATTCTGTCAAAATTGAAAGAAACATAACTAATACTATCTCTGCTGTTAGACTTGTCACCAGGAAATAACCATTAAGAAGCATACTAGGTTCTAGCTATTATAAATAAGGCTTCTATGAACATAGTGGAGTATATGTCCTTGTTATATATTGGAGCATCTTCTGGGTATATGTCTAGGAATGGTATAGCTGGGTCCTCAGGTAATGCTATGTCCAAATTTCTGGGGAACTACTAGACTGATTTCCAGAATGGTTGTATCAGCTTGCAATCCCACCAACAATGGAGGAATGTCTTCTTTTTCCACATCTTCGCCAGCATCTGCTATCACCTGAGTTTTTGATCTTAGCCATTCTGACTGGTGAGAGGTGGAATCTCAGTATTGTTTTGATTTGCATTTCCCTGATGAATAAGGATGTTGAACATTTCTTTAGGTGCTTCTTGGACATTCATGTTTCCTCAGTTGTGAATTCTTTGTTTAGCTCTGTATCACATTTTTTAATAGGGTTATTTGGTTGTCTGGAGTCTAATTTCTTGAGTTCTTTGTATATTGGATATTAGCCCTCTATCGAATGTAGGATTGGTAAAGATCTTTTCCAAATCTGTTGGTTGTTGTTTGTCCTATTGACGGTGTCCTTTGTCTTACAGAAGCTTTGCAATTTTATGAGGTCCCATTTGTCGATTGTTGATCTTAGAGCATAAACCATTGGTGTTCTGTTCAGGAATTTTCCCCTGTGTCCAGGAATTCAAGGCTCTTCCCCACTTTCTCTTCTATTAGTTTCAGTGTATCTGGTTTTATGTAGAGGTCCTTTATCCACTTGGACTCAAGCTTTGTACAAAGAGATAAAAATGGATCCATGTGCATTCTTCTCCATGCTGATCTCCAGTTGAACAAGCATCATTTGTTGAAAATGCTATCCTTTTTCCACTCTACAGTTTTAGCTCCTTTGTCAAAGATCAAGTGACTATAGGTTTGTGGGTTCATTTCTGTGTCTTCAATTGTATTCCATTGATCTTCCCGCCCATCTCTGTACCAATACCATGCAGTTTTTATCACTATTGCTCTGCAGTACAGCTTGAGGTCAGAGATGATGATTCCCTCACAAGTTCTTTTATTGTTGAGAATAGTTCTCACTATCCTGGGTTTTTTGTTATTTCAAATGAATTTAAAAATTGCTTTTTCTATCTCTATGAAGAATTGAGTTGAAGAACCCAGATGTCCTTTAACAGGGGAATGGATACAGAAAATGTGGTACATTTACACAATGGAGTATTACTCAGCTATTAAAAACAATGAATTTGATAAATTCTTATATAAATGGATAGAACTACAAAATATCATCCTGAGAGAAGTAACCCAATCACAAAAGAACATACATGGTATTCACTCACTGATTATTGGATTTTAGCCCAGAAGCCTGAAATACCCAAGATACAACTCACAGACCACAAAAAGCTCATGAAGAATGATGACCAAGTAGGGGGGGCTTCAGTCCTTCTCAGAAGGAGTAACAAAATACTCAAGGGTGCAAATATGGAGACACAGTGCAGGACAGAAACTGAAGAAGAGACAGACCATTCCACCTGGATATCCATCCTATGTGCAGTCACCAAAGGTAGAGGTTGATGTACATGCTGACAGGAGCCTGATATAGCTGTCTCCTTAGAGGTCTGCAAGAGTCTGACATACTCAGAGGCAGATGCTCACAGCTAACCATTAAACTGAGCATGGGGTTCCCAATGGAGAAGATAGAGTGAAGACTGAAGGAGTTGAGAGGATTCGCGACACCATGAGGAAAGCAACAATCCCAAAAACCAGAGCCCCCAGGGTCTAAACCACCAGCCTGGGAGCGCTTAGGGAGGGACCCATGGCTCCAGCTATATATGCAAGGGAGCTATATATAAGTGGGAGAAGAGATCCTTGGTCCCATGAAGACTGGACGTCGTGGGGGGGGGATACTCGAGGGTGGGGAGGTGAGGTACAGGGGAGGGTGGGTGGGGGTACACCAACGTGGAGGCAGGAGGAGGGGGGAAGGGATAGTGAGTTCCTGGGAGGGAGGGGGGAAATGGGGTAAGGAGAGAACATCTGAAATGTAAAAAAAAATTTCCAATAAAAATTTCCAATAAAAAAATAATAAAAAATAAAAAAAATAAATAAAGAAAGAAAGAAAGAAAAAATAATGAATTTGTAAAATTCTTAGGCAAATGAATGGAACTAGAAAATACCATCCTGAGTGAGGTAACCCAATCACAAAAGAACACACATGGGATGCACTCACTGATAAGTGGATATTAGCCCAAAAGCTCGCAATACCCAAGATACAACTCACAGACCACATGAAGCTCATGAAGAAGGAAGACCAAAGTGTGGGTGCTTTGGTCCTTCTTAGAAGGAGTAACAAAATACTCATGGGAGCAAATATGAAGACGAAGTGTGGGACAGAAACTGAAGGAGGGGCCATCCTGGAGACTGTTCCACCTGGGTATCCATCCAATGTGCAGTCACCAAAGGTATACCCTGTTGTAGATGCCAGGAAGTACATGGTGACAGGAGCCTGATATAGCTGTCTCCTTAGAGGTCTGCCAGACCCTGACATATACAGAAGTAGATGCTCACAGCTAACCATTGAACTGATCATGGGGTTCCCAATGGAGGAGTTAGAGGGAAAACTGAAGGAGCTGAAAGGGTTTCCATGGGAGAGCAACAGTACCAACCAACCAGAGCTTCCAGGGTTTAAACCACCAGCATGGGAGCACATAGGGAGGGACCCATGGCTCCAGCTGTATATGTAGGGGAGGATAGTCTTGTTGGGCATAGGTGGGAGAGGAGGTCCTTTGTCCTGTGAATGTTGGATGCCTCAGTGTGGGGGAATTCGAGGGCAGAGAGGTGGGAGTGGGTAGGTGGGGGCACTTCCTCATAGAAACAGGAGGAGGAGGATGTGACAGGGGGTTTCGGAATGGGGGTGAAATGGGGCAATGGGATAACATCTGAAATGTAAATAAAATATCCAATAAAGAAAAATAAAAGAAGCATGCTAGGTAACTACAGTATTGTCAGTAAATGTTTTGGAATGAAATGAGTTCAGTGGGTGAATTTTACAAATTAATGAATTTAATCTCTAAATTACCACATGGTTATAAAGAATGCTGAAAGGTGATTGTATTTAAAATTAAAAGATAGAATTTGTGAAGTTACAATAAGTGTGAGCATGGAAGAAATAGTCAAGCTTTTCAAAGGAAATCAACTTAAAATCAAATTTTTGTTTTACCAGTTATCAATTCTGTGGCCATGGGGAAATATCTTTATTTTGACTGAGGTTAACTTTTCCAACTATAAAGAGAATAAGCACTCTTCTATGTTGTTACATTATATTACTATTTTTTAGCATTATATAACTATTCTTTATAAAAGAAAATTGATTATCAATACTGTAAAACCTTAAAAACAAATAAAATCAATGCTAAAGAACACATATTAGATACACATTTTATTTTTCTTTTTAAAACATGCATTTACTAAGGTTTTACATGTAAATATGTTTTGCTGCTTGTGTGTATATGCACTGTGTATGTGCACTGCCCACAGAAGCTACAAGTTGGTGTAGCTCCACTAAATCGGTGATGCTCCACTGGAAGCCAAGTGTAGTTGGATGGGAGCCACCACCTGGGCACAGGGAAGCAAGTGATCCTTCCTACTCAGCCATCACTCCTAACCTAAATTTTACTTTTTTCAGAAGTTTTTGTGGAAACTTAATTCCAATGTGCCATGCTCTCAAATGTCAACTCATAGAATAGCTTTTCCATGTAGAGAGTATTACTTAAGTGTGTGGGGTATTCCTTTATAAAAACAGTAACCATACAGCAAGATTGTGGTCCCACAGTTTTTTTTTTTATTAATGACTCATGGCCCTATGAATCACTTTTCTCTGTTTTCTACTGATTTAATTGTATTTCATTTATCACAGTTTTCTTTACATATTGTAATATCACTTCATTAAATTATTTTGAACAGCTAGGCACCAAAACAGTGAAGCTGGGATCAAAACTCTTTGCACTCTCCCCTCCCTTTGAATGCATATCTTTCCTGATAATAAGCAGTGTTATTTCTCATAGACAGCCTCATGTGTCTGAGACATATTAGAAACCGTCTTTAACAATCATTTTCTATTACCAAGGGAGTTTGAGATAATGGAATGTGTAGTCACTTTCAATTTATGTCAGATATTCTGATGCATTTGTACCACCAACATTTTATCAGCTTGTCACTGGAACAAATGAAGTTGCAAATTGCATTGACTTTTTTTTTTCATGAAATCCTTGAAACTGTTTATTTTTAACATGACTTCCCTCCTCTCTCGATTTAAATTTCTATAGTGTAACAGGCTTGGTTTTCAGCCCGTGGGGTCTTTGTTATTTAGTGAGTATCGCAGTTAGGTACAATTTCCTGGGGCCCTGGTGACTTGGAGGAAAGGATGCAGGCATACAGGCATATTATAACTGGATGCAGTCTGAAGCAATAAGTATCGAGCCATTTGATGAACTAGATGCAGGCAGGGGTGGAGAATATTCTGACACACTAGGAAATCCTTTATATTTTTATGATGTTCACAGTACAGTTGGCCTAAAAGGTTACAAGTGATGCATGTTTTCATTTTCTTCCACTGGTTTGATACTCAGAAGCTTCAAATGGCCTTTTCCCTCTGCTGTTCCCTCACTTACACTATGATAAGGTCTGTCAGATCAAGCTAATATGTGGGTGAGGATCAGTTTGCTTTGAAGAATATTATTCCATATTTTAATGTTCTTCTGCCTGAAAATCTTCAAGTAAAGAGAACTGCACAGTCTTCACCAGTGTGTACTTGTTAAATCTAGTTTACAGCTGTCACTTTGAAAGCAATAATAGCAACACAGAAGTTTCAGTAGCATTAGTTATCATTTATTGGATATACATTACCCTACATACTTCTTTATCATATGTTTTGTTACCAAACAATAGACAGCCAAATACCATGCCTTCTATTTTCTCCATTTTTAAATACAACAGCAATGAAGAAATCATGAAAGATTATGGAACTTATTCAAAACAGCTTTCTAGAAAATATCAAACATAACACTTAAACTCGAGATTTCCTGACCCTAAAGTTTCTTTCTTTTATAATTAATTGTCCCATTCCTTTACATCTCAAATGATATTCCACTTCCCAGTTACCTTCCACCATCCCTCCATCCTACATCTGCCTCCTCCTTCCCTTTGCCTATATATAGGTACTCCCCCACCCATCCAACTTCTCCTGCACCACTGCTCCAGCATCCCCTATGCTGGGGCATCAAGCATTCCCTGGATCAAGGACTTTCCCTCCCATTGCTGTCAGGCAAGGCCATCCTCTGCTAATATGTATCTGGAGCCATAACCCCTCCAGGTACACTCCTTGGTTGATGATTAGTCTCTGGTAGAACTGGGTGGTCAGGCCAGCCTATGTTGTTCTTCCAATGGGATTGCAATTCCTCTTCACTCCTTCAGTCTTTAGAGCAATTACCTATCTTCTCTAGTGTAACACCATCCACACTCAGATTGTGGTTGGGAAAAATATGTATGATTACTAGAGAGTAATATTTTCATTAACATGTTTATATGCTTGAAAACAAGGAGAATAATGTATTCAATGCTATTATATCTGTCTTTAGGAGAAGTGATTGAAACCTACAAAATATAGGTAAGAACATAATGGGGATAGACACAGAGTGATTCTAGAACAAGCATTGCATGGAAGATGATTAAGAGTGGAGTAAGAAAGAAATACTCCCATATTCTCAAGCACAAGCATTAGTCAAGGTACAGAAAGATCAGGCTATTCATATGTTATAGGGGTACATATGCTAAAGGTTTATGACAAGATTTCTAAAACATCAAACAATACAGAATAGATGAGAGGTACTTTTCAATTAATTAAAGATTATTACCTGCCTTGCTTATCACTTGAAGCTATTGTAATGTTGACACATCACACAGATGGCACCCATTATTGCAATATGCAGTGTGACTGTCCTGATTGGGGCTGAATCTCATTGCCTTGAAATTTCATTAAAAGACATTTTTAACAACAACAACAACAAAAACAAATTAAAATAACATAATCATGTTTTAGTTGTTTCTTGTTTACTAACTTAACTTTATCTCATCTGTCAAAATGTTCCATATAGTATGAAAATATGCAAAAGACACCATGGAATCTGGCATAAAATCTTCTGATACAAATATTCATGAAATTTAATAATTAGCAATAAAATATTTAAAAGTCACCTAGTAATTTGTTTTGCCTTTTGAAGTAGCAAATACATTCTTTTAAACTGGCAGTGTGTCATATATGTTAATAAATTGACCTAACACTTTGGGAATTGGGAGTGTCCATTTATATGTTGATGAAATGCATTTATTTTAGAAGAAGGATTACTGCTTCATTAGCTAGAGTGTTATTTGTTTTGTCAAATCCCTCTTGGACGTTAACACATCATAGAAGAAAGAAGGTATAGGATTCTAAGTGTGTTTTCTTAAATATAACCTTCATAAATCTTACAGGATTGCAGAAGGTAGTGTTCTACTGTTGGGAATTTGGAAGGAAATATATAAATCCTAGAAAGGGAGTTTAATTCAGGACATGCCAGGTACTCTCCTTTTTGGAGCTCATGGAGTAGAACAGTGACCATTCACTTAATGTGCCTTGAGGAGGTACTATAGGATTAGAGGTACAGGGATATGAATGCAGAAACTACCCTCTTCTTTATGTTAATCCCCCAAATATATTTTATTTTTTTGGATGGGGAAGAAAATTATATTTGCTATTTCAGACCAATAGATAGGACTAAAATCAAATACTACATCGTTTTGTTTGGAAATAAAAGATGCTCCTTTGTACTTCATTTAAGAATTATGCCAGTTTTATCACTGCACAAGAATAAAGAGACAAGGTCTGGTGCAACTCAAGTCCCTTACAGCAAGTACTACCGAGCTGTTGATCATAATCTATGAAGTGACTCCTCGTTCATGAGAACAGAATTTTCACAAGACAAGTGTGAGAGGAAACCTAGGTAAGCTATGATATATAATCACATAAGCTGGTCCTGTAGCTTCAGGTCTCATCAGTAGGAACGGATAGCAGGAGGTACAGTGGCACAGTCAGTCTCATTCAAGGTCTTGTCAATAACAGGTCTGTACTCCAAAGTAACCTTCCCAGTCTTGATGTCCACATATGAGAGGGTGTGCTTCCTCCAGTGTTCCCCAAAGGGCCTCTTCTGCTGTCCCTGGATGGGCTTGGAGTAATCATACTCATCGATCCGCATTTTGTAATCTTCCCTGGCATGAGCTCCCCGTGACTCCTTCCGTGCTTCTGCACCATATATGGTCTGCAATGCGCATAGCATTAGATTCTGCAGCTCCAGGGTCTCCACCAGGTCTGTGTTCCAGACCATTCCCTGCCAAAAGTCTTTAGATGCTTTAGGTCTTCATATAGCTGGCTGATTTTTTCACAGCCTTGTTGGAATAAACTTCCCACACGGAACACTGCAGCATGGTTTTGCATCGACTTCTGCATGCTGAGGCGTAGTTCCGATGTTCTTATTCTTCCATCGGCAAATCTCAACTAGTCAAGATTCATAACTGATTCTTCTCCAGCATTTGCCTTAATTGGAGGAACTTTATCTCCAGGCCTGCAAGATTCTGCAATGCTGAGGGCGCAGGCTCGGCTAAAGACTACAAGGTCCAAAAGAGAATTTGCTCCAAGCCGGTTGGCCCCATGCACTGAGGCGCAGGTAGCCTCCCCACAGGCATACAGACCAGGCACAATCTGATCCCGGCCATTCACATGCTTCAGCACCTGTCCCTTGTAGTTAGTGGGAATCCCACCCATGTTGTAATGAACAGTGGGGAGGACTGGGATGGGCTCCTTAGTGACATCCACACCAGCGAAGATCATGGCCGTCTCTGAAATTCCAGGCAGACGTGTGGCCAGCTGCTCAGGGGGCAGATGATGCAACTGCAGGTAGACGTGATCTTTCTCAGGGCCATAGCCTCTTCCTTCACGGATCTCAAGAGTCATGGATCGAGACACAACATCTCTTGATGCCAGGTCCTTGGCAACAGGGGCGTATCTCTCCATGAACCTTTCACCTTGACTGTTGATGAGAATACCTCCCTCTCCACGACACCCTTCTGTGATGAGGCAGCCAGCACCATATATACCTGTGGGGTGGAACTGAACAAATTCTAAGTCATGGCAAGGCAAACCAGCCCTAGTGACCATGGCTGTGCCGTCCCCTGTGCTGGTATGGGCAGATGTGCAGCTGAAGTAGGTTCGCCCATAGCCCCCAGTAGCAATAACAGTGTTCTTTGCTCTTATTCGGTGTATGGACCCATCTTCTATGCACAATGCCATGACACCACGGCACTCCCCATTTTCCATCAGAAGATCCAGTGCAAAATATTCCACAAAATAACTGGTATCAAATCGCAGAGATCTTCCATACAAGGTGTGTAAGAGTGAGTGGCCTGTCCGATCAGCCACACAGCAACACCGATGAGCCTGCCTACCTTTCCCAAACTTCAGGCTCTGTCCGCTGAATGTACGCTGATAAATCTTCCCATCTTCAGTTCGGCTAAATGGCATACCGTAATTTTCTAGCTCAACCAAGGAGGCAGGAGCTTGCTCTGTCATGTAATGGATGGCATCCTGATCCCCCTGCCAGTCAGAACCTTTCACAGTGTCATAGAAATGCCATCTCTAGTTGTCTTCTTCCATGTTCCCCAGAGCAGCATTGATACCTCCCTGTGCTGCAACAATATGTGATCGGGTAGGAAAGAGCTTTGTAAGGCATGCAGTATTAAACCCTGCCTCAGAAAGACCGAATGCAACTCGCAAGCCTGCCCCTCCAGCACCCACAACCAGAGCATCAAATTCATTATCCACCACTGGGTACTGAGTAGAAATCACATCTGAAACTTTAGCTGATGCCTTTTTGCTCTCACCAACAGAGAAGTGAAAGCCACAGGTCTGTGTTTGGTGTGTTCCTGGCCACGCCCCAGCTAGCGCGAACCGCATCCCGAAGAAGCCTCGAAACTGCACCAACCCCTGCCATGTCTGCCTTCCCGCAAGCCTCAGCGATATGCCCAAATATATTTTTTATGGAACTATTGTGAAGCTTAAGCTTTGTGTACCTTGAATATACTATTAGTTAGACTTCTTGTTGCTCTAACAAACTGCTGAAACAAGAAGCAATTTAATGGAAGAATGACTTCTTTTGGCTTATCTTGTTAGAGAATAGAGTCCACCCTCACAGACTTGTCCAAGAATGTTGTCTCTTAGGCAACTTTCTGACAGTCCCAGAACAAAGTTGAGCATTCAACTTTACTTGAACTAGTCACTTTAACAAGTATAACCTTGACCTTTTCGAATGATAAACACATAAGTGGTCTTCTCCTCACCAAGCTGGCTACTTTTTCTAACTTCCTGTTTCATCTGGTGTGCTGTATTCACATTATAATCTGATGTAAAAGCAGCAAACAGGAATTATGCTACAGCATGGATTATAAATTGTCTTCAATTTTCCTCTGCTAAGTAAGTTCATCCATTACATATGAATTTAGCCTCCTTCACATTATCCGGGTGAAGGAAGAACATAAAGATATTCTTGGCCAGGATAGCTTCAGTACAGTTCCCCAGAGTCCTTGTTCCAATCTAACACTCATGCCGGAAGTCTTCCTCTCTGATTTTCTACTGATTCTTTCTAGTTTTCTAAACTTAAATAGAAGGAAGAATTAAGAGCTGTTACAACAGTCTATGGATTTTCTAGATTGTAGATATACTCTTGTATAATCTCCCACCAAGGAGTTCCTAGGAATATGAATAGTATGGACAAGTGTATCATAAAAATCCACTTAAGAACCTCTACTAATTTTCTATAGCAGGTCCTGCTTTTTGTGGCTATGACCAAACATCTCATAGAAGCAAGTTAATGGAAGTTGGAGAAGGGTCATTCACTCATATTATAGGATCCTAGTCTATTATGGTAGAGAAAAATTAGTAGGCTGTTTTAAATTTTAATAATTAGTAATAAAATACTTAAAAGTCACCTAGTAATTTGTTTTGTTTTTTGAAATAGCAAATACATTCTATTAAAGTTTTTAGTAAGTGGATTTTCTTGTCCTGTGGCAGAGAGAGTTTACAGCTTCTTCACAGGTTCATAGATCAGGAAGAATAAAGAGATATTTTAGACAAGAATTTGGGATCTCTATACTTCAAGACTAATTTCTGATGGCCTGACACTGCTAGGTAGGATCCATTTCCTAAAGTTCACAACCCTCAAGGTTGTGACACCAATGAGGGAAAAAGTGGGCAAATACATGAAGTTGGAAGCATTTAATATCCAAACTTTAAAGTTAATATACATGCACAGAAGTACATATTATCAACCCTATGGTAGAAGGAAACTAAGTCCTTCAAGGTATTCTCTAACCAATATATTCACATCAAACATGAGTGCACGCAAGTATGTGTGTATACGCACGTGTGCGTATACACACACATACAGAGAGATACACACAATCATACATATTTTATTTTTTACCCATGGAAAGAGATGTAGGAGAATATAATTAAAATAAGGAAATCAGGTGAAAGAATGAATGTAAAAGCAGTATTGACATTTTAAAGCCTTGTGTTATTTGAAAACAAAATTTGCCATGCCTAACTTAGTTTGTTCATAAAATTTCAGTGTTTGGCTTCCTAAATTGAAAACAAGAGTTTATATAAACAAGTAAATATTTAAAAATTGAATTTTCTTTGAGATGTTTTTCATCTTTTATAAAAATTCAGCCTTGAGTTGCTGACCTTTGTATAATCAGAACTCTTATCATTTACTATATGACGTGTGCAGACAAAACCTGAGATTAGAAAATAATCAACCATCCTGTAATGAAACAGAAGATAATGTTATTAAGGTGACAGATCTGATGTCCTTTAGGGGCAACCACAGACTTAGAAGGAGAAACACAAGAAGTAGATTGACATTTATAGTACAATTATAAGAAGCTAGTTGCTAAACTGGGTATGTTGTGTGGATTAATTCACTTAATTTGCCTAAATGAAATTTGGAGTTGATGGTAATGATCTCATTTTCAAATGAGTATATTGGTGTATTGGAATAATGAGATGGCTGAGTGGACAAAGCACTTGTTTTGGGGGGCATTGGGTCCTAAGTTCAGATTTCTAATAGCCATGCAAATAGTCAGGTATTTCAATAAACACCTGTGACCATATTTCAACAAACACCTGGGACTACATCATCAAAATGAGGAAACCAACAGATTCTAGGATTGCTAGACACTAAGTCTAGTGGAACCAGTCAGCTTCTGGATGAGTGAGAGACCTTGTCTCAGAGAATAATGTAGAAATTGAATGAGAAAGACATAACATCATCACTTTCTGGCCCCACATGTGCTTGCATGATCAAGTACACATACACACAGGGAAGCATGCTTGCACATATACTTGTACACAAGTACGCAAGACATCACACCAAAATGAAAGGACAGAGAATATTAACTCATTGAGAAAGCAGCTCACCCATTTATGTTGTTCTTTTGTTTTGTTTTGTTTGTTTGGTGACAGGAAATTTAAATTTTTTCTTTTCTTTTTTTTTTTTTGATATTTTATTTATTCACATTTCAAATGTGATCCCCTTTCCTGGTTTTCCCTCAGGAAACCCCCTATATCATCCCATCTCCCCGTGCTTCTATGAGGGTGCCATCCCACCCACCCACACACTCCTGCCGCCCTGCCCTGGCATTCCCCTACACTGGGGCATCGAGCCTCCACAGGGCCAAGAGCCTCTCCTCCCATTGATGCCCAACAAGGCCATCCTCTTCTACATATGTGGTTGGAGCCATGGGTCCCTCCATGTGTACTCTTGGTTGGTATTTTAATGCCTGGGAGCTCTGGGGGGTGTCTGGTTGGTTGATATTGTTATTCTTCCTATGGGGTTGCAAACCCTTCAGCTCTTTAGTCCTTTCTCTAATTCCTCCATTGAGGACCCTGTGCTCAGTCCAATGGATGGTTGTGAGCATCTGCTGTGGTATTTGTCAGGCTCTGCTAGAGCCTCTCTGGAGAGAGCTATATCAGGTTTCTATCAGTAAGTACTTCTTGGGGAATTCATCCCATATACAGACACCAAACCCAGACACTATTGAGGATGCCAAGAAGTGCAGCTCAACCTTCTAAAGACCCAAACTAAACAAAGGGAGTATTTGTCAACTGCTATTTGAGAGCGTCAGTGCCCATGAGCCACTTGTTTTCTATTGGCCCACTGAACAATGTTGTTCTCATTGCCAAATCCATTCAGTGACAGCTACCTCATCATTCTAGGGAAAAATGCAAGCCCTTCAATATAAAATGTATCCATTCCCCTCAGTTATTTTTAGAATGTGGATAGTAATATTCAGTATGAGATCCATATATTTAAGATTATATTTTGATGAACCTATACCTAAAAAGATAAAAAATAACCTGATAAAACATGTTGTAATAATGAATTCGTTCAAATCTCCCAGCATACACACTATTATTATTTTAGCATGTACACCATTTCTTATTTCTATATGACCCCATTCTCAATTTGCTGTTGTATGATTGGGCTGATATCAACTATCAATATGAGTCTTAGTCTTCTTCCTGCTTCCATGATATTAAAAAAATTCTGTTAAAGCAACTTAAAGGAGAAAGAATTTATTTACCCTGTAATACTATGACAGTTTGCCATTGTGAGGAAGTCATGTTGTTGGGAGTTTGAAGTGCCTAGGCACATTATTTCTACTCTCAAGATTGAAAGCACACATACTAGTAGTCAGTTCATATTTTCCAGTCTTATGCAAACAAGGATACCCTGTACTGGGTGTGTCTTCCCTCCTTAATTAACACAAATGAGATTCATACTCAGAGGTTAATCTTCCTGTGGTTTTAGATATTGTCAAATTGACTATTAATCCTAATTATCAAAGTATTGTATTAATGTGCATGTATGATACAACATAGATAGACCTGAAGAGTCATAGTCAGGATGAGTACACAATAACATGGCTTGGACAAAAGATACTTAGCTCTTCACTATATATACTGATATTATCTTATTTCTTTGACTCGATGCTTCATAGAATCTTTTGGGACCTAAAGCAAGATCCAGAACAGTAACCTAGATTTTCAAGAAAACTTTCTGTGAAACTCTTCTATGCCACATAATACCTATAAATCCTTAAATCCTCAGAGAAGATACATAATATATTTTGAATATACTTTTCTTTTCTTTCTTTCTTTTTTACTTTCCTTCTTTCTATTACATTTGATAAAATCAATATGTAATTATATAGCCAAATGGCATTATTTCTTAACTATATGTTCTTAAAATTAAACACAAAAAACTCCATTGTCTACAATGTGGTCTATAAAAGAGATTGAGTGTCCATATATAATATATAATATATATGAGACACTCAATATACAAATTGAGAGACACCATATATAAATATATCATTCATATATATTTTTTTCCTAGTCTATGTATGCTCCAACATGGCCTCTAAGAGCTCCTATGGGTAGATCTTTATTGCTGCTCAATTGCCATTTGTACATTCTCGGCCACATCCCTCATATATTCTAGGATACAGTGCATTTAATATTTCAGCTCCGTAAATGCACCAGGCTTTTTCTCACTTCATTGCTGTACCAATTACAGTGAGTCTGAGTTAGTCAATCACTCACCTCCATAAGTCAATAAAACCTGTTATAGGTCTTCTACATGTTGATGGATTTATTATATTTTCTAAAACACTATTGTTTCCTGCAGAGTGCCCTCTGTAAGCTAATTGAGGTAATTTATAACCTTTTAAAATATCCCATTAACCCACTTATAGATGAATTCAGCACTCCATAGAACTGTGATTTTTAAATGGAAAGAGAAAGCCCATATACTATCAACTAGAATAAAGGAAAACCACCCACTTGCCAATCATTGTTTTTATCTTCTGATGAAAATCATTTCCAGGAGTTCCATATGGTGTCTCTTAGTTTCTAGTGGTTGTCTGCCAACTACTAATGTTCCCTGTCCAGCTCCAGAAATGTTTAAACAACAATGGATAATATTAACTAATGTTCAACAACCATTTAGCAGTTTTTCTCTTTTGACATTGTGTTTGTGGGGGACAGATTTAGAGTAAGGGTTTTCCATTACACCTATTTAAAGAACAACAGCAACAAAACAAACAAAAGTTCTTACGAATGTTCTGTGTCAGAGATCTTTACTTTCCTCCTCTAAGGTGGAACAAACATGCATTCTTTAATTACTTCTCTGTAGTATTAAAATGATGATGATAATGATAACGATTATGATGACGATCATGATGACAATGACGACAATAAGAATAAGAGACCTGGAATAAGAGTGCTGAAAATTCTAGACAGCGTGTAAGTTATGTCTTCATCACACCAACCACTCCTATGCTCAGTGATCTGGCTGTGGAAGTTGAACACTGACCTGTGGAATCTCTTAGCAGGAGGTGGTTGGAATTTGATCTTTCACATGCAGTAACTCAGTGAACAAAGTAAGATGTGAAACTATCTGGGCCTTACTTTCTTCACCATTGAAATGGCTAAGTTGCTTTCTTGGATCTATTGAGAAAATAATGTTAGGCGAGAAATATTCTCTGATCCCTGAAACTAGTTTACACAGGCACTAAAACTACTTCTCAATGAACTATACTATGACCTGCTACTGTCACCTATTTCCCTTATTGACTTAAGCAAAATCAAGTCACATTCAGCCATTGATGAACAGCAGCAATCAACATCAAATGACTCTGTCATATTTCTTACCTTATGAGGTAGCTCAAACATCCTTTAAATACAAAGCGATTTCACCACCAGGCACGGTCCTCTCAGTTGTTACCATGACATCTCCCTTCTTCTCAAACTATTGCTCATTAGCATTTAATAAGAACATATGAAATAATCATCATGCCACCTGCCATCATCTATAAGTTAAAAGAAAAGGCAAAGCAAACTGTTGTTTTATGTGTACACCTCAGGTGGCTAAAACAGGTACAGACAGATAAATATAAATAACAGCAGAGTGGAATTCCTATAAATGAGCCTTCAGCCACCACAAACAGTAGCAAACTGTTCCTCCACTATGCCCCAAGGCAATCTCATAATTCTCTCACTGCATGTTTGAATTAGGCAGTTATTAGAATGAATTTACACTGCCCCAGAGAGGATCAAAGGTGCTAAGTTGCATTATTTACAAGTCAGCTGCCCTCATTTGCTATTTCAAGCTGTAAATGATTGCATTCCTAGAGGAACACAAATGATAACTGCCTTTGAACCAGATAAAAGTCTGTCATGTGCAATCCCATGTTGGAGAGCCTTCTATATCTCTCCAATCTTCGATACTGTACCAATTACATAGGAAAGCTCTCAACAGCTGTGGGAAAATGCTTAGTAGATGGTCAACTTGAAAAAGGTCTTTGTGATGAGAATGAAGCCTTGGTTTACCCTGCCCCAAAATGGGATCCATAGGCATATTTGGGGGAAGGGACTACCTTCAGTCTATAGAAGACTGAGAGAATCCAGTATCTGTAGTCACTACACATTCAGTTTGATTGCTCTCAAGATGTTCAGTGAATTGGTACAATCACTGGAGAGCTCCCTTATTCCTAAATATCCCCCCCAGCGGGTAAGTCTCAAGTATACATGGGAAAAAAAGTTTTTACAATGAGGAGGATTTGCATATGACTGCTGGAGACATGAATTTATTCATTCTATCATGAGTATTTAATCTCCATGTGCCTTGGTTTTATCTGAAAATGGAGATAGTTAGATTTTCTCATGGAATTAACAAGTTGATATTTAAATTGTTGAATCACAGTGTTGGATAATAAGGACTGCTTGATAAAGAGTGCCTAGTGCACTTAGGAGTAGACATTTAGTAGAGATGGTGGCAGTGGTTCAGGAGGAATGTGATACACTAAGTCTGTACAGTTAGAGAATAGTTGATATGCTGTTTGGAATGTTTCCCATTGCTCCAGATACTAGCCACATCTTTTCATTGAAACTTCATGCTTTCTACTCTCAAATTTTTAATGTAATATGTAGACAATAATGATGTATGCCTCAGGTGTTTGTAATATAAATAATAAACACAAATATTATAATGGAAAGTAGATACGGATATTCCTAGGAGCTATATGGAGACAAAGAAGAATAACAGCCTTGTCTAAATCTCAGCTGAATTAGCTTCAGTGTGACTCTCCAGTGGTTCTTCAATGAGGTTGTTAAATGGTTTCCAACAGAAGGCATCACGCAGTGGAACAAGCTGAAGCACTTATTGTGTCCTCTAGTAATTAGACTTGGCTAGATCAGTCTTTAGTGTGAGATGAGTTGTGTGGCTAAGGTATACATCAGTGTTTAAAAAACAGTCATCTCTCAGAATGCCAAACATTAATAATTGTAACAATAGCTCTGTGATATCTGTGATAATGGATACAGGCAATTTGTGTGAAGCATAAAAATAAATAAATAAATCCAAGTCAGAGGGTGATTTCAACCCATCTCATCCTCTAAAAGAAATTATCAATATATTTTAATGTTAATTACCTTGGGATGAATAATGTATGTAAATGATATTAATAGATGATAATTATTTGCTAATTTGGATGCTGTTGATAAAGTCATAAAGTCATGTTTTGATTATGTGGTCTTCAATTTCTCATGGCTCATTCAATATGTATAGAAATGACAATTGTAGGATGATTTTGCAATGGAGAATTTAATCTATTTATATAACTTTAGTATATTGACTTTGCAAAACCTACCCATGAATGTTTTCTTCTGATGATAATGTTTTTTATATGAAATATATTTAATAACATATAGGGGCTTGGAACTGTAGAATATAGATGGTTTCTGTCTTTTAGATGTGGAAACATTTTTATGAAAACAATGGGGTGATATTCAAATTCTATACATCATGTGTCTATGGCTATTAACTTATTTGGGCCACAATTTTGAGAAGTGGATAAGAATATTTTTTTATTTGTTCACTAGTATGAAAAAATAAGTATTTATATATGTCCTAGGTTCATTCATATTGTTGTGACAAACACCCCGATGAAATAGAACTTAGCCAAGGAGGGTTTATTAGGATTGCAATCCCAGGTTATAGTCCATGATTCTGAAGAAGCCAGGGTAGGGGCTTAAAAATATCATTTCCATAGTCAAGGGCACAGAGAGTAAGGGATCTCTACTTGCTTATTTGCTTACCTGCTTTTTGCTACTTTGCTTGCCTGCTTGCTGGCTTGCTTGCTTGTTCTCAGCTTGCTGGCTTGCTCTCAGCTAGCTTATGTCTCTTTCACACTGTTCTAGATCCCCTGCCTAGGAAATGTCATCACCTACAAAGATGTTGGTCCTTCCTATGTAATGTTGAATCAAGACCATCTCCTATAGAATTGCCAATAGATCAATCTGATCTAGATAATTCATCATTAAAAGATTCTTTCCTGGTAATTATTAAGAGTGCTGATAGCTAAGGACAGCTAACCCAGTGACTATGGTAGAGTGGCATAAATATAGCAAAGAACACAGTGATGTGGACAAGAGGCTGTGAGAAAGGATGGAGTTGTGAATTTTCTATAAGTAATTAACATTGTTCACATATATAGCTCAGAGTTATAAGAACATTTCAAAGGAGCTAGCTTTTCTTTTATATTTTTCCAAAATTTACTTTCTTTGAGAATTTCATGCTTATATAACATATTATAAGGTATAATCCTTTCTTTCCACTGTCCATTCCTTCACAATCCTACAGCATGTCCTCCTCACAACTTCATATCTTGTGCCTTCTCATTTTTTTCTTTTTTAAAAAAATACTCCACTGTATCCAATTGCTTTGTCCATGTGTACCTGGTTTTGGGACAATGCACCAGAACGGGGGCAACCGCCATGAGTAGATCGTCCACTATGAAGGGTTTTATTAGGATCACTTCCCCACCCATGCTAAGATTTTGACTGGCTTTTTTAGGTACATATCTGATGTGAATCCATGAGCACATCAGTCTGGTCATGTCCAGAATACAACTATTACTTCCTGCTGTGTGAAACAAACGTATTATTTGCAAAGTTCTAAGGAAAAAGGATCTTCAAGTTAGTCCAAGTCCAGAAATATCTACACATAAGTTTGTACTAGTCATGTGGGTTTTTAAATCAATTATTGTGCTGCCTTAGCTAATTTCTGCATTTGGCAAAATAGAGACTATTTACATATTCTATAAGTTTATTCTGAAAACAAAGGCAGTTATTCTAAAAGAAAATAAAGAAAACAAAATTTCAGTGATAGGAAGACAGAAGAATCCAATGATAAATTAAAGCATAGCTGTTACTGCCATTGTGAACTACATATTTTTACTTTGCATATTTTCATAAATATAAAATATTTTTCTTGCTCGTTGTATCTTGCATATTTGAAATACACCTACATATTTAAGTACTAAAACCCAAAGTTTTAGAATGTAGTCTATAAAATCTTGGTGTATATTTGTGTAATAATATCATCTGTGGCTATGTTCTTTTTTTTCCTCTGTAAAAGAGTATCTATTGAGGACAAACTTATGTTCATTACTTACTGTAGTCTCTCAATATAACTTAATGGGAAAAATAAATATTCACAATTAATTTGTTTCAATAAAAATAGTCAGAGGCAGCAAATAAGTTTTATTCTTTTGAACTGAATACAGAGTTGTCCATGTGTAATACATTGAGAAACCCCCCTAAAGTAAAAATATTTCTCTGAACCCCCTCGAAGTTTGAATCCAGCTGCACTAGTGTGTATGTTTGTAACTCAATATCCAGTTGTTGAAATGTGTTAATACTTCATTTACTTTGCTTTATTGTTTTATACAAATGGATGAAAAATAAAGCTCCTGAGACTGTTGAGAAGTAGCATAGGTAACACAGACTAGATACAATTAAGGAAAAATAGAGACCATTAGGTTCTCCTGGCCTTTCACCTCTATTCGGTTACCTGCTGGCCTTCAGACCCATCAGTGATGTGTTCAATTATGAGTAAAATGAATAAAACCAGAGTTGGAAAAGGGCTGAAAATACACCCTTTTATGGCTAAAAAAATGAACTGTCATTAGCAATTTTGTAATTGGATTTCAGCAGTCTAGGAACAGAACACCTAATGGCATCTGTTCTGGTATGAATTTGTCAAAATATGAAAGTTGGGAATCAACTAATATTTTTCTCTGTCTTATGAAATAATACTTTGAGCTTACATAACCTAAGTTGCATCTTGAGTCTGTAAAGGACACACTTGTACATTATTATCCTTGTTACCTTAATTGTAAGGTTTGTCAGTCACACAAGGATTTCTTAAGAGTTAGTGAAAGAGTTTTAATAAATCACATTTGTCTACTTGTTTGTCAGTTATAAATAAGATTATGTAAATGTAATCCAAATACTTTAGTTTTAAATTATAGTCTTTGACTCAGCTATGTTCGAATTTGTATTCAATGAATTTGCATCTTTATAGTTCTTTAAATCTTTATTTTAATACATGAGCTATTAAGGACTCTATACTGTCTTGGGAGAAAAGTAGAATTCACGGAGTTCAATCCACATATTGTCTTTGTTCAGTTAAAAGAAACTAGCAGAAACTGTTACCTGGAATCTGGTAAGAGTGTAAATTCTTAGATCACACCCTACATTTTCCCCCAACTGACAGGGACTCTCTGGTAAAGGCAGTCTTTCATTTTATTTCTTTTGAATCTCTTACAGTCAAAACAATGTTTCTTTTTATGTGGACTCACAACCATCCTTAGAACAAACAAGAAACTCTTTAGCTTTTGTATTATCTGTCTCCACATCTTTCATTTTTTATCACATTTTTTTTTTATTTACTTGAGAGTGCCTGCCAAGGAGTGTGCACAAGAAAAGAACACTGTGGAGGAGTGGGTTCTCTCTTTCTGCCAGGTGGGGCTGAAGATTAAGTAATACATATAAAAGAGAAGAAAGTCTACTTTAAATACTTTAGACTGAATGTATAGGTCAGTGAAAGAGAATACAAACAGCCCTGGGCTCAATTCCCAGTACATGCTCTTTCCCCAAATATAGTTTGTCATAGTACTCTTACAAATCATCTTAATATATATATATATTATATATGTTGAAGTAATTATTAAAAAACGGCCTCCGGTCAAACCAACTATCTAAGCTGTAGTGGCTCTGCCTAGCTCAGCTGCCATGTTCAGTGGCCAGAGGCCACATGCGTGCTCCAGCTAGAAATGACAGAAAGAAACACCAGTCCCTTCCACCCATGAGACATCAGCGTGGGATATGGCTCTGCCAATCTTCCATGCTGTCTCCGCAAGGCTGGGCATTGCCCAGACCAGCCCGCCCTCCATGTGGGCCCGGTAGGAAAAATGAGCCTCTAATGCTTAAAGATTAATCAAAGGCTTTATATGTTTGGTAAAGCTCAATAACAATATGCCCATACAAAGAGAGCTGTTTCCCAATTAGCTAACCTAAATAAAAGTAGTTACCCACACTGCTCTCCATACCTGCTACATTTCCATTGCTCCTACATTTCTGCTCTCTTAACTCCTCCTCTTCGTTTTTCTCTTCCTCTCCCTACTCCTCCTCTTCCTCTCCTTACTCCTCCCACCTTAGCTCCTCCTAATATATATATATATATATATATATATATATATATATGATTTTCTTAACACCAGTGCTTATTATTTAGAATGTTGGTCATTCATTCACTTGCTCAGACACAAAGTGTTGGATACCAATCAACACTAGGGTTCTTCTTCACTTCTAAATCCACCCATGTTGAGTTCCAACAAATTTTCTTGTTTGCATTTGAAAAGCTGTCTCCTTGATCTTTGTGTACTTTAATATTTCTTCTATTAAAATACTTAAAAACATTTAAAACGTGATTTTTAAAAGAAACTCCACTCTATATTCAATAGAAAGATACTCATTACTGTCCCTGTGTAGCTCTCATGACTTTATTTCATTATGTAAACACCCAAGACATCTTGTCCTTTACACAACATTCCAGGAGTTTGGATGAATTTGCTCAGCAGTTGTAAAGTATATTAACAAGTCTGTACTATCATATCAACAAATTAGAACTGGGCCATATTAACAGGACTTGTCTTATCATACAGGTATAGTTAAATGAATGCATATGGAATTAATTTTTTAAAGAAAAACACAGGACCCATGGACAAAAAAATATTCTTTGCAGATATTAAGCAATTAATAAGTCTGAGAATCCTGCTGCTGTTCCTGTACTTTAAAGACTTTCAGCTCTGCTCCTAGGGTTGTACACACAGTGTTCTTGCATTTTAAGTTTATTGTAGAAATACAACTTCCCTTGCTGCATATGTATAGATTAGCTAATTATTCCTAGTGCATTTACTTTGAGGAAGTTAGTGTCAAGACTACAATCTTCCTTTGCTTCTATAAAAAATATAAATTTTAAAATTTTCATAAAAAATTTACTAAGTTTATAATAAAAATTTTTTTATAATTTTATAAAATTAAATGTATAATTTTTTTTAGCTAGATATCTCCAAATTTGAGGTTTTCTATCTTTTAGTTCCACCTAGTATTCAACAGGGATAAAAAATTGCAATGCAGACACTATATACAGGGATACAGAATTCAAGTTAGAAGATGAAAATTGTGTTTTGTGTGCTGTTTTTCATACTACAAAATTTATCCATTTATTATGAACTTTTCATGAGCATTACTTTGAAAACAATATTATGGTCGGCATGTAGATTATCTGGAAATGCATGTATAAAATATAACCATATATAACTATATATATGAAATTATATATGAGTTATATATAATATAACTGTATACATATACATATACATATACACATACACATATATACATAATGTTGCTGGATTTATAATTCAAAAGTGTTTATGGAAATCATGGAAACATGGCTCAGTGTAATATGAAGAAGACCTGAGTACAGATCCCAGAATACACATACAAAATTATCATGGGCAAATACTTATCTGTCATACTAGCCTTGGGTATAAGAGCAAGGACAGAATGAAAACTGAAGCTTGCTGGTCACAAACCTACCTCAGTGACAGCCCCTGTGTCACATGAAGAGGTGGAGAGGAATCCAACATGGCACACAATGTTCCCTTCTAGCTAATAACACACAGACATGGGTAGACATCATGGACACAGACACCATGCTCACAGATCATGAACTTTACAAAGAAATAAATGTGTGTGTGGAAGAGGAAAAGAAATGCAAGGAGATATGCAGTTGGAAAATGGGAGGAAATTTTTGAGTGAGTTGAATATATTTATTCTGAAGTGAGAAGCCAGAGTAGTATAATTCTGGGAGGCAGGCTCAAGGTCTTTTAAGAGAATAGTGATGTACATCTTTTTGTAGTTCATGTTTGTTGCTTAGAATACTGACAATGGATAGTTTGGCTAAGATCAAAGTAATATTTCTTACAGAGAAAAGGGGGGATGCCGTTTGTGTTTCCTAGATTCTATATGATAGCGTATCAGTTTTGTTTGTTTTTTGCAAAAACCAAGAAAGGAAAGCATTTTTGTATCTCAGGGACAGTATCTGATACTTATCTGGAAAGACTATATGACTGAAAATAATGGGATTGAATGGAGCCCCTACTCTGCCTTTATGAAATGGTGAGATTTGAGCAACATGTCTTCTCTGATGTCACTACTATTCCTATGATACCACTGGCAGTTTTTGCCTATAGTCTTTTAGGAGATAACACAGCCTTTTATCCATTCTAGCTAATATAAAACCTAAAAATACTAAAGTACTCTTAGGATTTTAAAGGATGTTTTTGCTCAAAAACTAAAGTATAAGGAACATTGTCTGCAGCTATTACAAATTAAGTGACCAGAATTCAAACAATCTTCAAGACTAATGTTCTCCTTCATTGTTTTAGAAAAAAATGGACTTTTATTAAGAAAGATATTACATCGGTTTAATTCCAGGTATTTGGAGGGTATCATATAAGAGATTTGGTGACTATAATATTTTGTCTCTTAATAATAATTAAAATCAAGCCAGAATCCACATAACTATTACTGTTCTACATATGCATTAGTTAATAAATGGTATATAAACTGATATTATTTTGTAAAATATGTAATCAGTGCTTATAGTGCAGAGTGCTTATAGGTGCACAAAATGTGAAGGCTTCCCTTATGGTTTCTTCTCAGCTGAGGCACACCATTGTTGGTATTTTGTTTTATCGCACTATCCTGAAGGTCTTCATCCATCTGTAGCCTGATTGGATGATATTTAGTAAAGGGAAATAAGTTCATGGGAGGCTCCAGACTGTCTTAAGCATGTAGGAAAATAAGAATACTCTTAAGGAAGATTAAAGTGATAAACTGAATGAATTGTAGTGAGTTGATGACCTTGTTTGGTCTGTAGAAACTACCCATGTATCTGTAAATGAAGGAAGTCATTTAAGAGTTGTCAAGAAACATGTTCAGCAATGTATTTATTGCTATTTCTTCAAAATATGCAGTCCTTAATGGGAGATCAGTAACTTTTCTTTCATCATCAGGCTGTAGAAGTGTCCAGGATGTCCTGACACTCTCTGTACAATCTGAAAAAAGTCTGCATTTTTCCATTTGTTAGAGAGTGATAGAGTGGGATACTTAATGTCTCCCTCTGATTACCATGTTCACAAATGCATAGAGACAGGACAGACATGTACAACATGACACCAAGCTCTGCCTGTCATATCATACTGAAGGCTATATGATATGACAAAGTTGACCTAGTCTAAAACTCTTCCTGAAGGTTACCTGATCTCCATTTTATTGCTTGATTGTCAGAGTCTCTGTATCTTGAAAAATCCCCTCCACTCTTCATATGTTGCTTTTCTTATATACAATATATACAACAAGCTTTGGCATAATTATTTTTGGAATCAATCACATCTTTCATATTCTATTCTTTGTTTTCCTGTATACTATCATAGTTGTCTTAAAAATATAAAAACAAAACAAAACTTGTATGTGGACATTTCTAGTATCCTAGTTGGTGAGAAGGGTTCTAAAAGCCAGTAGGATAGTGACATTTAGAATCTAACCTTATCAATTTAGATAATTTTGCTTTTTTTTTTTTTTTTTGATTCTCTAAGCTAACTCTGTCTTCAGGAAACCCCAAATCCTGAAGTCACAAGTGAGAGAAATTTACTCAGGTCTTGTGAACATTATTAGCCAGCTGAAATCCCAAGTAGAAGAGAAAAGGATCAAAAACTTCCAGCCCTAGCTGAAAGCTATTTACAACTGATGACTTCTATGAGAACGAGAGTCACATGATAGGCTACCTCTGCTCTATTAGGTGCTCCAACACCCATGCACTTGCAGGAAGCATTTAATGAACTTAGTAAGTAATACAGAAAATGAGCACATGAATTTAGAATGGAAAGGTGATTTTAAGATAGGAAAGAGATTGGAGAGAAAAGAAAGGACGATGGATTTGTTCAAAATATATGTATGTATGAAATATCAACCCACATAAAATTTAAAAATTCACTCATACTTGTTAAGTCTACAATGAAATCCTGTCACTTTTTTTGCTTTTTGCTTATTGCTTTGGGTCATTACTTGAATGCTGATACCAGAACAGACAGCTTCTATAGTGGGACCTGTTTCTCTTAATTTCTCTGTTTCTCTATTTCTCTTAGTATTGAGCTTCTCCTACTTGCTTCTCGAAGTTTACAAAGATATTCCTCAACCAGGTTAAATCTCAGCTTTCCAATATAGATCTTATCATTTACATAAAATTACATGAATGAGTCTGGTAAGTTATTGTTGGGAGCTGACTCCTAGCAGAAAGAGGCTATCATCTTTGTGTCCATCTTGAGCCATATACCCTGACAAGAGACTTGTTTTCAATAGCCTACAACAGCTGAGCACACTCTAATAAACATTTTGTTTTTCTCTCACATATCTTGTTTTGTTGTTTAGTCCACAGCTGCAAGGCTGTGTGCTAAAGTGTCTTCAGCTGTGTTCCCCTGCTTGTGCTTATATATACCCATGATTTCCTTTCAATAAATGAGACTTGAACACATACCCTGTCTTGTCTCCATTCTTTGTGTCTCTTGCCCCTCCATCCCCACTTTTTCTATTGCTAGACCCTGTTGATTGACCCCAAAGGACCAGGTCATCTTGGCACCCAAACGTGGGGCAGCATGGGCCAGAACAAGTTATCAGCTTCTTCATTAGTCACTTTAAAATATTCTTCAACTAGGACTTCTGGTTTAAAAAAAAATAGAGTCTCAGATGAAAGGCATCCTATCCACAATTGGAGAAGTACTTGTTATATTGTCAGACCTCTGACTTATCATGTTGTTCAGCACTTGAAAATTTTATTCTCTATCTTGATGACTTAATATTAAAGGCTATGGTGGTATGTGTTAGGACAACAAGTATTTTTGACAATTTTCACTATGGTTGGTACATTTACTCTTCTTGCTGGGAATACTGTTGTGTGTCTATAAATGGATAGATAAACAAGACATGGACTCTGTCAACAAGAATTTTCTGATTTAGTAATAAAAACAGGCAGGTGAAAAACATAGCCATATGAGGAACATATTTTATAACAAGCATATCACTAACAGTTAAAAAAGTAGTGAACCTAGCACACACTAGCTATATCAAAACATAATGAGCCACATAGAAGTCTTGAGCTCCACAGAAATAGCCAGCTATGCTGTGCAGAAGTAGGTAGAAATTATTTCAAATGTATGGACTATTCTTCAGTAAAAAACGCTACAGGCCTCAGGCCCTAGAGGGATTTACATACTAATGAGGTACCTGAAGGCCAGAGGGCTGAGCCAATTAAGCATTCCTCCCCAGATCTCCACCCCTTTCTCCCTCCCTATTTAACTCAGGTCTGCCCTGAGTTTCATGGGGGGGTGTGGGGTGTGTACATCCAGATCCATCTACTATCTGTCATGAAAATAAACCCTTTTGGAACTATGGACTTTCTCGTGTCTTTGGGGCCCGCTGTGGGAAAACACAAAGAAGGCCTTTAATGCTGAGCCACCACAGCAACCTTGCCTAACTTCTCACCTGGAGGACCTCTCTCTGCATTCCAGCCAGCCACAAGCAAGCTAGCCAGGCCACCGAGTCGGCCAAGCAAGTATAGTAACCAAGTCTCTCCTGCGGGCCCTTCCAGGGCCTCTTTCTTCTCTCCCCCCCTTGCTTCTCTTGGCTGTGGGCCAGCAGGCTGTGCACCCACATGCCCCCAGTCTTGGCCCTTCTGTGGCCTGAGAGCCCAAGGGCTTGAGACCAGTCGGTCCCCAACCACCTCCTGGCCCAGAGATCCCCAATCCAAGAGCCCTGTGACCCCATGGAACTTCAGACTGAGTGAGAACTCCCCCCCCCCACGTGGGAATCACAACAACCCAACAAAATTCAAGAATCCATGCCCACACCCACATGTGAGCTAATCATTCTCTGCATACATTTGCCAATATAATGATGGGATGCTTTGATAGGTATGACCCAATAGACTCATGTGTTTTAATGCTTAGCCCATAAGGAGTGGCACTATTAGTAGGAGTGAAATTGTTGGAGTATTTGTGGCCCTGATAGGAGAAGTTGTTCACTGTAGTGAGAAGTTTCGAGTTCTCCCATGTTCCTGGTAGGCCTAATGTAGCAGTCTCCTTCTGCTGCTTGTAGGTCAAGATGTAGAACTCTCAGCTCCTTCTCCGGCACCATATCTGCCCACACGCTGCCATGCTCCCTACCATGATGATAATAGACTAATCTCTGAAACTGTGGGCCAACCACAATTAAATGTTTTGTTTATTAAGAATTAAGATGTACAGCATCTCTTCTCAGCATAGAAACCCTAAGACAAATAATTTTTAAATTTTCCTGGTACCAAAAATCAAACATATGCAATGAAGCTGAATTGTCATCTTTGGCCCTTTGTTTTATACTTTAAAAGTAATGTATAGTATAATCTTACATGGAAAATTGCCCATGACTCTGATAGGTCTGATTAAACCTTCTTCTCAAATCAACTTTCAAAAGAACAAAAACTTACTTTCCAATTGCTATTCAAGCAAGGGGGAAAATAAACCATTTAGGACTGAATAAAACTATATTTCCCCCAACTCATAGGTGAATAGGTATGTGATAAAGTGCAATTTTTCTCAGAAAATAAACTGCAATGAATGGAAAATTGGGGTTACAGTGCATGCATTGCAAATAATAGGCAGTTAAGCATTGAATCTACCAAAAGGGCAATTCGGAAAGATGAAGATCATTCCAACAAGAAACTAAAAGTCTGGCAAAGGTGAGCATCAAGCTGCTGGGTAGTTAGTTATTGCATGGTGATTGGAAGTATAATGGCAAACCGATTTCAGTTCTACAAGATGCAAAAGGCTGAGAGGGCAAGATACATCCTGGCTCACATTCTACACAGAAACTATGTATTGGTCATGTTCTAATTCATGACTACTTGGAAGTAAAGCAAAAACAAAACAAAATACCCCCAACTGACTGATCAAAATACTCACAGACATATGACAAGTGATCAACTCAGCTCAGAACACATACACACACACACACACACACAAAAAAAAAACCTCTAATCTATTTTATATTGACACAGCTATTAATGAAACTATGATACTCAAAAACACTTCTCATTGTTTTGTAGATCATTTGGTTATGCAGCCAATGTCCATTTTATGTTTGCTGTATTACAGGCAAGGAATTCATCAGAAACCACAGATAGAAAACAAGATAACTTTCTTCAAATTCAATAAATAGTATATATTGAAACTAAGATTGTTAACAAGACCAACTATTGCAGACTGATGATTAATAGGTCAGAAACATTAAAGTGTTTGCAGTTTTAAAAGGTTCTACCTAATATTATCTTGTAACCTTTGTTTAAATTGTGGCCTTTTAGGTAAATATCCTTTGCTGTAAGAAAGTTGTATTTTTTTCTAACCAACATTTTTTCGTCTTTCTTGATTTAAAAAGTAATCTCTTCCATTATGATACCTCTCATCGAGTACCTCCAAATTAACTACTGTTCTATGGTGTTTAGGGTGTGGCTACAACCACAAGGATATGGCAAGGAATGAATAGCACTCCTGTTTGTACATAAAAGTTGTCTACAAAGAAACATTTTACTGAGGCTGTGATATTCTGGGTTCATATCCTTTCTTTTATCAAGAACGAAACTCCACACATCTGGCTCTATGGAATAAATTTTTCTACTCTATTAGGATATTTTCTTCATCTTTATTCTACCTCTTCTTTCAGATGTGCCTTATGTTTCCATTCTTGTGGTAACCTCATCCTCTAGAGTTCAAGTTACACGAGGCTGTAAAGTGTCTGATATGGCTGCTAGGATTTACAAAGCTGCTAGTGACTTCTACAAGATCAGTGTGCACACTTAATTACCAAGCCATTCTTCATCACCTCCTTCAAATCTTTATATGCTTTTGTGAACATTTCAGAAAGTCAAAGAAGGCATTTCAAAACTTTAATGACAAAAAATGAAAACATTTTGGAGGGGATTAAGATGAGTAAATTGAGTAAGACTGTGCTATTCGTGTGCATTACTGCTTGATACAAGGCTCCAGTAAAATTATTAGTTGATGTATTAGTTAATACATAAAACAGAATTTTTATATATATATATCTTGTGAATGAATGGGTCTTTGGATAGTGAAAGACTAGATTCTAAGGAAAACCTTCTGTGTTAAGGGAATATATATTCTACAGAGTCCAAATAGGAGTACTCTAGTTTAAAATTGGGCAAGAGATCTGGAGATGTACAACCCAGTAGTCACTAGCACAGAATCACATGCATTAGCCATGTTTATTATTGAACTGTCAGTCAGTCAGAAGCACAGATTCCCAGAGATTCTTGACCTGTCTTTGAGTGAAGTTAATGGTGTGAGCTAAGATGTGAAGAGGAGAGAGTACAAGAAAATGTGCATGAAATGTAATTTTGAGGCTATTTCTCTAGTACCTAGCAAATTGCCCCTTCAAAGAGAGGAGAAGAATCCATGTCTTGTCCAGTGGGAACCATTTGACTTCTCTCAAGGCTAACATTCTTAATATGAAGAAAATAACCTTTTCTTTTGCTTTCCTAAGTCCTTCACTTTAACCTCATGGAAAGCCTTTGCTCGGAAAGCCAACTACTTCCTTTCTGGAGTGGATTGACAGAGCAGATAGGGGAAAAGGGATTCTTTCTAAAGTCCTTGCTTTTTTTTTTCTTTTTTGCTTCTCAAAAGCACAAGAATCCCAGCTTGCAAAATTAAGCAGCTAAGAATATTTGATGCCTCCTTTGGAAATGTCAGACCTTACATAAACCTTTCCAAAGTAAGTTTAGGTCTTTGCCCTAGACAAGTTCACAGAATTTCTATGGCTATTCCCTCTTAGTGATGCTAGGTTCTCTAATAGCAATCTAATTCCACATAATTGTGGTCTTTTCCCAAGTGTTCTTAAATGTCAACTCATGAGGAGGGATCAAAGGTTATAATAATTTTTTCTAAAAAGCTTCAAAAATGATTGTTGCCAAATAGCTTCAACCTTCATTAATGTCACAAGGAAGATGTCTACTCTAGGCTAGGTGTAGAATTGCATAAGCAAACCCAGTTACCACTGAATCAAAAAGTGTGTGTGTGTGTGTGTGTGTGTGTGTGTGTGTGTGTGTATTGTAGTTCATGCCACAGTGTGTCTGTAAAAATCAGAAGACAACCTTCCCTGTCAGTCTTTGCATTGCATCTTGTTAAAGCCAGAGTATCTTGTTCATTGCTGCCCATCTGAGGTTATCAGACCTATGGGCCTTCATTAATTCTGTCTCCACATCATATCAACCTTGGATTTCAATGGATTATATGTGAGTACTACCACATCTGACTTTATGTGGGTTCTAGAAATCTGAATGCAAGTTCTTCCCCTTGCATACCAAATGCTTTACCCAGAAATCCATCTCCCATCCCAAGAAGAGTTGTATTTATAGACTTACATAGATGAACAAATAAAAGGCTTTGGCAATGATGAAAATGTGCAGATCTTAATTTTATCTATGCTATGCTGCATTTGTTTGATTTCATTAAACACGTTGTTAGTAGACACCATCTACATTCTTACTTTCCATGAACTACATATTGGCAACTACAGTCAAAACATTTGAAAGGCATTTATGAGAGAGTATTCATACTTACCACTATAAAAGTTTGTGAGGTTTTGACCAAATTATCATGCTGTAAGGATGAATTCTCTAGAACTTGAGTACCCAATGACAGTGATGGCTGATAATCTAAGAGCAAGTACCAGATGCATTTTATTTTTATTTATTTTTGTTCTTTTTATTAATCATTCCATTCCTTTACATCTCAAATGATATCTACTTCCTGTTTACCCCTCCATAAGCCCCCTCATCACACAACATCCCTCTCCTCCCTCCACTTTGCCCCTATGAGAGTGCTCCCCGGCCTACCCACCCACTCCAGCCCCACTCCTCCAGCATCCCCCTATGCTGGGGCATCAGACTTCCACAGGACCAAGGGACTCTTCTCCCCTTGATGCCAGACAAATCCATCCTCTGACAGATATGTATCTGGAGCCAAGGATGCCTCCCTGTAAACTCCGTGGTTGGTGGTCTAGTATTTTGGAGCACTGAGTGTTCTGGTCAGGTGATATCATTTTTCCTATGGGGTTGTAATCCCCCTACCTCCCTCAATCCTTCTGCCAGCTCCCCCATCAGGGTCCCTGAGCTCAGTCTGATGTTTAGCTTCAAGCATCAATATCTGCATTGGTCAGTTGCTGACTGAACCTCCCAAGGATCAGCCACACTAGGTTGTTGTCAGCAAGTGAGTCTTGGCAACAGCAAGAATGTCAGGTTTAGTGTCTGCAGACATGATGGATCCCCAGGTGGAACAGTCCCTGGATGTCCCTTTCTTCTGTCTCTATTCTATTTTTTCTCCCTGTTCTTCCTTTTCACAGAAACATTTCTGGTTTAAAATTTTTGAGATGTGTGGGGGACTCCATCACTTGACCAGGGACCATGCCTATCTACTGGAGGTGGTCTCTACAGAGTCTATCTCCACTTCTCTACTAAAAATCATCTCAGCTGGGTACTGGGAGCCTCTCCTTTACCTGGCGTCTGGGACCCTCCAGTGGTTATCCCCAGTTCCTCACCCCACCCCGCTACATATTTTTATTCAATTTCCTGACACAGTGTACCTGTCTCACATCCTGTCCAGTACCTGATACAAACCCCCTCCTTTATTTTCTCCCCTTCCTCTCTCCCTCCCAGGTTCTACCCCTGACCTCCACCTCCCTCAATTATCCTGTTCTACCCTCAATGCAAGTCTGAAGCATCCATACCATGGTATTCCTTCCTCCTAAGCTTCCTATGGTCTGTGGGTTGTATCATGAGCATTGTGAGTTTGGGGGCTAATAACCACTTATCAGTTAGTACATACCATGTATGTTCTTTTGTGTCTGGGTTACCTCACTCAGGATGATATTTTCTAGTTTCATCCACTTGCCTGAGAACTTCATGAAGTCATTATTTTAATAACTGAGTAGTAAATCCATTGTGTAAATTTCCCACATTTTCTGTATCTATTCCTCTGTTGAGGGGCATCTGGGTTGTTTCCAGCTTATTATATATAAGGCTGATATGAACATAGTAGAGCATGTGTCCTTGTCAGTAGACTTCCTCTACTCAAACGATAAATGGGATGAGAAAGAATTTAGGGAAATGACACCCTCCACAATAGTCACAAATAATATAAAATACCTTGGGGTGAATCTAACCAAGCAAGTGAGAGATCTGTATGACAAGAACTTCAAGTCTATGAAGAAAGAAATTGAAGAAGATCTTAGAAGCAGAATGATCTCCCATGCCAATTTCATGGATTGGCAGGATTAATATAATAAAATAATGCCATCTTACCCAAAGCAATCTACAGATTCAATGCAATTCCCATCAAAATTCCAACTCAATTCTTCATAGAGTTAGAAAGAACAATTCACAAATTCATTTGGAATAACAAAAAAACCCAGAATAGCAAAAACTATTTTCAACAATAAAAGAACTTCTGGGGGAATCACCATCCCTGACCTAAAGCTATGCTATAGGGCAATTGTGATAAGAAAAAAAAAACCTGTATAATATTGGTAAGGAGATAGGAAAGTGGATTGATGGAATAGAATTAAAGACCCAGAAATGAACCCACACACTTGCTCTTTGATAACAGAGCTAAAACTGTCCAGTGGAAAAAAGACAGCATTTTCAAGAAATGGTGCTGGTTCAACTGGAGGTCAGCATGTAGAAGAATGTAAATCGATCCATTCTTATCTTCTTGTACAAAGCTGAAGTCCAAGTGGATAAGTGACCTTCACATAAAATCAGATACACTGAAACTAATAGAAGAGAAGGTGTGGAAGAACCTCGAATACCTGGGCACAGGGGAAAGTTCCTGAACAGAACACCAGTGGCTCATGCTCTAAGATCAACAATCAACAAATGGGACCTCATAAAATTGAAAAGCTTCTGTAAGGCAAAGGAAACTGTCAATAGAACAACATGGCAACCCACAGATTGGGAAAAGACGTTTACCAACCCTACATCTGATAGAGGGCTAATATCCAAAATATACAAAGATCTCAAGAAGTTAGACTTTAGAGAACCAAATAATTCTATTTAAAAATGGAGTACAAAGCTAAACAAAGAATATTCAACTGAGGAGTCTTGAATGGCCAAGAGGCACTTAAAGAAATGTTCAACATCCTTAGTCATCAGGGAAATACAAATCAAAACAACCCTGAGATTCCACATCACACCAGTCAGAATGGCTAAGATCAAAATCTCAGGTGATAGTAGATGCTGGCGAGGATGTGGATAAAGAGAAACACTCCTCCATTGTTGGTGGGATTGCAAGATGGTGCAACTACTTTGGAAATCAGTCTGGCAGTTTGTCAGAAAATTGGACATAACATTACCTGAGGACCCAGCTATATCACTCTTGAGCATATACCCAGAAGATGCTCTAACAAATAAGATGAACATATGCTCCACTCTGGAAATTAGTCTGGACATTCCTCAGAAAATTCATTATAGTACTACCTGAGGACCCAGATATACCAATCCTTGGCATATATCCAAAAGATGTTCCAACAGATGCATTTTAATGTGTTTTTTCCTGTTTGTCCTTCTAACAAATCTGATATGTAGGTACTATAATTACATTTTAAGAAGAAGAATATGAGGTTGAGAAATAATAGCATGAGCTAGAATAATAATTTAAAAAAATGATTTGAACTTAAGTTGGCAAATGATGTCTGCATTTCTTATTCGTGTCTCTGTGTATGTGTGTGTGTGTGTGTGTATGTGTTATAGTTGTTATCTAGAGTGCATTATAGTGCTCTCCATGACTCATTGATGTCAATATGAGTTGTATTAGACCAGAAAACAAGTTTTTTATGCCTATAGCATGTTGTCCATATCTTTAGCCCCATATCAAATGTGTTTGCAATCAACAATCTTTTATGTCTATTATTCACGATGAGCACACAATATTTTTTAATAAATGAATCCATAATTAAATGAAATAGCTTGCTATGTCGATTGGTGAGAACGATACAGGTGTAAATTCAGGCAGCATTTCCAAGTCAACTTCCTAGACAAATAAATTTGAGCCAAACACTGGAGAGTATGCAGAGTAAAATGACAAATCTCTGATAGGCTCATGTATGTGAATACTTGCTTAGCACCTGATAGTGTAGCTTCAGAAGGTTATGACACCATTGTCAGTTGGAGCATTAAATTGTAGATTAAATTCTGTGCTACTGTGAGTTTTCTCTGTTTCTCATTTGGATAGCTCATATACCCACATTGTACCATTAAGGTCTCACATTAACTCTAACTTACCCATAAGCTGATACCAGGCATGATAGATCATACTTTGTCAGTGAGAATAAATCTTTCCTCCATTAAGGTGTTTCTTCTGGTGCTCTGTCATAAAGAGAGAGGTGTTGAGGGAAGTAATTGATACAGACACTAAACTTTAGCTAAATATGCCTTATCTGAGTAAAGAGAATGACTTTGAAGGTCAATTAACCTGAATAACAAAACATTAACTACAGATGATATAAATGTCCTCTATAATAGATGTGATAACATCTGGAAAGTCCTGTAAATTAATTCATATTTTTATCTGAATATGATTTTTTGTTTTCTTGTTTTAAAATGCAACAATAATTTTAAATATTTTAGATAATTATCTTCCTTCAAGAAATGCATTATGTGTTGAAAACAGATCACACCTAAGTAAAATTATAATTAAATAAAAAAGAAAATAGTCATTCAATAGCATTTAAACATGTTTAGTATATCTGTTCATATTTTCTCATACATTCTGTTTTCTCATATTGAAATAAAATGTTTGTGACTCATTAGATTGCTTAGACTCAATTTTTGAAACACAGTCTTTGCAAATTACAGCTTCAGAAGAAAGGATCATTTGAAAGTAATTTTTTTTCCCTGTTGTATTATGCTTGAATGAAAGGTTGGTCCAGAGTATGGAAGGAAGGTAAAAGCATGAGTATGTGCATGTAGTCAGGGAATGGTTTTGATGAAAAGACTGAAACCTATCTACCAGCCATTTAATATCCATTATCTTTTTTTGCTATCTATCTATCTATCTATCTATCTATCTATCTATCTATCTATCATCTATATCTATCTGCCATCTGTCCTAAATTTGTTTAATATCATCTTTTTATCTATATATCATCTACCTATCTACGACCTATCTACTATCTTCTACTTATCTACCTATACATCTATCTATCTTAATCTATCTATCTAGTATCAACCCATCTATAATATATCCTCTATCTGTTATCTATCAATCTATCTATCTATCTATCTATCTATCTATTATCTATCTATCTACCTATCTCTCTATCATCTGTAGATTAATCTACATGCCAATTCTTTTATATCAGTTGTCTATTATTTATTTTTCATCTGTCTACCTATCTACCTATATATCTAATTTATTTTTGCCTATCTGCTTATATATTCTCCAACATTTTCACCATCCTATCTGCCTATCCACTTCTATTTATGATATGATATTTGCCTACCAATATACCTATTCACTGCATACTTAACTATGTATGTCAATAACTACATTAATAAACAAAAAAGTATGTGTAATGCTCACACATATTTACTTATGACTTAGTTTAGAATATTCACAGTTACCCTGTAGTCACTGCATGAAAACTTCTAAAGGAGTGAGATGTTCACTTGTTAATATATAAATTCCAACAGTGACAAGTATCAAGAGAATCCTGACAATTTGTAATAAATTATGATCATCTATTATCTTTGTATACTACACAAAACACTCATTTTGAAGTTATAGATTTTAATGAAATATTAGGCATGTTTTATGTGTTACAGATAGCTAAACTCCAAGAGCTTAATAAATGAGAGTTGACTTCTTATTAAAACAATTGAAGACAAATAAAATAATTGAACTAGGTCAAAAGACTGTTAACAACCACAAAGGTGTGTGCACCATGTAAGTTAGTAGGTCCACTTATATAACATCTGTTAATTCAATCTATATACAATAAATATATTTTCAATGATTAACTATATATTACTCATCTCATTTGTATTCAGATATGATGTGTTTTGCAAAGAATTGTCAAAGTATCTTTCACAGCATATACATTGTCATTTTATGATTAATATCTATGCCTTTCTTTTTGCCTGTTGCTTCAAACTGTAAATTATCAAATGTTTTTATCATTTTGGATTATGTACGTTACAAACGGATTGTCAGCGTGCATTAACTTGATATTTATCTTTTTGAGTGAGACCAAGCTTAACAGTCATTTACTTGTTGCTCAGTAAATCTGCTACATGCTTTCTATTTCACATGTTTTTTGTATTAGATTTTTCTATTGAAAATGAAACATCTTTTTCAGAACATTCTGATCAAGGTTTTCTCTCCCAAATTCCCCTCTATCTCTCCACCCACCTAACTCCGGATTCTTTCATTCTCCTTCTCTCTCTTTCTCTCTCATTAGAAAAATAACAGGCAAACAACCAGCCAACAAACAAAAACAACAAAATAATTATAAAGAAAAGAGAAAAAAAACAAGAAACATTCACACACTAATCTAAAAAATACACAAGTTATTAGATTTTGGTATTCTATTTAATTATTGATTGAAGGTGTTCTGAAGGCAATATTTTCAGTGATGGTTTGAAAATATCTCATCCATGTTCTTATTTTGTCCATTGCGACCTTTATGATGTAATTACATAGTTGAACTGATTGCTTTTGTTATGGCTGTTTAGTCTTACATTGGCTTTATAAATATTTTTTTAAAATCTGGTGTTATTTTATAAATCTTTGAAGTTTACTAGTAAGGCTTTTTTAGTTTCATTTTTAAATATTTTAAAGACTCAATTAATTTGAAACTTGGTCTGCTGCTATAATGATGTATAGAACAGATTGATTTCCTCACAAATTCTTATAGAGTACTTTTACTAACCAGTTCATTATTTGCTATTCCTTTGTAATGTCATTTATATATTATATTTACTCTGAAACATTATTAGGTATATTTTAGACCCTCTGACCTACTAGATCTCTTGTTTATTTGAGACAACTTTAAATTTTTATTTGTGAAAGATGTATAACATGTTTTAATACCTGGTAGCATCATATGTTTAAATACCAACCCATTGCTTTTCACTTTTTGGTTTTGGTTTTTCTGGGTTTGGTTTTCTGTTATGCTTGTTTCTTTTCATATGGAGGTAGAATCTTTTTTTTTTTTAACTTCTAATCTAAGAACAATCCAAGATATACAAGCTTCATGACATGTAGAGTACAGAGCATGGGTAACATTGTGTAGTTAAGTATCCTGTTTGAATCTGTCTACCTTCATATTTACATGAATCACAGAAACATTGACAATTTCCTTTCCATACATCTTAGCACTTCTCATTTGGTTACATGTAGGCATTGTATCCACTTTATTGCTCACATGAATTTTTCTTTAAGTGAATTTTGACTACACATGTGAAAGTTTCTATTTCATCGATGTCTATAAAATTAGGACCCTGGGTTCATACAAATGCCTTTTCTACTAATGTTGGTCATTTTTCAGTTAACACTGAGTTTTCAACTGTAAATCAACTGTGTGTTTTGTAAGGAATTCATGTATGGTAGTAAAGAGTGAATCCAGAGCCTCATGTACGTGAGGCAAGTACTCTACCAGAGCTATATATTCAGTCTGAAATTTAGTCTAAAATATGTAGTCACATGTATTAGTGGGTTTTTTCAAAAGTTTTAATCATGATAATAATTAATTTAAAGTTTTTATTTTCACTATGCTATTGATTTATATTTGAAACAAACAAAACTTTTGTTGGTATAGTATGTATTTTCATACTATTTAATTTATAATAAACATTTTAAAACATTTCATGTTTGAAAAACTTGTTCATATAGCTTTTCTCTTAAATGATTGAGATGATATATTATAAGGACACATATTAGTATTGATATATATTCCTGAAATAAAATTCTTTGAATTGTAGGAAGGCTGTAATTTTTTCAAAGCTGTCATCACTTTGGTGTGGTATCAAATTTGTACTTATGTCATAAGCAATGTGAATCATTTTCTCTACTTTAAAAACATTTTTAAATGCCTTTGGAATGACTTTGTATAAATAGAAGTGACTACTTTGCCTACAATCCTTTCTGAATGGTCAGGTTCTCTCTGTCTATGCCTCTGTGGTTAGATGATTTGATGGTTTCTCTAACCACCACCATTCCAGAATAACAGTGAAAGGGAAATTTCAGGCAAAAAACAGAAATGAGAACAGAGTCTGACAGCTTCAATTGAATACTTTTCTGAGGAGCCCTCTTATTCTTCAGGATGACTGCCAACAAAATGAAGATTGTAGACAATATCTTATACAATTTCTTTCCCCTTCTAATATAATTCCAACAGGAGAGTTACTATAACTCCCTTTGGTGATGAAGACCACCTACAGACTTTGTAGCACAGAATAGGTTAAAATGGAATTTTGAAGATATCAGTCCTTTTTTGAAGAACTCTGTCTCTCTGAGTCTCTCTTTGTCTCTCTCTCTCTCTCTCTCTCTCTCTCTCTCTCTCTCTCTCTCTCTCTGTGTTTCTCTCTCTCTCTCTCTCTCTCTCTCTCTCTCTCTCTCTCTCTCTCTCTCCCTCTCCTGTGTGTGTGAGTGTGTGTGTGTGTGTGTTTATGATTGCAAGAAGTCTCTCTTACATATATTTACTTAATGCCTCGGAGCTATTGGTCAAATAACCTGACATAAGCAAGTGCTGAATAAATATTCTCAGTACTCTCTACTATTAAGTTTTCATAAAACTCCCTGGAAAATGTAATTAAGAAAAGTATGACTCAAAGTTGTAAAAATGACTTGCATAAGTCACACACTGTTTCAGTATAAGACTGCCAGCCCAAATTTTTTCATTTCAATTCCATTGCATTCCATTCTAGTTGTGCATGAATTTTGGGCTATACACATGAATAGAGAAATAATGTCTCTATTATCATTAATCTCTAATTGAAATATACACACTTCTCTGATTTATGAGTGTGAACAACAAGGTCAGTAGTTTCAGTACATAATCTAGTTACCTCACCAAAAGAAACTTATAAAAATAAAGAAAATGTTAGCATATAAAAAAGTTGTATATATCTTGATAGACCACTTCTGCTCACTAGTGTTTTGAACTTGCACTGACTATGATAGCCTTCTATAAAATTTAAGATACTAACAAATATATATGTATATATGTATATGTGTGAGCATAGTGTGTGTTTTTATCTCATGTGGTTAAAGTGTTTTGAAAAATATGTTTGTGTTATTTCCAGGGTGATTGAAAAGGTTAGCAGTACTAATGTGGGCAGAAAAGAAAACCCAATTCATGATCATGTCACACTCTTTGCCTAATTTTTACTTTTAATCATATTTCACAGAGTGCATGCTATTGTGGGAATGAATATTCTGGACATCTTATTCAGAGGAATTTGAGACATTCACATATGATTGGCCCTGGACTCAATGAATCCTGCAGCTGGCACAATTACTGGATGGATTTTAATTGCTCAGCCAAAGAATAATTTTCCTCAAGAAATCCCATGCCTGCCATAGCAGTTCTATGAAGTGATCATAATGCTTCTTCATCTTCCCAATCCTTTCAGCCTGACTGCAAATCTAGGGCTTTCAAAGGGATGCTGTGACAGCATCAAACAAAATTTAGTAAATGCCTTTGGTCAATTGGGATAGAAGTGAAATAAATAGCCAGCGCTCCAGGGACGAAGTGCAGACAAGGCTCTCCCTTCCGCCTCACTCCCTTATCAGTGTGCACACAGCTCTGCTGCAGAATGAATTGTGCTAAATCTAATCTGACACCTCTCCCTAGGGACACAAGCAAGAATGTGGCCATGATCAGAGGGTTGGTGGATTGGGATATAGTCCATCTTCCTTTCGAAAGACAACATTTCCTTTCAACACTGTCCTGGTATGCTTTATGCTTCATGTCCTAGGAGTTATTTTTGATGTCCAGAGAGTCAGAAGCAGCATTTTTCAGTTTACTTAAGTCTTAGGCTATGAGAAGATAAGAAAACTGATACATGAGGAGTTTTTATAAAAAAGAAAGCACATCATTACCACAGACCAACAAGGAAAGTTTTTTTACCTTCTCTGAAGGCTGAATTCAATTGATAATCATTGCCAATTTACTTCTCAAAAATAATACATAATTACTGTTATGCATTAAGTATTTTTATCCTATACTTACTTGTGATGGCTACCCATAATGAATCTCAGAGAGTTAAATAATCTACCAAGAACACACTGCTACTAAGAAACAAGCTGCACCCTGATCTCATCTCTCTACTTTCGATATTCATCATACACATTGTGTTTCTATATTCTAAACATGCACTATGTATTTTAGGAAGTTGAAAGTTAGTTTCGAATTGATCTTTGAATGTTTCCTTAGGCAGATCTTCAAGAGACAAGTCATAGTTGTATCAGCAATGAAAAGAAATTTAAAAAGAGAAAGTCATACTCATAGATAAATTTCCCAGCAATAACAATACAAAGCCCAGCTTCTCGTTTAACCTTAAAGCAAGTATTCTACGGTGCTTGTTGTCAGTTTCTGTTCATACTTCAATCAAATTAAATTGGTTTTCCCACATAGCAATTTGGAGAAATATCAGGTCCATTGAGACCAGGCAAGTAGCAGATGTGACATAATATGCATTTTTCATGTGCCCCTAAGGGTTGTGACATTTCCAGTTCAGTGACACTATCTAGCATTGCGAAGCATATTTCTGAGCATGAAACTAAAGCTTTCAGTCCCGTGGTTTGCTTTCTGGAATGAACTGGTTTAAGTAGGTGAGAGCTTCACTGAATATCTTATTTAGAAATTTGCAAAGCTCAGACCTTTTAGTACAATTGATCATTTATGACAGCCAGATATTTCCCTTCTTGGCGAACAGCTGGCTTTAGCAACACTGCAACATTAACTCACTTACTTACCCATACCTACTCACATAAATAACGTTATGCTTGCAGTGAATCTGGCATGACAAATCCTGTTTCAGCTTTTACTCAAATGTGGACATTAATAAAATAGAGCTAAGGAATCCAGCTCCTGTTTCCACTGCCTGATCCACGTTTCCTTAGTCACTCATTAAAACAGAACTCCTGGGTGAATGGGGTTCAGTGACCTGTGTCATTTGTAGGGCAGAAAGAAGATTTTATAAAACTCATGGCAAACTGTATACCTTAAAACTTTTGTATATGTTTTTTGAATTTTCGCCTGTTTTAGGCTTCTTAGGACCTCTGCTCCTTTGGAGGCTTCCTGTAGGTTTAGCACTTTGATACATGCTGGGAATTCTGAGCAAGATTTCTAAACAAGACCTTGCATGTAGTAAAGCCACCCCATCTAGCTATATGGATCATCTGAGGAGACAAGAAACATGCTGTGCCTCCTTCATAGCAACAACTCTGGTATTTGCTTCCTGGCTGTTTGAATAAACCCTCCAAGAACTTCAACTACTTACTAAACAACCAACAAAATGAATTAGAGGATTTTTTCTGAATTACAAAACAAAAACAAAAAAAAGACCAAAACCTTCCTATATGAAAATTTATAATTTCTGCTTTTCATTTTTCTTTGCCAAGAAATATTATTAAATAGACGACTACTACATAAACTGATAAAGCAACAAAATTTTTTCAAGGATGTTAAACCCATGATTTTGATAATCCTTAGAGTAATAATTTAGTTTTAAAAACTCCCTAAAGAAAATTGATTCTGCCTCTCCTGGCAACCATCAATTACCAATGGATTCTCAGCTAGTGTTGGGACTTCATGAATCCCCCTCTACTCATAACAAAATTTCTGCTGGCTTGATCTTGTGTATATCTTCTATATGTAATCACAGCCAATGTGAGCTCATGTGTGCAATGGTACTGTCAACTCCAGCAAATCCTATTTTGCTGCAGACAATTACTATTACTGACTCTTGAAATGTTTGCCCCTCTTCCATAATGATCCTTGAACCTTTGAGTGAGGCAACATGATATAAATGTTCCACTTAGAAATGATCACACCAAGTCCTTGATCTCAGCATATGGTTCACAATATAAAAAATCAATATCATAATACAGTGGATTGTTACTCAATTTTTTAAAGTGTGAGTCTCACAGTAAATGGAACTAGAAATAATCATTCTGAGTGAGGTAACCCAGACTCAGAAAGACAACTACTGCATGCTCTATCACAAAGGTGGATGCTAAATTTGGAATCTGGTTATGTATGTTTAAATTAGAACAGTCAGAGAAAGTCATCAAACTAGTTAAGGGTGATGGGGAGAATTTCAAGGGAAGGGATATAGAACACAGGTGTTAAGAGGTGGAAATAGAATATGGGACAGAAAGGGTTACTTAAGGAAGGGATGGGAGGGAGACATAATAAAGAAAATATGGGATGGATAACATGAATGACCTTTAAAAAGGCCATATGGGAGCTAACTATTGTAGAAGATTCCTAAAATAAATACATATATAAAAGGAGTTTCAGAGGAGTTATAACAGGAGGACATACCTAGACACCATAGACTACCAAATAAAAATTGCATTTATCTGTTATGTGTTACCTCTTTTGGAGTTCAGTCATAAGGTCTCATAGAATTCCACCAACGTTACAGGCTATTACCAACGTTCTTGCCTAGCCTTTAAGACATGATGGTAATTCCTGAAGGTACCACAATAGGATTTGCTGGAGTTGACAGTACCATTGCACACATGAGCTCACATGGCTGTGATTACATATAGAAGATATACACAAGATCAAGCCACAGAAATTTTGTTATGGATAGAGGACGATCACAAATTTGAGTAATCTGGGACAGATAAATCATCTTAGTACAAGCTCAGAGTATTATTCCCTACAGGCAATCTTTCATAGGATCAAATAATTTATTCTGTGTGAGAAAAGTATTTAATTGTATTATACATTTGTGCATGCTGCAAATTAGAATAATAAATATACTAGCAGGATATGTGCAACTAATGCAATTAAGTGGAATGGATAATATTGGAACAAACAACCACTTTTTTAATTTGATTTAAACAATGCTTCGAAGACCAGACCCATGCCTGTCAATGTTAACTAACCCCCAACCTTTGATCGTAGGCCTAGGGGAGAACCTAATACTATGATTTAACTAAATGGACACAGTAACAAACTGCTTCGTAAATTCTCATCTTCATACCCATATATTAGAGCATCTCTTGTTCCTCATCAGAGAAGCTTCTTTTAATTTAATACATGTTTTATAAACTGCTGGATATCAAATACTATTTCACAGTATCACAACTAATAAAAATAGCATAACAAATCAAAGCATTTAAACTTATTTATTCAAGAACTTTGATTATGTATTGATTTGTCTCAAATGAAGCTAGAACGTTTATTAGGAAGTCCATACTTGTTCAAGTAGTTTAGTCCTAAGAACAGGGAAGAGGAAAAATGACAGTCTTTGATGATAACAGTGTAATAAACCATAAATCTTAATGTTTGGCCCATTCAATCTCCAGCATTTGTCAATCTGTAAGCAGTGCTTTTCAACTTTCCTAATGCTGTGACCCTTTAATACAGTTCCTCATGTTGTAATGACCCTCAACTATGAAATTACTTTGTTGCTACTTCATAACTATAATTTTGCTACTTTTTTTTTAAAAATTTCTGTCATGATACTTTGCTTTTTTTTCTTTTTTTGGTTTGTTTTGATTGAATATTTTATTTACATTTCAGAAGTTATTCCCTTACCCCATTTTACCCCAGTCCAGGAACTCCCTATCCTATACCCCCTCCTCCTGGTTCTATGAGGATGTGCCCCCACCTGCCCACCTCCACACCCTCAAATTCCCCCCACACTGGGCATCCAGCCTTCATGGGACCAAGGATCTCCTCTCCCACCTATGCCCAACAAGGCCATGCTCCCCTACATATATAGCTGGAGCCATGGGTCCCTCCCTAAGTGCTCCCAGGCTGATGGTTTAGACTCTGGGAGCTCTGATTGCTTGGTATTGTTGCTCTCCCCATGGGACTGCAAACCCTTTCAGCTCCTTCAGTCTTTTCTCTAACTCCTCCATTGGGAACCCCATGATCAGTTTAATGGTTTGCTGTGAGCATCTGGCCTCTGAATATGTCAGAGTCTGATAGACCTCTAAGGAGACAGCTATATCAGGCTCCCGTCACCATGCACTTCCTGACATCCACATCAGTGTTTACCTTTGGTGACTGCACATGGGATGGATACCCAGGTGGAACAATCTCCAGACAGTCCCTCCTTCAGTTTCTGTCCCACACTTTGTCTCCATATTTGCTCCCTTGAGTATTTTGTTACTTCTTCTAAGAAGGACCAAAGCACCCAGACTTTGGTCTTCCTTCTTCATGAGCTTCATGTGGTCTGTGAGTTGCATCTTGGGTAATATCCAATTATCAGTGAATTTAATGTGGAGATTACAAAAGGTAAGATGGACACACATCCCAATGAAATCTATCATAACTCTTGGAGAGGATATGATAGTGTAAAATGAATGTGTAGCAGAGGAAATGAGGTTCTAGCCCTAGCTTGTTTGCTTAACAGCCAACCAGTCCAGATAGATTATGTCCTAGCCTGGGCTTCAGTGCTGTGTTAACAGATCATATGGACACAAGAGTTCAAAATATTCCACAGTCTTATTCCCTAACAGAAATAAAAATACTTTTCTTTCTGCCAGTCAATATGTAAGAAATCACCTCTTCTTTCTTTCTTTAAAGATTAGCCTTAGTTTTATCAATAATAGTGAAACAGTAACTTGCTGAAAGTTTATGTACACATCTATGTTTTTCAGCTGGTTGGCAAAAAAAAAAAAAAAAAAATAGTTGTTAATGGAACAAGTTGTGGTGGGAAGTGAGGGATTTGTTATTACTGAAGCTGTTCAAGGCATGTCTAGACAAAGCTGTAATATAGTCTGTAAAATTATGTCCACACACCTCTACAAGAGTTCCATCTAGGAGGAGATGGAATCTTGAGGAATATGCCTCTCTGATTTCATACATAAGGGCACATTACAGTTCTTTGGATAGCGGTTATCTCTTCTCTAATATTTTAGCTTGGAAATAGCATGGGAAGTGCCACATTTCATCATCTTAACAAAATGTTGAGCAAATCAATTAAAATAACTTCATATATTTAATACCGAGACTAAATTCTCTCCATGGTTCACACTGAATCTATTATCTACAAAAAGTATGCCCATTTGTTTGTTTAATAAATACATCTTGGCACAGTCTCTGACTAAGAACAGTAAAGATGAATAAATCCTGGCCTGTTTATTATTTTTAAGGCAGAGATTTTGCCTATCTCCTTATCCTTTCATCTCATTTTACCTCCTGATATGTAGCAGAATTTTTTAAATGTTTCATTTTTCATACCTTGAAGAGTTATGAGACAAGAAGATTAGACTAATAATCTTTATGTCACTAGAAACAGAAAATTACAAGGCAATGAGGAATTACATTTATAGTATTAATATTTCAGGAGACAAGATGAGCAGCTGGATGTTGAGGATAGGCAGTAATGAAACCTCAAAGCTGTGGTAATGATCAGATAGAACACTGAGCAGTAAGTGCCTTTCTAACCAACAAGCAGAGGAGATATTTTTTACATATAAGTAGGGGGCCTAAGGCTAGTTTACAAAGTCACCTGATAGATGGGACACTGGTGAGCTCATCAGAGCGAATGTGGAGGATTAGAAAACTTGCTGAAGACACATTAAGTTTAAATCTTAAACTAAAAGCAGGTTAAGAAAATGCCAATGGTGATCCAACTTTCCAACCTCCTTTTCCATAATCTAAATGTCTTTACAGTGAACTGACACAGAAGATGGAGTCATGTCTTAACACATTATGAAATGCTGAAGAAGGAGATATTAACTAGTGCAAGCCAGTGGCTAAAGTCTCTATTAAGGTAGGGGTAGAAAAGACTAATGAGAGGAAAACAGACATCCCTAGGAAGGACAAAATGTGGATAAAAGGAACAAATGAGATTTGGGGGTGTTCATGATAATGGTGTAGAAGTCTCCATATCTCACTAGGTTCCACAGGAAAACAAACAAACAAAAACGAAACCATCAGGGGTTCAGTGTTAATTCCATTGGATCCTAATGGGAACAGAACCATGCAAGAGAGAGACAACAGACACATTCAGTCATCGGAAGAAGCTGCTTTCAGCATGGTAACTACAATCTCAAACATCTGTTGAATCACAAATGTCTTCAGCTTTTAATTAGCTGTGTACTTACTGGGCCTCTCCAAGGAGTCTCTACAAGTGACTGGCCCAGTTCAAGTGTTGAAAAAAATATCATATTGTCTTGTGTATTACCCAGCATAAGAGGGAATTGATATAAAGGATTAAGATTCAGTCACATATATTAAAAAGAGCCTAACACATCCCAAATAAGATACCAGAAGACTATAAAAGAGAAAACAAGAAATAGTAATTAAAAAATAAAGTGTTTTTAATTAACCAAATTTTGGTTTCCAGAAATTCTCTATAGGTAATATAGTTTGTGAGATAGAATCAGGAGATAGAATCAGAAGTGTATAGTCTCAGTTCAACATATACCAGTAGTCTCCTTTCCATTACAGTTTCACGGTCTGCTAGGATGATAGACAGGTATCTTGCTTGGGATTCCTTCAGTGGCAAGAACATCATTAGAGGTGTGAGAGAAAGTAGATTCTAGGGTCAGAATCAATTTTGAAATTCAAACAAGTAACTCTGTTAATATAGGCATGGAATGGGATGTCGTGGGTAACCTCATCAAGTTCAAATTATGCATAAACTTATCAATGTTGATTGTGGGCCAGCCAGGAATGATGATACTTTCCAAATCGGAATTAGATACTCTCAATCCACATGGTAGGGTAAGAGAACTGAATTCTGCAAATTGACATCTGACCCCCTTTAGGTTTCATTTCTATTGATGTATAAGACATGATGACTAAGGAAACCTTTAAAAGAAAGAGTTGGGTTGTGCTTATGATTATTAAGGTTAGAGATGGAAGAACAACAGGCAACTGAGAGCTCATATCTTGACTTACAAACTGGAGGCAGAGGGGGCACACTGGAATGGCATTAGCCTTTTGAAACCTCAAAGGCAGCCCCCAGTGATACACACTGCTCCAACAAACCCACACCTCCTATTCTTTTCCAAAGCATTCCATCAAGTAGAGACATCACCAAGGATGACTTCAGAGAGATTTATGTCCATTCAACACATAATACAGATTCCATTCATGGTATCACATGGCCATGTGGCAAGTGATATCATTCACAAAAGTATATAGAATTAAGGTTATTTTGGATTCTGATAGTGATGTATATGACAGGAAATAAGCAAATTACACCAAGTAAAAGAGCTAGAAATATAGCCTTGAACCTGTCACTGAATGTAGAGAGCTAATACAAGTACTTTTTACTTTAATTTTTAGTTATAAATAAGCAAAATCAAATGTGGTAAATCTATTATGCCAATTATGACTACATTCATCTATCCATGGATAGACATTTACAAAAAGCAGAAGTTAGAAATGATCACCCAAATATGAAAAAGATTAAAGGTAGTGACATTAAAATTTTAGAAGGCACACAAAATATTTTTTGCTGATTCTCATGCTTTCAATAAAATATCAACATCTTACCTGGGACAATGCTCCAAGCTCTTGCATAAAATGAGAAAAACTATGCCTCTTACTCAATCTTCACATACTTTCTAAATTTGTCCTGATGTGTTGTGCTTTGTTTCCTGGTTACACAGTTGTACCAGTCAGCACAAGGAAATGAATTAATAATAGAAAAATGATTTCGCCTTTGATAAAAATTGTTTGATTTTTGAGAGTCAAATCTGAAATATTCTATATGGAGTCATGCAAATTGTAATTTAATGAATCTGTTTAAAATGGCTTGGGAGTCAAACATGAAAAGAAATCAATGTAGAACTAAAGGGCTGTAAGACTTAAGGATACTGAGACTCTATTCTTCAGATTATCCTTTGGATTAATCAGGAAAAGAAGCAAAATATTAAATGGCATAGATGCTAATGTATTATAGTGGATTAAGAAAGTTCTAATTTCTGAGCATTAAGGCCATTCTTTTCTATATTGCCAGTTTGAGGCCAGCCCAGGATATATGAGGCTTTAGTTTAAACAAGCAAACAAATAAGCATTATCAACAACAAAAACACCCCAAGACAAAAATCAAAATTGTTTAACTGAGAAATGAGTCAATAATCTCAACAGATAATTTTTAAGAGATGACATGAATGTGACCAGCAAGTTACAGTACCTACCTGTTTTCTTCCTCACCAGGTTTATATAGTGAAACTCGTGCTGGGATACTGTCTCGCTCCAGTCATGGTGGCCAATTTTATACAAGAAAAAGAGTAATGAGTGCTGACCAGTAGGAATGGCAATCTTACACACTGTCAGTGTGAGTGTGTATTAGTATACTTGTAGCAAAAGGAGTACTGCTGGATGTCGTTAAATGAAATAAGCCAACGACCATAAATCTTGGATAGTATATATCAAAATACAATAAGAGAGGAAATCGATTATCAGATTCAACCGCAAAATAGGGTTAATATAATTTACAATGGATAATGTGCTTTTTCAAATAACTATAAGAGAGAAAATCGTAGTCACCAAACACAAATAAATAATAACTGTTTAAGAAATGGAAGTGTCAATAAGACTGGTTTTACCACTACACAGCATATGCATGCACTGAATAATCACACTGTAATTCACAACTATGTATATTGTCATTGAAAACAAATTTAAAGGGGCTATATAGGCAAAAGGGCTTTTTGAGTGCCCCACAGGGCAAAATATGAGCTCCAACTACTACTGGTTGCCCTCTATCTCTGACATGTGCCAACCCATACCCATATATCAAAATAAATACAATTTAAAATGTAATAATAAATAAAATCTAAAAAGAGCAAGATGGTGTTTCAGCCCTTTATAAAGATGAAGTGAGGGAATATCTTTGAAAGTTGAATAGGGATAGAATAGAATTTCAAAGATGATTACTATGGTGCTTTCAATGGAAAAGAAACTAAAAATATAGGTACAAATAATGATAACTAGAGTAGGAGGGCAAATATAATCTAAACAAATATAAAAATAGGATATAAAAATTATTATTCATTTCAGTGTAAACTTTTCCAGCTATAACCTGGATTATAATCGGCATCCATCTATATCTTCTTTTTTATTTGAAATGGATTGTTTTATTTTATTTCCATGTCAACTGTGCAAGGATTCTCTTTGCAACATGAATTGGAGTCTCTCTAGCAAGTTCTGGGTATTTTTTCTTGTTCATCACTTTTTGTTTTATTAAAAATTGATTTTTATATTTTCCCACATACTGTATCCCGACTACTATTTTCCTTCCCTTTATTTCCCAAAGTTCCTTTCCATCTCTCCTCCTCCCATCAGATCCATCACCTTTCTGACTCTCATAAGAAAACAAACAGGCTTCTAAGGGTAATAAAATAATTAATAAAATAAAATTTAATAAGATAAAACAAAAGCTCTTAATCATGCTTAGACACAACAAACCAATAGAAAGAAAAGAGACCAAGACAAGGCACAAGATTCAGAGACTACTCACTGGCACACTAGGCAGTCTCATAAAAACACTAAACTAAAAACCATAATATATTTACAGAGGACCTCTGCTATAGACCTATGCAGGCCCTGGATATGGTGCTGAAGTCTCTGTGAGTCCATATAAGCTTTGATCATGATGATTAGAGGATCTTGTTTTCTTTCTGTTCTATGTTTCTTCTGGCTCTTCCACTCTTTCTGCCTTCTCTTCTGCAGGCTTCCCTGAGCTCTGAGGGGAGGGGGATAAATAGAAATGTAACATTTAGGGTTAATGTTCTAATATTTCTCCTTTTCTGCATAATACTCTACTGTGGGTCTCTGTATTTGTTTTTTCATTCATAGGCACTGCAGGAGGAAGTTTATCTTATAAAAGTTGTGCAAGACAAGGATCTGAGTAGAGTACAGTCATTTTACTGCTATGGTTTTGTGTTTTTAGAATATCCGTATTTGATCTTTTATTTAGATCCCTGGGCTTTTGAATCCTGTGCTCTTTGTATCCCAAGCAATGCTGGTATGGATTTCATCTTGTAGAGTGTGCCTAAAGTCACTTCAAATATTGGTTACTGCTACATGCTTTGCGCCACCACTGCCATAGCATATCTTGAAGGCAGAAAAATTTTAGATCAAAGGATTTGGTTTTATTTCCCCATTGGTAGTGTGGAGAGTGCCTTCCTGTACCAAAGATGCTGAGACGAAAGGGTAAAATCTCTATGTAGGCACCAGCTCAACTTTTCTGTATCCAGTGTGTTGCATAGGTGTTGTCATCAGCAATAAGAACTTTCTGTCAATTTGTGGAGAGTAACCTATAGTCTTTGCAGCAATCCAGGTTGTTTGGAAATTACCATGGGACTCTTTGCTTAACAACTTAGACATAACCCATCCTGGTACTGGAAACGTTGGTGACAAGAGATGGTCAGATGGAACTATCTCTCTCACTGTTTGGTGATTTCATTTAGAGTGTCTTCCTTATGTAGTTATATTAGGAATCTTCTACTTTATTAGGTTTCCATACTATACCTCAAGTGCCCCCCAATTTTAGCTTTCTCTCCCTATATTCCCTCTCTCATCCCCTTTCAATTCTCCCTCTCTTCTCGATCCTCCTGATTTAACAAACTCATTTATCCATAACTATCTATTCAATCCCCTTTTGTAATGAGATCTCTCTGTTCTTCTAGTCCCTTACTCAATACTTACCTCTGAGGTTCTACAGATTATAGTTTGGTTCTCATTTAATTAAAGACTAATATTTATATATAAGCAAATAAATGTCACCTTGTATTTCTGGGCATGGAATACTTCTATAGAAATGAGTTCTTTTTTTTCTAATTCCAGCCATTTACCTGTGACTTTCAGAATATTTTGTGGGTTTTGTTTGTTTGTTTGTTTGTTTGTTTGGAATTAGTAAGCACAGTGATGGAAACTAATTAAGAGTACTAACTGTATCCTTTTCTTCTAAATAATCTTTAATTAGAAGATTATTTTAAAAATGTATCAATTCATATACATCTATCTTAGGTAGAATTTAAGTGTTTTGATACCCCAATCCTGTTTACGAACTACTTCAAACCTGCTGTACATTGTTGTGCCTTTTGTACAAGGGTCCTGGTTCATCAGATTTACTTGCCTCCTTGTGTCTCCTGAGAAAGAATACAATACAAAGTAAAGTGGAGAACACTCAAACAGCATCTAGCTCCATAAGCAAGAGTAATACTTCAGCTTTCCTTCCCAGTAGATGTGGAAGTAGTCTTGTCCACTGATTTCACCTAGAAGTCTCTAGAAACATACGATCCTTAGGATATTTTCAAGTAATCACTAATATTTTATCATTTATTGAAAAATAACCTACCTAAGTATAAAATAAAAATTGTTATTCTTCTGACTAAATGATGAACACTGAAAACTATTGTTTTTGCAACCATCAGAATGAGTAGCTATAAGGTATTGTAGTTTTACAGTGACAACCATAAGTACCCCTGCCCCACAGTAATTCTGTCAAGATGAAATGTTTTGCTAATTCTTCATTTGGTCTTCACAAGAATTGTAAATAGCTGTTCTTTCTTATCCAGGGGAGTCACATTCACAGATTCATCCAATTGTGGAAAAAGTATATTTAAGAACTCTTATATGAATGTGGATAATGTAGTCTTTTCCTTGTCATTTTTCCAGAATCTGTACACTGTAAATCTGCCACCTAAATCATTAAAGTTTTGAAACTGTAGCAGGTGAGAGGCACCATATCTGGCTGTGCATATGCAAATAATCCCAGTGTGGGAAGTAGTATCAAATGCTGACATTTGAAAAGTTGTACTTTCTATGTTTAAGCTTCCCAAACTGGTAGAACATAAGCCTAGAGCTGCTGCCGTTTCTACTATCTAAATGTAGATGTCATTTTACTACAAAAGAGCAAAACACTGTAAAGTGTGTATGGGGGTTCATTTATATCAGAAGAGTGAATAGTTCTTTCATATCGATGAAAACTTTCTGCAACCCGTTAGCTTCACCAACTACACAGTAATAAATTTCTCTTTTTTATTATATTAATTTATGTCTACCCTCAGTAATTTAATCCTGCTAACTACAATCTTCTATTTTTTTTAATAATCTTAATGATTGTGAAAATAAACCTTAAAGGAAGATGCAATTTTGAGTAACAAATCTAGTAAACTAGGGGTCTGGAAATATTTGTCGAGTGTTGACTCAGAGTTAGCACACTTACTTAGCATGTGCAAACCTCAGGGTGCAATTCCCAGCACCACAAATATGGATAGAGATTTTACACCATAGGGGTATAAATTCATGTAATAACAAAGAATTAAATTGCAAGTGTGCTTACCTCATCTAAGGCAGTTAAAGTATAAAATTGTTTTCCAAGCTAAGTTAATGTCACAGTTACATATATATATCTTGTGTAACCACATAGTATTTAAGAAGTACTTATATAGATATTTTTGGCTATACATACAAATATTCAAACTCTTGCTGCACTGGAATGCAACATTGTCTCTAGGGCTGGTATTTAAATACTTAGACTGCTTTTGAAGGCAAAAATCACTTTTTATTTTGATCTTCCTTTTTGTAGCTTATAGATCAAGTAATGAGTAAACAATTGCTCTTACTTTGAATAACTTTGTTTTACTTTTCTGAGTTAGTAAAAATCATGCATATGCACACACACACACACACACACACACACTCATCTAAAGATCAGAGAACAATTTTGACTATTTTCGTTCTTGCAGAATCCATATTGTATCATTTTCTCCTCCTCCTCCTTCTCCTCCTCCTTCTCTTCCTCCTCCTCTTCTTCCTTCCCTCCTCCCCCTCCTCTTCTCCTCTGCCTCCTATCTCCTCCCCACCTCCTCCTGCTCCCCCCTCCTCCTGCTCCCCCCTCCTCCTTTCTCCTTGTCCCCTCCTCCCCTCCTCCTGCTTTTCCTCCTCTCTTCCTCTCCTCCTCCTCTCTCCCCCACCTTCTCCTTTCTCCTCCTCTCCTCCCCCTCCTCTCTTCCTCCTTGTCCTCCTACTCTTTCTCCTCCTGTTCCTCCTCCTCCTTCCTCTCATCGTTAGCAGTTTGAAACAGGTTTCATACTGGCATCGAACTCTGATTAGGCTAGTTTGGCTAGCTAGAGAGCCCCAAGGATTTTCCTGTCATGATGTCCACAGCCTGGCAACACTCCAGGATCTTTTGTATGAGTTCACGGGGATCAAACTTAGATCTCATGCTTATGAGACAAGCACTTTTCCAACAAAGTCATCTTTGTGGCCCATAAGTTAGTAGAATTATCCACTGGTTGCTCCTAGAGTTTGACTGTGACCTGCTGTTTATCTGTTGGAAATGTAGTCTTATATATTTCACCACTGAAACCTGTAGCCTTGTAGGAATCACTTAGCTATTAAGGAAATTAGTTCAATGGAAAGGATTTTCACCTTTGTAAAAAGTGCTTATTGTTGTGGATTCCCAGTTATTTGCCACTCAATTGGCAGAATAATGTGACAGTTCATACATGCGTTTCTCCCTTCTATCCTGTCATGTGGAAGCAAAGTGGACTTTATTGGATGTTGACACCTTGATTTTGAATTTCCAGCGTCATACCTATTGAAAATATTAAAAATATTTCCATATAATCAGTCTGTACCCAAATTTTGTTTGATCAACACATGTAAACTAATGCAAACGTTAAGATTTTATAATTATAAATGCTATATCAGTCTTCATATGAGAAATCGTTGTGGTGTTCAGATATGGGATACCACCAAATGTCCCTGACTTTGAGTTAGTAAAGCTCAGAGAGGCAAAGAGCTGGTAATTCTAGTCCCTATTTCTGTGGTCCTGGTACCTTACTGTTTCTGTAGTGTTCTTCTTCATGGTTTCCAGGGAAGATTCCTTTAGGAAGAAAGAGATAAAACAAACAGACACACAAAAACAAAAAACTAAGCAAACAAATAACCACCTTTCTGGCATCTATTACCTCTAACCAATGATGAATTTGCCAAAGGTGTAAGGATGTTATCTACATTTGGCCAAATTCGCTTTTGAGGTCCTTTACTTTATTTGTTTAGGTAATTTCTGTCTCCTGTTCTTATCATTATGGTACAAGGGCAAAAATTTACACCTGTCACCTATCATTAAACAATACAGAATGCAAAACACAATTACACACATGCTTCATATGTCATTTATAATTTTATTAATATTTTATAAATGAAAAACTATAGGTTTTGAAGGGTCACATGCTTTCTCCTGATTGTTCCTAAGGACTGGGATATGCATACTATCTAAGTGTGGCTTTCGCTGCAGAACTGCTCCGCCCCAGGCTTTCCCTAACTTACATTTCCAGTTCATTAAAAGTCCATTTGGCGGTTTTTATCTTGATGAAGTGAAGAAGATTCTTTCAATCAAAGAGAAATAGTGTTTTATTTGCATAGTTGATGAGAACAATGAGGGAAACTGTCTAAGATCTGTTTGTTTTAAATGCACATATTCTGTTGTTTTGATAGACTTGTGATTGCCATACAAAGACTGTGTTTTTTTTCCAGGCCCTTCAATCCTCAAAATCTCTTTGAATATCACTCTTCACTAGAGATCCAAGAGAATTTTCAAAGATCTTTGCTGAGAAGGTTTAGGAGTAGCATTAACCATTGTTATTCTGTGTGTATGGTTGTTGTAGCTACATTGAATGTAGTGGAAAAGTTCACCTGATGGAGGGCTGTATTGATTAGTAAATGTGTGTGTGAGAGAGAGAGGGGGGAGAGAGAGAGAGAGAGAGAGAGAGAGAGAGAGAGAGAGAGAGAAAGGAAGAAGGAGGAGGAGGAGGTAGAGGTGGAAGAGGAGGAGGAGGAGAAATAATAATAGTAGTAATAATAATAATGAAAAGAGTGCCTGAGGGCTATACAGAGAAATCCTCTCTCGAACCTCCCCCCCCCCCCAAAAAAAAGAGTGCCTGGAATGTCATCAGCATTTTCTACAATTTATTGAATGCATGAATGAATGAATAAATACAAGGGCATTTTCATCCTGTAAGAGATGCCTCATCTGTAGAAATGGCTTCAAACAACAGATGCATTGCTCCTCTTCTGAACACTTGTAATGGGAGTCTATATTTGTCTTGTCCTGGTTTCTGTTGTAGTCAGCTGTCCTTCATCCTTATACCTTGTGTATTCATCATTAAAATCAACATCTACAGTTATCTAGAATTCTCCCTGTGTCACTATAAAAATGGCACTTCTGGGAGGAGGCTAGAGTTGACCTAGGATTTGTTCTGTTCTCAGCTTTGATCCAAAAATGTCATTTTACAATAGATAGCAAAGAATGCAAAGACTGAGAGAATGAAAAGTTCTGAAAATAAGTGACTATGAGTGCTTATCCCTAAATATGACATGTATATTACCCCCTCACAGCAAAGCTCAGGGAGTATCACAGAAGAAGAAAAGCAAAGCATGCATCAGCATGGGGAAGAATGCCATGAAGAGCTCTTTTCTGGACCTTTGCACTCATGAACTGAAATCAACTCTGATTAGCCTCACAAAACCAAACTGGTCAAAATTCAAAAATGGTGGGGCACCTCCTGAGGCCCCATTTGTAGCTTAATAGCTATTGGGAATCATTTTTCTTTAGAATATGGCGGCTTGTAGTTGTCCATTCTCCAGTTAAAGGCCCACACCTATTTGCATGTGAGCAATACTACCTTGACCTAGTGAGTTATAAAAAATAAATATTGTCATGAATTTAGTAGGAAGGCATGTTGGAGAGCTGTCTGGGGTAGCTAATAGTTGGAGTGAAGGTTAGATATGATCAAAATATATTGTTTATATATTTAATTTTTTTAAAGAATAAATCAGAATATGATTTAAGTATATGATACGTGTTAAAGAATTTTTATTGAGTATTTTAATTATTTACATTTCAAATGTTATCCCCTTTTCCGGGTTTCCCTCCGGAAATCTCCTATCCCATACCCCTTTCCCCTGCTTCTATGAGGGTGCCCCCACCTATTCCTACCTCCCTGTCTTGGCATTCCCCTATACTGGGGCAGATTAGCAGAGGGGTAGAGGAAAGCAATTGTCAGTCCAGTCTGCTCTGCTGCTGGGTGAGGCCTCTTGAGGAGGAGGAACACAGAAAGTTTGAATGTGCTTATTCCTGGCCACCACTGGGGCAGATGCTGGGCTATAGGACTAACTCAGGGGTGGGAAATCTCAGTCTAAGAAGTGGGAAAGCTGGAACTGCTTCAGGGATCCCTGAGCCTACAGTGATACTGGAGCTGAGGTTCTTAGACACTTGGATATCCAGGTGCCAGTGGGATTCTTGGAGGAGCAGAGACCATGTGCAGGGCTTGTGAGCTGGGGACAGCATCTACCTTGAGCCAGGGGGTGGAGGTTGGAGGAGAGCACTTGTCCCAGCAGCTGATTGTCCTTAGCTTGGTGAAGTCAGGTTGTGGCTGGGAGCACAGAGAGACCTTCTATGGGAGAATTAAGCTGCAGCTCTGTAGGCAAATGCCTTCTTCATGGCTCCGCATGGCAGGTCTTGATGATAAAGATAGTGTATGTTTCCAGTTTATAGGTTGTTCATGGCAGTAAATGGATGCATAAAACCATATCATTTCTCATGGTAGTCCTGATATTAAATAGGTTTTGCAGGGAGGAATGTCTGGAAAGGGAAGCTTATTGGCTAAGTTCTCTGGGCCTCTAAGTACCTCGTTAGCATGAAGAACTCTGTTTTGGGCCTACATAGAATACATTTCTTTTCTTTTTTGACTTGGATCTTTTTTTTTTATTAGTAACTTTTTAAAAAGGCTTTATAAGTTTGGTAATGCTCAATAACAAGATGCTCATACAATCAGAAGTGTAACCCAATACCCAACCTAGATATACCAACTATTTTTGACTGGCAGAGACACTCGAACATCTGCCTCCATGTTCCCCTCCCCCTCTCTCTCTCATCTCCTAGCTCCTCCTCTCCTTTCCTCCTCCTCTCCCTCTCCTTACTCCTCCCACCTTAGCTCCTCCTACATATCACCCTTCCTGTTAAGATAAACCTTTTCTCTCAAATACAATAAGAGCATAACTATACCAATTTGTATCAGTAAGGTACAAGATAGACCTAATACCCAGTCCATCAATTTGTTGACTAACCAGAACCTCTGTCATCTCTCCTAACTAAAAAGACTTAGTTCTGAACCTGGCTTTTTTCTTGGCTTTAGAATGAATATCAGCTGAAAACCATCCTCTCAAGTCTTTTCTCTCAAAGTAAATAGCCGGGATTGGCTATAAGACTATAAGTCTTCAATCCTGTCAGAAATCCATAATGACTGAATAAACTGAAATTATGGGAAGTACAAAGCATAGCTTCTAAAACTTAGCCAATTTATAGAGACCGCTGAACACCTGGGCAGTCCCTAGACTACAAACCGTTGGAGCATCTGATCATCAGCCTTCTGACCCAGGATCATCTGACAGACTTGGTGATACAGAATTATTAAGGGCTGATTACTCGGTCTTGGCAGATATAATCAGTCGACTATTCTGCAAGTGTGTCCTTTTCAGGACAGTAAATGTATTGGTAGAAATCTGTATAATTGTTATTAAGCTGAAGCTATAATTTCTTAAATGGTACAAAATTTACTTTGATTTCAAATTTAAGGTTTTCATTGGTACAAGTTTCTTATTGATATAGAAGTGAGATTAATATTGTTACTCTCATAGGCATTGTGCCTATATAACACATTTAGGAATACAAGGCTTAGACCCAGTCCTTCTTTAATTTTTTAACTGATTTGAGATGGTTAGCCTGTGAGTTAAGGGCCTATAGCAAATTTATGGCTCTGAGTTTATCGTTAGGGTGTTTTCTATATTTTATTTAGAAATATCTGAGAGGAGTTAACAGACAACAGTCCAGATTGCCTCACATGGATAGTTGGTTTTCAAAACATCAGAAGTTCATAGAATTGACATTACAAGCATTTCTGTATTAAGGTTCATTTGGATTAGAGACCTGTCTGCTCCTGACAACTTCCCTGTCTTGGATTCTAAGAAGAAATTGAGCATCTTTGGAGTTACTCCAGTTGTGGTGAGACAGCCACTAGGCAAGAATTGCTTCTTTTCACCTACTGACAAATACATTTCTTTTGTATGAGGATCATGGCATGTGTTCTAAGACTAGAATCTGACAGGGAGCTGAGAGTTGCCAAAGCCTCAGGTGTTTGTCTACCGAGTCTCCGAGTCTCAATCTGCTCTACCCTCCCAAATGTCCTGGCATGGTTTTATCATACCACAGTCAAGTGTGGTGCCTGGTTAGACCTATAGAGATGGCTCAGGAGTTAAGGGCACTTAAGGTCTGAAGAGCTAGTGGGGGCGGGTTATGAGAGCAGGTGAGCTGTCCCTGTCCCTCACCAGCTGCTGAACTCTGGAGAGCAGGCCCAACATGTCAAATCACCTGGGTAGCACAGTAAAGATGGCCCTGGTTGTAGGGGCACTGTGAACTGGCCCTGAGGGCATGAGGTTGGACAAGCTAGACTTGCTATTCATGTGTCCTGTTGTGAGTTGGAGTAGGTGTTAGAGAGTTTTCATTCCTTGTCACCCAGGGTAGTTGGGAGAGCTACCTGTCACCCTAGGTCATAAGAGCAGGAAAGATATCCTGCCCCTTACTGGCTGTAGCACTCTAGAACCCAGGCCTTGGACCTCACCGTGGAAACACAGTGGACCTGGCCTTGAAGGCGAAGGCACAGGTGAGGCAGCCTGAAGGGTGTGAGAGCGGGAGAGCTGACCCTGCCTCCTGCTTAAAGTGGCATTGGGTAGCCTAGCTAGAGCAGTGCAGGAGAGTTCATGCTGGCGATATGGATGCTGGAGAGCTGGGTGACCAGCTCAGCTACCACCCAGGTGCAGACACAGGGTTTTGAGTTGTCCCAGCCAAAATCTACATCATCTGTGAATTGTTGGAGGTCATGAAAGGGTCAGTCGTATTGATCCCAAGCCGCAGGATCTCCATGACACAAGCAACAGGATAACCAGGAAGAGTCTTGTTGAAGAATCAATATCGATAGTGCCAGAAACATTGAACCAGACTAATGACTTATTGCAAGGAACATTTGCAAGTATGAGAAATGTGGACCAACGACTATACTGTGGGACATACTGTGACATGCTACAACTTCCAGGAAGATATGTTTCCTATTTGTTGTTTTGCTTATTTCTTTTTGTTTGTGTGTGTGTTTATTTTCTTTTGGGCAGTGGGCAGATACAAGTAGGCAGGGAGAGGAGTGAAACTAGGGAGCATGATCCAAAACTCACAAAGAAGGAATTAAAAGTGGGTTTTGTTGTTGTTTTGTTTGTTTGTTTTTTAAGAACATCTCATATTCCTGCAGAGAATGGAGGTTCAATTCACATCATGCACATGAGAACTCACAAACATCTGTATCTCTAGTTTCATTGAATTCAGCATTCTTTCTGACCTGTTTGGTCAGAGTACATTGACAGATGTGCAGCCTAAACACCCATACACACTAAATACTATAATAATCTTCAAAAACACAAGATAAATTATCGACCACTTAAATCTTTAAGGCAAGTGGAAATTGTTGCCATTTTGAATCATAAACATTTTCCTGAGTGTTCTTAATTTATTTTACAAAACTGCAATTAAACAAAATTAAAATTAAAAATAAAATAGGTAGTCTGTTTAATAAGAAGAATTTTGAATCAGAAGAACTAAAACTAAATAATTATTTGCAAAAGTATTGCTTAAGGCATTTTAAAGGAATACCCGAAACCATAGGGAATAGATCATGATGGAACTTTGAAATCCAAAACTCAGCTCACAGTATATAAAAAATTTGAAGTATGTCAATATGACATAAAATACTCCCAAATATAAATTTTTATTTTACTTGTATATTCTACATTATTTTCAACTCAGTTCTGAGTTAAATAATATGGACTCTTCCCATAGTATTTCAAAATGAAGAAAATAAAAGTTTAGGTGATAAATTTCCATGTTATATAGGCAAATAGACTGGCGATCAAGGAAAATATTGTATGTTTGTAAAACAAACTTTACAATTTTAAAACATGTATAATACAAAAATTATAATAGCTTAATAAATAATACTTGCGTTTCAAATTTCAGTCAGCTGCCATTGGTATTATCCAGACAGCCCATAGTACAAAATGACAAGAGATTGTAGCTGTAGAGTCAATTTTATATGATGCTTTGGTTATATTAATAAGTAACACAAGAGGGAAACAAGGAAGAGTTATATGGAGATTTTGTCAGTAAAAGCGAGTGACTTCTTTGCTAATTTATTAACAAATTTCAAATCCTGGAAGAATATTTCCTTCATTTATTTGTGTTATTCATGATGTAAAGGCTCCACTCTTGACAGTTCCAGATTTATTTTGCTTTATTAACATTTTCTTCCCTACTCCCTTAAATCTACAATCAGCAAAATCATAAATCATAGTATTACTTAGAGTTTGCTGATGTCTCTGATGAAAATATTACTGCCGTGTCAATTTCCGAATGATGGAGGCAACTCCTGAATTCAATATGAGGAAGAGATGTGGCAAGAGATGCCAATATACAGAGCTTCTACTACATAGATTTAATAGACATACTTAATCGTCAGCACATCACAGTATATTTATTGCAAACTGGTGAGTTAGGGGAATTTATAGCTGCATTTAATTTCTAATTTGTGAAACTCAATTTTAAAATGTGACTTGTGATTTTTGAGATAATTTAACAGCAGACTTTCAAAAGTTGCTGTTGGTTAACAATGTTGTGAGTAAAAACAAAAAAAGATTTAGAGTAAGAATATAAGCAAAATTTGTAAACAGTCTGTAACTTTCTTGGTTCTGAAAACATTGTAAAATCAATAAACAAACAATTGTATATATATAGGTGAGGGTAGTATTATAGATATATAGGTATAAATGGTAGAAAATATTTCCTCTAGGTTTTTCCAACTGGAAACTTTTATGTCAAATTAATGTAAGGAAAATCATATATGAAGAATATATACAATAAGCGCATTTATAGAAAGATATGCACCTTTAAGAATGTATGTTGTTCTTTTTTTCCAATTTTAAAAGAAAACAATTTTTATTTTATTTTATGGGCATGACTGTTTGGCCTACATAGATATATGTTTCTATGTGTAGGTCTGGTGCCCACAGACTGCAGAAAAAGGTTTCAGATGCCTTGGATATGTAGTTAAAAATGATATGTAGCATCAGTGGAGGCTGGAAACTGAACCTGGATCCTCAGTAAGAGAATCCCATGGTCTTAATGTCTGAGCCATCACTCCAACCTAGTAGTAGAATTTTATTAAATTAATGGTAAAGTCAGCTACTCTTGGTGCTTGTTTGCCTGTAGTCTTTCATCTTGACATCTGTCATTATCAAACAATCTCTCTGTGTGTCTATCTATATGAAATGCCACTTTGGGGAGGAGATTAGAGCTGACTCAGGATCTGTCATGCTCTTGACCTAGATCAGAGAAGTGTCTTTTCACCATAGGTAACAGTTAACATGAAGATCCATAAGTAATTAAAAGCTTGAGGATACACGAATATGAGTGCTTATCTCTAAATGGGGCATCCATCTGTGTCAACTTCCTACCATCCAAGGATAGGTGCAGAAGAGGGACTGAGAACTCTAAGATGAAAAGAGTATTCCCTTGAAGGACTGGAACCCCAGCCTGAAGTGTCTGTCTCAGATATCATATAAATAGCTGCTTCTGTCATAGACTTCCAGCCATCATGGACTGCTTTGCAAAATGATGAGAACAAACTGTGAACCAAAACATGTGAAACTATGATCCAAGGTGACCTGATAGTACATACATATATGAGAGTATTGCTTCCAGTAATCTGTTGAAGTGACAAAAAACTCATCACTATGTGGATCACATCTGGTTCCCAGAGGTGTTAGGGATTCTGTTTTTCTTCAAAGCACAATGCTGGAAATTCAAAAGGGATGGAATTGAATATACTGCTTATTTAGGGTAGACTGGAAATTTGAGTGTTAGAAAAATATCAGTATCTGAACCTCTTCTTTTATTTATGTCTTTCAAAATTATCCTCATGTGTGTTCCATAATTTTCAGTGGCCATACTTTCTCCATTTTTGTTTTGTTTTCTGCAAACTACTTTGATTTCTTTGTAAATGGGCTTGTTTTCATCATTCTTTTCCAAACAGATCAGCAGTATATAGAAATGTAATAAATATATACATTTTCAAAACATATAATTTTATTGAATTAATCAGTTAAAACAATTTTTGTGACTTCTTTACTGTTTTGCAAAGACAGGAAAATATTTTATCTCCTCCTTTATCATATGAATAACTTAATTACTTTTTCTTTCTTAGTTGCCTCTTTGACTCATCTATGATTATATGAAGATGCACAAGGATACAGTAGAGATACTTGTGTTGTTCCTGACCACAGAGCAAAAAAAAAAAAAATACAACTTCCCTTCATTTTGTATGATGCTAGCTCATTTTAGCCATTGGTATCTTGGCACACGTGTTGTTAAGAGGTTTTATTAGGAATTTATGTAAAATGTTGCCAAATATTTTTGTCTATATATACTAAGATGATCATAGTTTTTGTGGTTTTATTTAGTTAATATGATTTATAATATTTATTGATTTGAATGTGCTTAATGATCACCACAGACTTTAAATAAACCTCATCTTATACTTAATATACTGTTGGACTTGCTTTCTATGTTTTAAGCAATTTTTGTATTTATCAGGGTTACTGATGCATAGTTTTCTTTCCTTGCATGTTCATTGCCATGTTGGCTATCAAGTAGCAGTAATTCTGAAGTATAAAATGAGCTTAGAAATATTCCAACCTCTTTTTCAGAAGCTCTTGTGGATAATGACTGATGTCTGAGCTATTTTTATTTATCTCTGAGAGTTCAATAATGAATAGGGTCCTCATTTTTGAAGAGATATTGTTCCTCACTAAAACAAGCAATTTTCTGCACTGTTTATCTTTTTGATTGGATATTTTCTTTATTTAAATTTCAAATGTTATCCCCTTTCCTGGTTTCCTCCAAACCCCAGAAATTCCCTATCCCATCCTCCCTCCCACTCTTTCTATGAGGATGTTCCCCGAACCATCCACCCACTCTCAACTCTCCACCTTTACATTCACCCACACTAGGGCATTGAGCCTTCACTGGACCAAGGGCCTCTTCTCCCATTGATGCTACATATTCAGTCAGCGCCATGGGTCCCTCCATGTGTACTCCTTGGTTGGTGATTTAGTCCTTGGGACCTCTGGGGGATCTGGTTAGTTGATATTGTTGTTCTTCCTATGGGATTGCACACCACTTCAAATCCTTCAGGCTTTTAACTCCTCCATTGGGGACCATGTGCTCAGTTCAATGGCTGGCTGCAAGCATCCACCTCTGTATTTGTCAGACTCTGGCAGAACCTCTCAGGAGACAGCTATATCAGGCTCCTGAAATCATGCACTTCTTGGCATCCACAATAGTGTTTGCATTTGGTGACTGTATATGAGATGGATCCCCAGGTGGGGCAGTCTCTGGATGGTCTTTCCAAGCAGCCTCCCTTGAGGAAATGTGTCCATGAGATCCAGCTGTAAGGCATTTTCTCAATTAGCTACTAAGAATAGGAGGGCCCATTGTGGGTGGTGCCATCCCTGGACTGCTAGTCCTGGATTCTATAATAAATCAAGCTGAGCAAACTAGGAGGAGCAATCAAGTAAGCAGCACTCTTCCATGGCCTTGCTTCAGCTCCTGCCTCCAAGTCCCTGCCCTGTGTGAGTTCCTGTTCTGATTTCCTTTGGTGATGAACAGCAATGTGGAAGTGTAAGCTGAACAAACCCTTTCCTCCCCAACTTTCTTCTTGGTTACAATATTTTGGGCAGGAATACAAACCCTGACTAAGACACTGGGGGTCCAAACTTATGTTTTCAAGTTTGCTTAAAAAGTATTTGATATACTTGGTTACCTTCCCAGTCCCCAAGTAATATATTGATCAGATAATTGAAATCATTTACATAGTAATATTATTTTTAGATAAGGATTTTTTATCAGCATTTTTGTTGTATGTTTTTACTTTTAATGTATAGATTTTGTACCTCTGTTTCATTCTTGACATCTTTTTTTTTTATGGTATTTTGTTGCTCTTGTTGCTGCTGATGCTTGTGGTGTTACTTGTCTGAAATGGTATATTTTCAATCATTTCTTTTTCTGTTTTCAATAATTATGGGACCATTTTCTAGAAGGTTACTATGCAACAGAAAACATGTTATGCTATAGATACTTCCTTGCTATATATATAACTTGCTATATATAACAAGTTGCTTTTTATGTGTTGCTAATATTCTATATTAGCCTTTAGTCTTGGTTTTTGGTTATTTCTATTGGTATATTTCATTATTTAAGCATCCAATAGATTTCCTGATTCTGCCTGCTTTATTAATTCCACAAGTTTGGGAAATTTATGCCATATTTATTTGAATATGTATCAGTTCCTTTATAAAATTTTCTTTTTTCTAGTATTTTGATAATATGTATATTTTCTACTTCATGGTTTCTCATAAGTAATTTATTTAATTACTTATTCGTTCTTTTTTTTTTTAGCTTTTGAGATGTAAAGAATCTACTGCAATGCCTAAAAATTCACTGATCTATTTTATCCTGAGTCTTTGGGACTTCTTAGAGAATCCCATCACCCCATCTCCTGGCATCTGGATATTTCTATTCATTCTCCTGACCCAATGTGACTCTATTCTGTCTCTCCCAATGTTGAATCCTGCTCCCCTATGCCCTAACCCTCCTCTCACCCATCCAGGTCCCTCCCTCCTTCTGCTTCCCATGACTAATTTGCCTGTCCTCTCTTCTAAGTGGGATTGAATCAGGTTCACTTGGGCTTTCCTCGTTTAACTTCTTTGAGTCTATGGGGTGTATCATGAGTATTATGAACTTTTCGGCTATTATCCGATCATCAGTGAATACATACCATGCATATCCTTTGGGGACTGGTTTATCTTACTCAAGATATTTTCTAGTTCCATCCATTTGCCTGAAAAAGTAATAGTGTCCTTATTTTTAATAGCTGAATAGTATTCTATTGTGTAAATGAACCACATTTTTTGTATCCATTCTTCTGTTGAGGAAATCTGATTGCTTTAATTTCTGGTTATTATGAATAAAGTTGCTATGAACATAGTCGAGAACATGTTCTTAGGGTATGGTGGAGCAACATTTGGGTGTATTCCCTGGGAATAGTATTGCTGGGTCTTCAGGTAGAATTATTTCCACTTTTCTGGGAAACCACAAGATTGATTTTCTAGAGTGGTTGTACCAGTTTGCAATCCCACCAGCAATAAAGGAGCATTCCCCTTGATCCACATGTTCTTCTCACTTGACTGAACTTATTATGACAATCTTCTGAACCAAATGTCAGACAGTGTTGTATCATTAGGCATAATTTCTGTAGATTTTTAAAATTATTTTATGTGGCATACAGTTTGTTTCTTTAATTTCCTTGGATCGATATGGGTATATATGTTTACTAGGTAAAAAAAAAAAATCACCAATCTCAGTTTTGTTACACTAGTCTCATGTCAGAGATGCTTCTCTCTACTCACTCCTCCTTAGGTTATGCATGTTTCTATATGTTTATGTTTCTTTTTCCCATGTGTCTTCCATGAAACTAGAGGATTTTAAGTTGAAAGAAAACTGTTTTGAGGGATACAACAAGGGATATTGAGCTTTTAAAACTGTATTTCAATACCTTTTTATTTGCAAAGAACACCAGAATCATAATTTATCTGCTACTGGGTCAGGCCTATATCAGGAAAGAGTTTGAGGGAGGTATCTGTGCACTTGTTTAGACTGATCACATAGAACCTGGTGAAATGGCTACTGAACAGTCTATAAGTCACTTAACTTTCCTTGTGGTATGGGAGACTTTAGATTTTAAAACTCCAATAACTTCCATGGTGAGGTGATTTAGTAGCCAATCTAGCAGGTGAAGCTATACAAGGAAGGATGCTTAATAAAAGCATAAACTACTGCCAGAGAGATTCTCCAGATATGGATTTATTACTTCAGCAAATCAGGGTAGAAGATTCAGGGCCTGCCCACTCTGTTTGACCATGCATAAAGGTCAGACACTGTGAGTAATAAAAAGTTTCTGATCTGGAGTTACTGTTGAAATACATCAAGAAAAGTCACATTTCTTTTCTATTTAGTATGAACTCTCCCTATCTCTGTTCAAAGAGAGACTGTAGGGCTGGAATTACTCTTCTAGAAGACAAGAAAGTCCAAGAAGTCCTCTATTTCCTACCTATTCTGGAGATGATTTATTCTCAGTTATTAAATTGGTAGACTCTAGAACTTCAGGGAGTTACTGACAAAACTTGCAGCCAAAACTTTTTGCAAGGTTAAGTTGTAAGCTCATCTTATCCCAGGTGTTATAGCCACTAGTTGTGCTACTGGGGTTCAAAGCACCCTTTGGTTCATTGTGCTTGAGGGAAATCCTCCGATGAAGTATTCTTGCCATTATGAAAGCCTAATGATATAAGAGTGAGGCCCTATGGCAAGAACTGTAGAAGTTAAATATTGTATGTGTGGTACAAGTCCTTCTTCTTGGTTAAGTTACAAGTTGACAGTCTCTTCTTTTCTTTTATTTCTTTTATTTTCTTCCTTCCTTCCTTCCTTTCCTCCCTCCATCTTTCCTTCCCTCCCTTCCTCCCTCTCTCTCTCTCTCTCTCTCTCTCTCTCTCTCTCTCTCTCCCTCTCTCTCTCTTTCTTTCTTTCTTTCTTTCTGGTAGATTATGTTTGCCCTGGGTGGAGTTAGTTCCCAGCTATATATGTTTTAGATTTTTTTATTGTTTTCTTTTGTTTTTGTTCCTACCTACTCTAATGTGGCTATTGTCTCAGGTGTATGGTTTGTAGAAGTGGGTCTACTGAGAGTAAGAGCTTGATCTGGAGACATAACAGTTGTTTACTTAGTATTCCAGAGAGAAGGCAGCTATTCAGAAGCCAGTGTGTTATTCCCCTGTGTTGCTGACAACACTCTGGTAACATGTTTTATCCGGAAAAATTAAATCTCTCTAAATAAGCAAATGGCTGGATTATGGAAAACATCAATCACTTATTGGATGACAGAATCTGTGATGTTTTGCTTCTAACTTATATTATTTATATTTAAAGTTTTAATTGTATGTGAAAATACATTATGTGAAAGGTAGGTTTTTGGGTTTTTTTTTTTTTCTATTTTTATTTCCTGCTTGAGATTTTAAGTTAAGATAACTACTTCATGTTTGACTGAAAGATAATTAAAATATTCTCTACAAAACACTGTGACAAGGATAATTCCATTTGGTAGACTCCAAATTATCATTCTTATCTCAATGAATTAGTCTTTTGAAGCTTTTAATCTAATTAATCCTTAACTAAGTGTAATACCACAGGATAGCATTTTGTGTATCTGTCAGTATGCATGGATTTAACTATGGATTTGCAAGCAGATTTAGATAAGATCATGTGAAACTGACCTATACCTATTCTAGGCTTAAGGCAGGAAATATTTTGGTTAATTTAAATAACTTGAATTAAGCCATGTTTGTCTGGGTTCAGTTATATGTTTATGCATACACATTTAATCTTTATTCCTAGTTTCCTAGAAGTGCCATCACACTTTCAGGGTGATATAAATAAATTCTATATATTAATACATAATGATGATATTTGGAAGTTAAAGACTGCAATCAATTTTTAGCTATGGTCTATTTCTGAGATTCACTAGTGTTTATGTTTTATTTTTATTCTTTTAGAAAACAGAATGAGATAGGATTTCTGGGGCCACGTCACTTGAGACTAAAACATGACTCTAGAATCAATAATGACCTTATCTATTCCAAAATGATTTTCATTTTTATATTCTTGAATGCTTATTCTCTTCATATATAGACGAGTTATATATTTTTGAACACACCTTTTCTTGGATTGTTTTCTTCCAGATATTAGCTGTAGAAATGTAATTCCAGCTGTGAGAACATTTGGTGAACAGACCAAATGAGGAGGGGGGATATGAAGTCAAGGTTCTTTAGAAAATAATCTTTTTGTATGTCTATCTATCTATCTATCTATCTATCTATCTATCTATCTATCTATCTATCTATCACTCTATTATCTGCCTATCATCTATTATCTATCATTATCATTGTAAATATAGATTGATATAAACACATACATACATGTGTGCAAACACATGTATAAAATGATTTATTATGGGAGTGGCTCTTGGAGTTACAAATCCAAGGCACTTTCAATATGCTGTTTGCAAACTGGAAAACCAGTGGATATTTTCAGTTCCAATGTAAACACTTGAGACCAGAGTGAGCTGGTGTATCAATTCCAACTGAGGTATAAGATACTAAAAAGAAGAGATCTAGCTCACCTTAAAAGAATCAGATGATGACCATATTGAAATTGTTTCCTGTAGTATAGGGGAGATATCATCCTTTGATCATCCTAAGGAAACTGGGATACTGGCCAAGTTACAGGAGAATTAGATGTATCATTTGTTGTCCAGTCTCTGTGGGATGGGAAAGTGAAGGGCTTAAGTGAAGTCCTCACCAGATCAGTCTGTAACACTGGAAGAACAGAGGTCCATCTGTGGTCAACAACCTTCCCACAGGCTGTGTTCGAAGGAAGTCTCCTGAGAGGAAATAGCATCATAGAAGTCAAAGGCAGAATTAGGCAACTTTATTAACCAATCAGAGATAACTTGGGGCCAGGTTTGCACAACAAAAGCTGGTGTACAAAGGATTTTGCTCATCTTGGGGCATGCAGATCTTAGGATATATTGTTTAGCATTTAAATACATAGCCACTCTTGCGCCAGAGCAACACAAAACAAATCAGTATCCATCTTTCAAAGGAAAATTTAAGTTCCAATTCCAATGAGGCTCTGGTTATTATTTTTGACATATGTCCATTTTTCTAGTGCATTTCTTACTAATGACATGTTGTTTGATGCATTTGATTCATTAATGTTGACCTATATCAGCTATATAATAACTCATGCCTGAACATAACTCATGGAGCATACATATTCGCCTATTACTCTATACCCTCAGGAACACTAGACTAAAGACAAGTTTTAAACACTGAAATTCGTAACATAAAGTTTAATATACCCAAAATATTGCATTTACTGTCATGTGAGAGACACATTTGTTCACAGTGGGGAGGTGGAAGCAGGAAAAGTGGAGATGGCTATGCAGCTTTACTTGCTCTCGGCAGGGTGCTTTCATGTCATAGGACTCAAATTCTCATTAGTCTCTGTACACACATTATTTTTTTCCTAAAAGTTAAAGGGTCCATTTAGGGCTTTAGGTAAATTTTGTTGGATAAGCAAGTTTATAAGTATAGCTTGTTCTCCATATCTCAAATTTGTCTCCATGGATTGAATATACCTGAAAAAAAAAAAAACCCTACATCTGTTGCTGAGTATTCATGGACTGTATTTCTTAATCATAAAATATACAGCAAAATATGTATTAGCACATTATTTATACTGCATTTGGTTCTATAAATAACCTAGAAATGATCTGTAGTACAGCAGAAAGGTGCCTGGGTTATGTATGGAGTCATAATATATCCATATTATGTCATTTTCTATGAGGAACTTGAGTATCCACAGACATTGATATCCAGAAGGGGCCCAGAAATGAAAACCTTCACAGATACTATAGGATGAATGTAGATGACGTATGAATGATTGTACACACTAACATTTGCATAACTTCTCATGCAAAAAAATGACTTGAAAATCAACAGTGACTACTTGTAACTGGTGACTGGGAAAATTTAGGAAAAAAAAAGAAGAGAAAATTAGAGCAATGATAGATAAAGTTTCAATGAAATGTGGTGTAGAATAATGTGATGTGAGTTAAACTGTATGGAGTTTTTTGAGAAAGACGGATCTGGGGCATCTGTAGCCTCAATAGCAGACCACAGAGATCAGTCATGTTCTGATGTGAGAGCTGATACAATGTAATCCTATAGCTTTCACACTAAAGTCAAACCAAGCTGATGTTTCTGAAAGGTTCTTCCTCTGCCTCTTCTTCTAATTATTTTTCTCATTGCTGTGGAAAATTACCTGAGGAAAGCAAAATAGAAAAAAATGATTTACTTTAGTTCCCAGCTCCAAAGTGCATCCATCACAGAAAAGAAGGCATGGCAGCAGGAACAAGTGGCTGTTGTGGTGTGGTTATATCACTTCTTCCATCAAGAAGCAGGGGGAGATGAGTGCTGGTGCTGAGTTCACTTCCTTATTTGTTTTCAGCCCAGAATCCCAGGCGATGGGACTGTGCCATCAATATTTAGAGTTGTTCTTTACTACCTTATTAAATTCAAAGTAAAGATTCCTTCATAGACATGTCTAGAAACTTGTCCCTTAGATGATTTTATATCTTGTCAGGTTGACAATATTAAACTTAAACACTTGCTTTTCAATTTCAGAGTGAAGAAGTAAATTCCAATAAGGCCAAGGGCATTTATGTGAATCTTCCAAACCATTTACCCTTAAACAAACAGTTATGAGACTGAAACATATCAATATATACTCAATATTCAATGCAATTGTTTTGTTTCTAATATGAGATCAAATATCTTTATATAGATAACCAGGCAGCCAAAGCAAAACTGTTCAGGTAAATGTACAAACTGTGGCCTTAATTTACTTTCAGGAGCACCTACAGAGGTGGTTCGTCTCAGTCATACTCCATGTGGCCAGTCTGAAACTGGGGGTACATATGAGCAAACTAGCTAGGCCTTTACATAAAAACTATATTTTAAGAAATTACAACTTTCATTTGGAGAACAGGAAATAAAAAGGATGTGATCATTTCACTGACTACTTATAAGAGGGTTTCACACTGAAGTATGTTTCATAGAGTGACAACTTGAAAATATGGATGAGGTTATTATTTATTTGATTTAATTTTATTTTTCCTTCAAAATCCATAAAGGCCCTTTGTTTCACTAATCCAATTCTTTGGCTGATCCATTAATCTTGTCTGTGAGAAGAAGGGGCACTTAAGCTTGTAAGTAACTCGACAATCATAAAGCAGTGGTTTGGTATGATTAAAACAAGCACTTTCCATGATGGGCATGAGCTGAGGCAGTTGGCTAAATGCTAATTCTGTGATTTTCATATTCCAGTGATTTGATTCTCTGATCAGTTCCTATTATGCTGATTTTTTTTTATGAAAATGAAGGATTGCCATTCAGATATCCTCGTAATGTGATGGCTGCCTTCTGTGAGAGTCATCAGGAAGTCGGCTCTCTTGAATTTTGAAAAAAAAATGAATAAAATCAATAATGCTTGGTGTGTGCTGAGGCTCTTGCTTTCTTGGGGCTTTTGATTTCTCTTTCACTTTGGCTCATCAGCCTGGGAGTCCTGTGCTTCATCTCCTCATTCTCCAAACATATTCAACAAAGCAAACTTGTAGATTGCCCAAGTTGTTTCTATTGGCCAGAAATATTTATTCCTAGAATGTTCTCAGTATGAAAGAAGACAAGGAGGATCCTAATTCACGGTGGTGACATGACTATCATTAAGTAGAGAGGAATTCTCATGTGGTTTATAATATGATTTCGAGAGTGATTTCAACAAGAATATGTCAGAAATGATGCTATGCTAAGGGTGAAGGAAGCCTGCAGATGCTTACAGCCTTGTGGGGATGGGATCCATTCATTTAAGGCCTCTTGGTGATTTTTGGTCAATTCTAAATAGGAGGAGTACAATAGTTGTGCCTGAAATGTCAACAGTGCATTCTTAAAAGCAGCCTCCAGTACCACTGAGAAAGCAAATGATTGTGTGCACCACCAAGCCTGACAACCTGAGTTCTGTCCCAGAATCTACATGGTGGAAGGATCATACCAACTTCCAAGAATTATCATCTAGTTTCTATACAAATGTCATGACACCTGTGTATACACACACACACACACACACACACACATACACACACACACACAAGTGCAGGCACTCGTGCAGGCACGCACACATGGCACACACACACACATATTCACATAAACAAAGAAATGAAGAAGAATATGAAAGAAAAGAAAAGAAACAATGCATCTTCTTGCCAAAAAGAACAGGCATTAGTAGGCTTCAGTGCAATAATTAGTCTCAGGTATCAGCTTTAGAGCTGAATGTGGAGCAAACAAGTAACTGCAGCAGCATTTTGTTACAATAGGCAGCTTGAGCTCACTAAGACAAGCAGCAAACCAAAAACTAAGCACAATATTCTGACTGTGAAGTGTTACATGAGCTATTTGAGGCCCCTCTGCTCTCTGACCCTATCACCCACAGTTCTGGTTTCCATTTCCTCCAATGTCTGATGGGTAGAAATCCCAGCTTTTCTTCTTTCCTTCCTTCCTTCCTTCCTTCCTTCCTTCCTTCCTTCCTTCCTTCCTTCCTTCCTTCCTTCCTTCCTTCCTTCCTTTCTTTATTGATTATTTACTTTACATACAGATCATTGTCTCTCCCTTGCACAGTCCCTGCCCCCATCCAAATCTCCTTTGAGAGAGTGGAGGCTTCCCTGGGTATCCCCAACCCTGGCACATCAAGTCTGTAGGGCTAGGCATATCCTCTTCCACTGAGGCCCTCCTGTATTTTTTTTTAAAGGTTTCTGTTCTCCAGTCTCTGTGGCCTCCCTGCTTCCCAGCCCTATCATTGTGACAGTGCTCAAATCCTAGACATGAAATCTGCCTTCCTTTGAGTTTAAAGTAAAACTAAAGTCCATTTGTCAGTAATATGTACAGGCACAATAGACATTGATGGTTTTCTCAGTTTGTTCTTTAGGGAGAGACTGCTGAAATTAGATTAATGGTGAAACAATGAAGAGAATATTAAAAGTCTGCACTAGACAAACTATTTCTACAGTGTCTTTGGGAAATAATAAGAAATTTCATAAACTGTATGGGGTACCTATGGCTTTTATAATAAATACCAAAGATTTGTAATTTAAAACAACAGATATTAATTCATTATTCTAGATGTCAGATGTCAGTAATCACAAACTAACATAACTTTGACATCAAAGCAATATACAGGATATTATTCTTTCCCATTTTTTTCTAAAAAAAAAAAAAAGAGCTACACCTTGTCTCTTAGTGCCTCTGGTACTTGCTGGCATAGTTATGCTCTTTCCATAGAAACCCAATCTACTCCTTTACTATTTGTATGGCTTCTTCTTGTTTGGTCAATTTAGACTGAAGCAAGACAAACTAGGTTAATCTTTCCATGCTGAGCTCTTCAACTGAATCATATTTTCAGAAATTTTTGCTCACTTCTGCTACCTTCTTTTGCCTGTAAGTTAGCATTTGTGAGTTCTGAGAACTGGAACACAATTTACTAGTTCATTATACAGACTAAAATAATGATTTCACTCAATTTTAGCTTATTTTTAGTCAACTGGCTCCTTGTCATCCTCATCTGCACCTCTCATCTAAGCATCATTGTTGAAGGACAACTCAAGGATAACTAAACTCCCTCTTTTATTATATGCTATGCATAAACTGGACAGAGTCATTAGAATTGAATGTTCATCTGTTTAGTATTCATGGACATAAATTTTCATTAGATCAAAGCAAAATCAACATGGAAAAAAATAAACATAAAGCTTCTATTTAACAAAAGCCATGTACCCTAGAAGGGGAGATCTTAATGTTTTCTTTTAAAAATAACTTGTATCTTATACATATGTAGTTTCCTAAAATTAATTATAATTGCAATATTTAATTTTACGAAAATTCAGAAAAATATGATAGTCAGTCCACTAAAGATGAAATGACTGGGCATCTATGATAGGTATGCAGCGTTATATGGTAAGGAAGAGCAAGGTTATATTCTGAAGCACAGCTTCCTGACGCCAAGTCCTTATTTTTATCTATTAGTGCTGATTGAATGTCAGTGTTTTACTCCGTTTATTCAGTTTTAATACCATCATCAAGGTGTTTCTCCCATATATCAATGAATCAATTCTTCCCAGAGTATTATATGTATACTCAAATCTTTATGGAAAAAAAAGGGCCACTATCACATTTACATTCATCCCAAATGCTACTGTCCTTGCTATAATCACTAACACCAAGATTACTACCACTATAATCATTTTTACCTTTGTCAAAATCACCAGGAGTTACTATTCATGTGTTATTCATGAGTTACTATTCATGAGTACTGTCTTCTATTTTCACCACAACTACTGCTATCACTATCACTGTGACCCGTTGCTCCTACTGTTGCCATCATGACCACCACACCTATTGTCACCACCATGGCCTCAGCCCTTGCTATCACACAATTTGTAGAGGCATGATCTATCATATTCACTGCTCATGAAATTTGGATAACAGCTCTTTCCCACTCCACATTCCCTGAGATACATACAGGTCAAAATTTGCCATGCTAGAAGCTTCATCAGTCATTTCTATGATCACCTACCCATTACTCTCATCATTACCACCACGACCACTTACACCTGCCCTCAATATCTTTTAGCTCACTGTAATAATACCATCTGAAAGATGAAATGTCTAAGATGTTTTCACAAAGAAATCTGTATAACATAATGTAATAATTGTTGATTCATCATACATAAAAAAGTATACAGTTTGGCATTGAACATTGTGGAAAACAGAATGGGAGAGGAACACACACATCAACTTTAAGCTTAGCATCATTCCTGACTGTAAAACACCTGGGAAGTTTTTGCTGTATTTACTGAACTGACAAAGCTATTCCAACCAAATCCATTAAAACAATCCTATAGGCACTCTATTAGTCTCATAGAAGTTAAGCTGCAGATCACTTAAAATTAATTCATCTCTGGGCATAAGAGAAAGCTTGACAGATAAAGCTGGCATGTCTGCATCCAGTGAAGGTTTGAGACTGAGCCACATTGATGAATGCTAAGGAGTGAGCTGCTTGTGGCTTATGAAACGACACACATACGTTAGCATTCTTGGAGAGATAAAATGAATAAAAATTTAACTATAGGTTGAGTGGTAGATACTATTTCTTCATACCTAATAAGCTCCATTCATATGACCTTGTTTGACTCAGTTTGTTTAAATTTTACTATAAATAGACTTGAGCTAAAAGACTACAGTTAGAGTAGACGGCAGTGTAAAATTCCTGGATCTGGTGACTATGCTTTATGCCTTTTAATAGAAGAGAGGCAGTAGTGTTTCAGCTCCAAAAGCTGTTAAAACAAAAGCAGAATCTTATGCATATTTCTCCATATCATCATAACAAATGTGCAAAGTAGAGATTGATGAAAATTTTACAGTTCAGGAAATAGAGACTAAAGAAATTAAGGTCTTATTCAATCAAATTAACTATGAAAACTTAAACCTAGGATTTTACTTCACAGAAGACTGTTGAATGTCACACATTATGCTATGTTCCCTAAGCTTTACCTGGAACTGGTAGCATAGGGATCGGTCAGACTGATGCTGATGGATTAAAATGTTCTTTGCTCGATAGCAACTTCAAGCTTCTATTTTCAGGTTAGAGAGCATGGTTTGTTCAAGATTTTTGATTCCATTAGCTATTAATGTCAATTTCTTCTATGTAGGTGGCTTTCAAGTTGACTGTGGGAAATGTGCTTAATTCTTGTCCCTAATCCAGTATGTTTGAAGTTTGGGAATTTATTCATTATTATATACATTATGATAAGTTAATTAATCAAACTATTGAGATTCATGTTAGACAATACCATTAATTGTCCTAATTAGGTGGTTTCCCTGACACTCTTCACAAACCCTATATTGATTCTAATTACTGTTCCTTATACTATTATCTTGTGTCATGGAGAAAGCAATTGCATGCTCATTTATCTGGAATTTCCTCTAGTTATTTATTCACCTAAAATATTTTTAATGTAACTCATCTTCTCCTTAATTAGCTATCACCTTTGGCATAATGGCAGTAGGAGAAATAAACTGTGAATAATCATACGTGTGAGGGATCATCAACAGTTTAACCCCAGAAAAAGGATCCTCAGCTGCTACTCATCTGCAAGTGAGATGTTTCAGCAAGAAACATTGTTTCAGAATTCTCAGTACTTCTTCATTCATTTCCTTCCTCCACTTTGCCAGGTTTCCAGAGACCCTTGCTTTCTTTCCTTCAGGGGGAGCTCTCATTCTGACTCAATCTGGTCCCTAAATGTGCCTGTATTTAGTAAGAGTTATAAAGCAACCCATCTGGCATTTCAGGCTGAATCTTCTCTACAAGAGACAACTACAACATAGCAAGGATAATATGCCTGTTTTCCTTTCTCCTGTAACATTTGACACCAATTAAGGGTCCTCCATGCTGACATAGGCATTGGCATTCCAGCAAAGATTAAGACGAAAGACTTGTATGTGCATTCGTAGATGATGTGTAACATATGAGGAATGGTGATCCATAAGACTGACTGAAGCAATTAAAATTAGCTCCATCCTAAGCAGATACATCTAGTGAGTGTGGACTTACACTGCTCATCTGGACTTGGAGTGACTGCAACATGGCCATATTTTCTAATCACCAAAGGATGAATCTATTAATGATGTAGAAAAGGGCAGAGAGAAAGGAAAATTAACTTCAAAAATTTATGTATGTGTTATTACTTAATTTTCACATTGACACTGCTAATTAAACACTAACGGTTATATATCTAGACAAACTAAAACCATGTAAGTTGTCCAAAGCCATAACTTAGCAAGTGGCCAAGCATTCATCAGCTTTTGTGTTGATAAGATTCTTAAGACCCTTTTCTTTCTGATCATAATGGTTCCTACTTTTCTGAGTTTCTTAGACAGTAAGAGTTAAGATAATAGAAATTTACCATAGAGCCGACTATAATTTCATTTGTTTTATGCTTTTAAAATTTTGTATTCCTCTCTCATATACTAATACCTTACTGCACTTTCTCCTCCCCTTTTCTCCTCAACACCTCCCCTCTCGCTGAGACTCATCCTGCCTACACCTCCCCTCAGAAAAGAGCAGATCTCTCACAGACATCAAGCAAACATGGCATAACAAGCTACAATAAGCTACGTACACATAAGACCAGTCATATACTATCACATTAAGCTGGGCACAGTAGGATGAATAGGGTTCTACAATTGGGCAAATGAGTCAGGGACAGTTCCTGCTCTTAATCTTAAGAATCACAAAAACACCAAGATACTCAGCCATAACATAAGTACAAAAGACCAAGGTCAGACCCCTACATGATCCTGAGAGTACACGAGTCCTAGTCAGTTGGTTCTGTGAAACATGTTCTAACATTGTTCCAGGACCCCTCTAGTTTCTCTGAATCTTTCTCTGTCTTCTCATGCAGGGCTCCACAAGCTTTGCCTATAAGTTTCACTGTGGTACACTGCTTCTACTCCCATCAGTTGCTGGATAAAGTGTTTCTGCTCTCTTTGATGAGTATTCTTCTAGGGTCCAGCCCAGAACACAGTGCAGGCAAAACAAATTGTAGGTCAAAGGTTTATGGCTTGGTTGGTGTGCCAGTTCTTCCACTTGAGGCCTTTCCTGGTTACAAACGATGGTTGGTTCAGGCTCCATGTACCCCATTACTATGAGTCTTTGCTAAGGTTATTTTCATAGATACTATGGAGTTTCTATTGCAGTAGATTACCACCTCACCTCCAAACTACCCCCCCAATCTAGTCGATTCTCCCAGTATTTTCTCCAGGTGGATTCTGCTATATTTTAAGAAGTTACATTGTTTTAAAATAACTCTTCAAATCTGGGCATGTTGGTAGCTTTGCAATTCTAACACTAAAGAAGCTGAAGCAGGAAAACCATAAATTTTATGAGCTGCAAAATCAGTTGATGAGAACCTGAGAACCTGGCCTACAATCCTTAACTAAAGTCAATCACACACATACACATGCATACACACACACACACACACACACACACACACACACACACACACATACACACTGTGAATACTGCAGCACCACCACCACTCCCCCAAACACATTCATCTGGTAATATACCCTATTTAATAGCTATATATTAATTATAAAAACCTGTATGTTATTCAAAAAGTTAATATTTTCAAGGTTATGAAAACTGAACTGGGAACCATCACATTAAAGTAACAATGAAGTTTCACTTGGGAAGATTAGGCTATTAGAGGATACCACTATTCAGAGGTTGACAGTGTTCTGGCCCAAGTGGTTTTCTTCAGGAGTCCTGTATTGTAATAACCTGTGGTTTTTTATATGTAAGCCTATTCTGAAACTTTTGACAAGTGTTTGCAATACATATGTGTGGTAGGGAAGACCATAGGGGGAGAAAGTTTACAGCCAACAGTCATTTCCACCTTCTTACAAAATAATGGTCAGTGTGAGGAAGGAGTAGACTGCCTATGATTAAGATTTGAAATGCCAGCTTTCCCCTTTGGTTTCTGTGGAGGAGAAAATAAAGCTTGCCAAGTACCCCTCAAACATCTCCATAGGAAATCCTAAATCAAATACTTACTGCCTGCTGTTATCTGAATTTCCATTTAAAAATAATTACCAAAACCTTATGTGTTGAAAGGGTTGGAAGATGTCTCAAAATGGAAATATGTAAATTACAATAACTTTGGCCTTTTGTATTTGGCTGAGTCACCCACCACCCTAGTCCAGGATTATTCCCCTATGCCTTTTGCAGGATGATTTCCCATGCTGCTGCACTGATCGGGGCACTGTCCATCTCTCTGCCTTACAATTTTGCACTCCAGCTAATGGATTAGGGTTGGGTGGATTTCCTTTTCTTTTTCACTGAAGCAATTAATTTGCAATTGGTATAACTTTACTACTGTAGCACCTTAGAATTCTCTAGGACAGTCAGCCCTATAGACTAATGAAATGTAAAGAGATTTTTCTGACTGAAATTAGCCCAAAACATAGAAAAACACACACAGACACTAGAGTTGAGTTTATGTCCTGGCAGATAAATAAGTAAAAACGGCGTCTTACGTAGAAGAGTTAAAACGATGCAAAATATGGTGAAATGTAATTATCATTTGGATGATATTAGAAATTGAGATCATTACATGATGATTAGGCCAAAAGTGCTCTATCCTCAAGGATGGATTATTCAAGTTAATTACGACAGTGGCTTTTGATAAGGTATATGTTTTTGCCTTAATTTCCTCTGTCACTCTGAACTCCCTTGGCTTTCCACCAAGTTCTGAATCAAGATGAATGCCTTGGCCAAATGCATTGCTGTGTTCTAGAACTTTACCATGCCCAGAAATGTAAGTCAAATACATACCCACTCACTGTTAATTTACTTGTCTGTGGTAATTTCTTAGATATAGTAGCAGGAGGGAATAGAATAAGCAACTTGAAGATATCTCTACATACCAAGCACCTGCTCCACGACACACTCAATACATGAGTATTGAAAGAGTAGAAACTAATAGAAATTTATATTTAAGCCATGATAATCACTCATGCAACAATTAAATGAATCTCTAAAATAAATTAAGATGTACTATGAATCATGAAATTAACTGATTATGAATCATAGGTAGAAAGTTTTTTCAGAGACCATGTAAATTGGTATAAAACAATTAAGGCTATTCAAATTAGATTCCTTTACAGCAAGAAATTGTGAGGTATATATAATGAGTATAAAACTAAATTAAAAAATTTTGAGTGGGAACGCAATTCTGTTGATTGCTGAGTAGATATTTGTTCCAGAATAATCTTAACTTCTATATGTGTTTGGACATTGAGAAGTAACAGTCTTTATTGTGATAATGACTATATTTAGAAACCTAAAGTAGTACTTAAATTTTTATGTAAGTAATAATAATTAGCTAAACTTAAAATATGTTTTGAAAACTTACTTTCACATCAAACCAGAGAGGTTTATCTTACAAAGAATTTTTATATACTATTATAGACTTAAATTGTCTAAGTTTTAATGTGCCAATACAGTTCTCGTTACCCATATATGAATATTAATTGTCTAATGTGTAACTATATGAGGGGCCAGCAAGTAGATCAGCTAAATCATTTACTGCTAAGTCTAACATCTTGGAACTCACATGGTAGAAAGGGAGAACTTAGTCCCACCAATCGTCATCTGACTCCCCCGACCCCCAATGTGTATTATGGCACAAGGTCATCTCTTGCTACTAAATAATTGAAATTCTTTTAAATGTTTCTACTCCATATTAAGACTTGTTGAACTTTGTATTCAATATTGAGACTCCTGCATTTACCACTGAGCAAAGCACTGGGAAGATAGTTGGAACTAGACAGCTACTCTTCCTGATAGCACCACAAATCTCTAGAAAACAAGGTGTATATCAATACATAATTATTTAACTCCTTCACGTAACTGTTGCTTGCAACAGATATTAAGAAGTGCAGAAGTTAGACCATCTCTCTTCCAGGAATTTTCAAAATTACTAAATTTATTTCCTTATAGAAATTGAAAGTGTGGGTGATGGAGAGATGGCTCAGCAGGTATGAGCATGTGAGTATAGGCACATGCATAACTCATAAAAGGGTCCTTGCTTTCTTGGTACGCTAATTCCCAGATGAAACAAGAGCAGTATCTTCTCTTAACAGCTGAGATATTTCATCAGCACCTAGAAATCCTAGATTTTTTTTTTTAATTACTATGTAGTATTAGTAAATTAGCATTCCTCACTGAAAAGATAACTAGAAAGTGTTTGCATAGCGTTAAACTCTAGACTTGATTTTTCATGCATGCCAACTTGGAGAAGAAGTCTTTTAATTTCATATGCTCATTTCCATCAGGGGTGGCCAAGCATCCTTCGGTCACCTGCATGCCACCACAGATAACTATAGATGTGGCTGTGATGGTTAGTCTTGTCAATTTGGTTATATCTAGAACTAAGAGACATGCCTCTGGACAGGTCTTGGAAGATGTTTTCAACTAAGTAAAAAGAGAAAAATCTTCCTTTAGGGTGGGGGGACTCATGTAATGGCCTTGATATAAAGGAATCTAAGACAAAGTGATGTTCCTTTGCCTACCTTTGCTTTATGTTGGTATGTGTGTCTGCCGGATTGTTGCTGACACAGCTGCCATTCTTTGAAGCCAGAAACCAGTTTCTTCAGCTATCCAAATGAGCGAAACACCAGCACCTTATTAGGAATCCCCCAAGCCTGCAGCAGCAGATTGAGACTGCTAAACCATCTAGCATCATAAAACAAGCAGCTACAGTGTTCGTAGCCTCCACAGTATATAGGTGGGAATTGTTGTACTAAACTAAAATTATCACTTCTATTTTCATACCATAATACTCTTTAAAGCATTTCTGTTCTTCTATAAAACTATGATTAATGCATATAGCCCAACAAAAATAATTTGAAGGTTTATTTAAATATTAGGAGTTTTATTTGCTTTGATGTTTTGTAACTTGATTAGATGGTTCTTGAGTAAGAACATCATAGATGAGAACAGAATACCACAACTTCCATAGGTTGAGCATGTTTGAAGTAATTTTTTTAACCATTAAAAGTATTCTCATTGCAAATGGAAGAGTTAAGTTTGGTCACCTAGTGACTAGCATTTATTTGCCAAGCCCTGATCCAGCAGCTTCACTAAGACTTGACCTGATTATCACTTTCATTACTCAATTTATGGGTTACGTGTACCTAAATGGCTGCCAAATTTCTGGGACATGGCCAATAGGTGAGAGTGGCGCTGACTTGACACAGCATTTACAAGTTAAGTTCTTTGTCACTGAGGGAAATTTGAATAGTCTCTCCATCCTTAAGCTAAACTTTGTAGGTACCCAATACATACTTAGTTCAAGATAGTTCACCCTTCTCTTTGATGAATCCAGGAAGAAACTCAGTTTACCTAAACTGGAATAGCTTTCTTAATAGAATGTTACAGTTGTTACGAAAGGGAAAATTTTTTATAGTTATAGAAGCAACCCATAAATGATCATGATGGAAATACTTGAGTTAGATTTTACTGTACCATCTCATTGGCAAAGTGAGAGTTGAAGCAAAGGATTGTTTTGAGAAACCAGAAAGGAATCATAAACTTCCCAAGTATGGCATATAGTTTGCAGAAAGCAGCTATGCAAACTTTTCAGACCACTTTTCAACTTATTTGTCTTTGACTCTGTAAACCCTTCATCTCCCTGTTCCTCACTATATTTTTCTGTAAAAATGCAAACACAGAGGCTTCTTCTCTGGCTCTTCCTAAGAACTCTAATGAGAATTCATGGGTAACAAATAGGAATTGTGAGAGACAGTTTTGTATTTCAACATAATTGCATTTATTTGTCAGAGAAGCTAAGCTGAATTGGCCTGGCTGTTTGTTTTAGCATGATTTAATGTGTAAAGACACACCAGTTTTCCTACATTGACTAATTGCCATTTCCAGCAATACATCCTGAGAAAAATGTTTTCACAGTATTCAGCAAACACTCGCTGATTTCTCCTTCTGAACTTCCTTGTAAACAACTTATCAAGCCTTCCAAATTCAGACTGTCATTAATAGTGTCGACGCAGGGTAGTAATTTTTTAAACTGCTGATGTAGGGTAAACACAAAACATAAACATGCAGCCTTTCTGTATTTCTGCTAATGCTCAGTGGATATACAAACATATGATACAAATTATATTGTTGCAGAATAACCAAAAAGTACATGTTATCATTCCATGAACTCTGTGAATGAGCCTCAATTATATATATTACTACCTATGGTGATTCCATTACAAAATGACTCTGAATTCTCCACAGAGAGGAGCCTACGTCTATTTAATATGAATAAAAGTAAACACAGTACTATCCCTCCTTTGCCTGGTTCTTGCATTTTTCTGATCCATCTATGGGACCATAATCTGAGGCTTGAGACCACAGAATACTATTGATACTTTTTCATATAATCCATGTCTTATATTGCTACCTTAACCACATTAATACTATCAAATTATCTTTGTCTCTGCATTGCATCTGCTGCTTCTTTGGCATATTTCCCAATAAATTAAGAGATCCAGTGTACTGGAATTTAGAAGAGACAATTTTCTGGGGATATCTCTCTGAATGAAATGTTTAAAAGCTTCCTGATTGAACTTTGTATCCCCCAAATCAGACACAGTTTCTAATTAGTTGTATGTGAATATTAAATAAGGGTGCCCAATCTTATGCCATTTAAAACTAAACTGCCCTCTGCTGTCAGGTTAATCTGCTTAAAGTTTAACTCTATTCATTGAATCTTTAATAAACAAACAAACAAAAAAAACTCTCTATGGGTTAAATTCTACAGCATTCTTATATTTTCTTCTTAAGAACCATACTTTAAGCTATTATTTCTATTTTACTCGCTTAGGATACTGAAGTAGTACAGGGAGAAAACACATGTTGAACACCACTTTTGACTTTGTAGATCTGTTTATGCATATGTCTGTTGTGCCCTAGAGCCTATCCCTTCTAGGATGGTACTTGTTGTTCTTTTAATGAGTGTCTACAAAACATTTCATTTTAGAACAAAAGTGATCATTAACAACTGATCTGTAAGTAACCAACTTATCTTAAAGTGTTTTTGACATGATGACATGGGATTGAGCCCAGGGTCTTGGACATGGTAGATAACAACCGTATCCATGAGCTTTAACTGCACCCCACAGTTTTAACTCTGAAGGAAGTTTGTAGAAGAGGAGCAGGCAATGTCTCTGTTCAGAGCAGTTATAGGGAACCTAAGTCTTTGAGACAGAACTACATACCCAGAATCCACATTATGACAACGAGACCAAGTCATTTGTGAACACACTAAAGATTCAGCCCCATGTGTCATGGAAAAACTGCCTACTCTGCCCCAGCATTAATTTACCAAGAACAGGCTAGCTCAACATAATTTCATTTACTTTACCTTTTCATAGACATGTCAAAGCCAATGTTCAAGGATAAAAAGAGAGTTTGGCAAATAAATAAATAAATAAATAAATAAATAAATAAATAACATTTACAGAGCAATATACTTGGACATATTGAAGACTTTTATTTAAAACAGCCATTGCAATTTGTGATCACGTATCTCTTACATGAATGCTTGCTTACTATAACACCAAGCCAAATATTCTAATGGTACTCAGGAGAGAATAGGAATATAATATACATGTACTGAACGGGCTATTTGGATGGTTGTATTATTGTATAATAATCTTACAAAAGTGGTAAAAAAAAAAACCTGGGTAGTATTAATTTGAATATTATGAAATGGACATTTAAACTAATGGGAGATCCTTAGTGTTGTATTATTTAATTCTTTCCATATTTCCAGTTTTTTCAATCATTTTATAAAGGAGATTTAAATTACAGATCATAAACTTGTATATAAGAGCAACCGGGGGAAAAATGTGTGCATGATAAAGAAAAGAATAAAAATACAACAAGTTATTTAAAGACTGGAGACATTGTCTGAAGTTTGACAAATAAAATTGATGTTGGCTTATCCATTTTGGTTCAAAAGATAAGAAATGAAAGAATTGTGGCTTTAGAGGAAGTGGGTAAAGATGGCTCACATAATGAATATTATTCAAAAGAGGGTCACTATAATTCATAGTGATTAAATGAGTTAAGAATAAATCAAGAGTAGGCTTCCCAAGTAAGAAAGATTTCAGTAGCTTTTGTAAGAGCCCAGTGGATATTTCTAGGTAGCAGAGTATGATGGGACATCAGATCTCACTGTCACAATTTAACAGCTCTCATTGCAGTGACAAAACTTCTACAGGAATCATGTAAACAAATGAGTTTAACTCTAACCTAATAAACAATTTTTATGGATAGTGAAATTTTAATTTCATATGACTTTCACATGTTGTACAATAATATTCTTTTTCTTGATTTTCTTTTCAAATATTAAAAACTGTTAAATCTAATTTTAGCTCATGTGTCATGCAGAAATGGGTTAGAGCCAAAATTCAACCGACAGGCCAGAGCTAAAGGATTTTACTCAAGCTGATCATATTGATTCTACTGTAGTCTGATGCCACCTGGAAGTTAGGGCTGGCACAGGTAACACAGGAAGTGGTGGCTACATCACAGTTAGATCTGCAAATAGATTTACATGCTGTATTTGGCCAGGAAGTTTGTTTCATTGTATTTTTCTTTTTTAAAACTGGGATATGTACTGTGGAAAGTAAAAGACTTTGGACAATGTGTTTGATATTTGAATTGTTTAAAAGTAATTTAGAAAATATAAAACAGATTCCATGAGGCAGTGTGTCACTTTCCCATCAAGCATGGAATTTAGAATCACCCAGAACTTCATTCAAATTCTAGCTAGGTCACAGCAGGTACAACTAAATATTTGCTGGCCTTATTTGTATCATTTATAAAACATGTAACCGCAACCCATTTGAATTAACTTTGGTTCTGTGAATACTCCTATAAATGATGACTTAACACAGTAATAATTTGTCATTCCTTTTAGTTCTTCAGGTAAGCTGACCAGTTGCTGAAGGGTTCCATGTGTTCTCATGGGTAGGCACCAGCAGTTTATGGGAAAGCTAGACTTGAACCCACTCCCTATACTAATGATTACTGGCACCAGGAAGAGACTGGAAACTGTGTCAACTAATTTCCACAATGTTATAGGTGAATGTTGTGATAGGACAGGCAGATGTACAAGGTGGGTTGTTTTTTTTTTCTTTGTGATATGTGGCAAGAAATCAAAGAGCTATATATAGATAGTGGTAGAAGTTGACTTTATTTATTAAGAAAGAGAACAATTGATAGCAAAGAATAAACCAAAGCTGAAAGAAGAGGTTAGAAGCTCAATGATGCTGGTGCTAGGCATATTGGGATCTCTATATGTCAATTGCATGACAACCATTTTACTCTATGAGTGCCACTTTGCATGTCAGCCTTTGGGTAGAGATTATCTGTTCATTCACATTTGCTTCTGACACGACATAGTTCTGAGTCTTTCAGTAACTTTTGATTGGTTTCCTCAATTTGGTCGTTTGAAATTGCATTCCACAACAGCAAAGTAAGATCCTCAGGGATGCCTGAAATGTTGAGCATAGAGTGCTTACAGTATCACGTATGTATTATTCTGTTTTTAAAAGCAAGACTCAGACTAGACCAGTTTGAAAAATTTAAGGAAACATCTTTACTTCTTGATGGATATGCAGGCAAAAATATGGAATGGGAGAAAGTTCCACAAACGACCACCACCAACAACAACCATCCTACATTGTCCTAAAGGTTTCCATCTGCCTGTCACAATTCCATGTAAACATTTAATGCTGAAACAATTTAACATTTTGATCAAATGTGTTCACTATTTATTAATTTTGAACATGTCTTATCTATTAAAAAGGCTGAGCTATAATAAGATCTATTCCACTCATTCACAGTTTCAATGATTATACAGTCACAAGTTCATTACAAAAATGAGTACACAATTTAAACTGTAGTAAATATCATAGGGAAACCTGTGAGGATATGTGTTTCAGGCAGAGGGGCTCCATATATTAGAGTTGAAGAAGTTTAGCTTTCAAATATTGTATTTAAGTGGATATGAATTGTAATAGGCATGAACTAAAGGGTGGAGGGAATGTTGTATATATACATATATATGTATATATATATAGTTGTTTTACATGTAAATATATACATACATGTGTATGTATGTATTTATGGTCATACAAAGCAATATAATGGGAGCTTGGCTAGTTTAGAGCTTGTAAGTGAAGTTGTCATTGGATATAATATCTCAGATCTCATCAGCATTTGGAAATTAATCAAAGTTAGGTATATAGTTTAGAATTTATAGAGAAAATAGTGAGTGAGAGAAACTCTGAGCATCCCCAACATATGTCCTTTGAGCCACTGAGTTAGCATGCACATAACCTGGGAAAGGATGCCAAGAACCAAACTTTGTGTTGGAGAGAGGTTCCTGAGAGAAGGGGTGCTTGAGAGTGATGAAAATTATGACTTGAAGTCAATCATGGGGTACAAGCTAAAAGCCTGTGTTCCTCTTGAGACAGTTTTCTCTGGAGATCTCCAGACAGTTCATTCACATAGCTCAGCTCTTGCAGACCAAGGTTCAGACTTTTATTTACATATCAATTCAGTCATTTACTCCAGGCTCCCTTTTGAGTATTAAATGAAGAAGCATTCCATGATCCCAGCCCCAAAACTTTAAAAGGCAGCAAACACACTTTTTAACATTCCAAATGAATTCATAGGTTTGCCTGCCTCTGTAAGGATAAACAATAAACTTAGCTGGGAGGTATCTTGCCCTGTGATGATCACTAAACCCCAAATTGCTTTATATCCTTCCCTTATATCTTTCTGCCAACCTGGCTCATAGTACAGCTGCCTTTGTTGGTTTAGGACTGTAAAACCACTCATGCATATAATTTGCATTGCATCCTTATATGTTTTATATAGTTCAGAAATTTTACGCACACACACACACACACTCATATATATATATTCTTTCATGTTTTCAGTATTCTTTCCAAAAGCCTTAAGGGCTGTCATGAAGGTCTCAGCATCTGACATTTTGCTAAGAAATTAGGCACTCCTTCACCTCCCAAACCCATGCTTTCTCTCTCTGATTATCATGAAGTTATTAACCTTGACAGAAAGGACATTCCTCAATAACCTTGGCAGGGAGCTATTGATAATCTTGAAGGAGGAACATGAAACATTATATACATACATGTATATATATATATATATATATATATATATATACATATATGTACATATATATGTGCATGTATGATATATTTGTACATATATATTAATATTACAAACAAGTCTCATACCCAACAACAGTTAACACAGGTGGAGGACTCTGTCTTGCTAGCTTTGGCAAAAGGAGACTCCTACAAAGTAGAGACAGAAGATCATGATAAAAAGAGAGACTTAATGCTGCCCACAGTGATCAGTGTGCACAGCTTTTAAACAGGTTGAGATTAAAATGGCTCATTCCATTCACTGATATGAGGTCATTGATACAAGGATGGGAGAACGATAAAAGAATGTAAATGTTGGACAATTGATTATAAATATAGAAACACTTTGTAATTTGGATATTGAAAGTAGAGATGAGAATTAGAAGAAGAATATATAATACGGAGTCAGAAATATATCTCAGCAGATGAACGTGATTGCCTGTGAACCATACTTCAGTGCGTAGAACCCTAGTAAAGATTAAAGGAGATGTCTAATTCTTAGTTTCTCTCTGACATCCACATGCATGCTGTGACATTAGCATGCCCACACATGCAGATTACACACACACACACAGACACACACACACACACACACACAGACACACAGAGAGATAGTAAAAATGGAAAAAAAAATAACTGTATGATTTAAGATGAAATCTTAACAATTTTAAAGGCTAATAAAATTAAACACAATGAGAAAATTATGAGTATACAAAGAAAATTCATTTACTAAAGTCCAGAGAAGACAACTGTGAAAGATAAAATGTGAGTGAAAACCTACATAGGTTTATCATCACGAAGAATAAGTGACTCACATTCTTAATTCCAGAATAATTATAACACAATGAAAAGTATGCATCTATAGATGACATATAGAGACATAAGAAATGAAAGGACAGCTAAAACCAACAGGTGATTAAAATGTGGAATTGATTTAGAGGAACTGTGAATTAATGCTCTCAGTGAGTGAGTTAAGTATATTTCCTGCAGCAGTAGACCAGGGGAACGAAAAAAATAAAGGCCTTAATACAGAACCAGAATTCACACATCTACATAACTCCCAGTTCAATAGAGAAGAGATAACAAAAGAAAATGAAGAATTATTATTTATTTAAATATAGCTAACTTTTCCAGTACTTATGTGACAATTGAGAGGCTTGACATTTCCAGTATTTGGTGTGATCTTCATGAATGGTTTGTGTGCACAGATATATGGACATACATATCACTTGGAGTTCAAGAAAGAACATTCGGAAACTCCACAAATGTAGTAAATTGTTTAACATATCACCAACAAGGGGACATGAAATGCATATATCTAACACTGAGCATAGTCCTCAAGAAGGAGCAGAACAAAATGGACTTTGTCTTTGCATTTACCAGATATTAAGATATATACATTAATTAAAACAGTGTTTATTCATCTTTGGTAAATAGTGGTTAAAGATGGAATGCAGAGATATGCATGCAAAAGCATTCAGTGATCACAATTTTAGAAAGTTGACCTTTTTTATTCTTCACATTTCCACATGGACAATAAGGACATCTGAATTGTAAGCTATTGCACTTGTCTCTTAGTAAATGACAAAAATGAAGAATGATGTTTGCTGTCTGCATAAAACTTTCATCCTACATGTTATCATTTTATATTGCCTGCCATGCTGTGGGACTACAAATATAACCAGCAATTTTGCTCTATGGAAAATAAAGTAACAATCAATATTCATAGCATAGAAAAAGCAGAGAGATGTCTGGTTCACATAGCTCAGTACATTCTGAGTATTCTGGCTTAATGTTCCTACGGATCCATGTGACATACATGATCCTGGTATATTGTGTCTTTCTTAGAGATTGGGTCAGTATTGTGCATTGTCTATAGAGACCTAGCCCCAAACAACTCCTCAAATGTATCTAGAAAATATTTTTCAACTCCAAGTGTCTGATTGACTAATTTGCCTTATTATATATCATAGACCCTAATATTGAAATGTGTTCCAACTGATAATCTTAAATATTATCTCCTGGGTCATGCAAATTATATAGTTCTTTGTGAGGATAAATGAAATTGTGAACCAACTTCTTACTCACTTTAATTAGCAAGAGAAACGAAGTATCAGAAAGATTAAAACGTAAGCAGATAAAAGTCTTCACTATGCCTCAAGCATGGGACTCTCTCATTATGCTTCCTTCAGTCAGGCTACTGCATCATTGCATTCTGCCTTGGTTCTTAACCTATTCTCCTTTATGGGAGGGTATTATAACAAGGGATGGAGATGACAAAAGGGAATTGGATGTATATCTAAATGACTCCACATTCAAGCCACTGTCTCTGTGGACTGAAACTATATCTTGGCTTTTCTCTCCAGAAGGCCTCCTCCTCCTCTAGCTTTTGACAGTGATTGACAGCTACAAGTTGTTGTGTCAAAGCTCCTGCAAGTCAATTATGAAAATGATGTGCACTTGCTTAAAGATGATTGTAAATTGCTTCTGGCTGATCAGAATAATGAGTTGCAGTGCTGCTAATCAACACTGGGCATATATAGTACCTGCTCCTGCTGGTGGGTTTGCAGCTGCAACTAGTTCATCCAAATGAGTGTTTTGAATTTTTTTGTGGATTGAGCAGGATGTTCACAATGAGGATATTATGAGAGAAGGTGAGATTAAGTTCAAAGAAAGAAATGAGACATATCAGAGTCATCTCATGTTAGTTGCACAGTGATTTTCTTTTCCAGTCTCCTATGAATTTAGTGTCTGGAGCAGAATGGGCATGGAGGACTGGGGCAGAATTAGCTACAGCCAACTCTTTGCATGCTATGTTTTATCCTCATATTATTATGTTTTCTATGTGAAGTGGCTATTTTCTGCTCCATAGGGTAGGTGAATAAACTGACACTAGGAAATTACCCAGGAACATCAGGAAAGTGAGCCAAAGTCCTAGTGTCTGACACTTGAACAGCAATCTACTTTACTAATAATAGCTGCACACCTTCACCAAACCTCTTCCTTTAAAATTGTCCCATGTACAATTAGAAACTAGAGCTTGGGGGCTACATCATACCACCATACACATATGTAGTATGAGCCCTTGGGATATGGTATAATTTCTTCAGATCTATACTTTGAAAAAACAATTCCAGACTGTATTCATACACTAAAGCTTTTGCTACATGGCATCAAACCTTTGCTATTGTTAGTGGAGAGAAGAGTAAGGAGTGGATACCAATGAGGACTCCTTTCTGAGGTAATAAAAGTATCCTAAAAGTGATACCACAACCTGTGACTACACTAAGCTAATTGAAGTGGTTACAAGTGATTTATTTTTCTTTGACAGTATTTTGTGTGTGTGTATAGTGTACTTTGATCACAGTCACCGCCTTCTCTTTTCCCTTATTTGTACCTTTCACCCACTCTGCAAGCTCTTCCCTACATATCCCTTAAATGGAAGGTTTATAGGAATGTTCATTATTAGACATGGTAAATACATCTTAATAATGCTAATAAAAGTGAGGTGTAAAGATAATGAAGCTTGCATGGGATGATACTGAACTGAGCTTACTCATCAGAGTTGTTCAAAGCATCAGAGTAAACATTTTATATTTATTTGTTCATCATTAATAATTGTTTTCCATGATAATGGCATTCAGGTCCTTATGTATGCCAAGCATTTTCTCTCCTACTGAGTCATTATATACCTATGCCTCAGACATTTTGTTATTTAAAAAAAAAAAAAAAAACAGAAATTCTTTAGTAGTGAAGTGACTCTCAGTCCCTTTGGATACTTCCATGAGCAAGGACTTTTGGAAATTGGGAAATATGCTAGTAGAATAATTGTGGACATAATATAAGATTCTATAATCCGGGGAAACCAATATAGTTGTGACTCAATATGATTGATTACCATAACAAAGAAAACAGTGTTGTTAGTGGGCTTAGAGTAAAGGTGTAAATATTAAACTATAGTCATAATAGCCTATTCATCTAATCCAAGGGTTCTCAACCATTCAATTCAGTTCCTCATGCTGTGGTGACCCCCAATCATAAAATTATTTTCATAGTGACTTGTAATATTTCTATTGTTTTGAATCTGTGTTTTCTGATGCTCTTAAGCAGCCCCTGCAAAAGGGTCCTTTCACCCTCCAAGTATGTTACAATCCATAGATTGAGAATCACTGACCTAATGGGGTTATCAACCATGTTTCTACTCACAGGAAAGAACTCTGGTACTGGAGACAAACGTCACATTATAAAAGTACATAGCTTAATTGAAGAGGGAATTGTGACATGCTACCTTTCATTTAGTTCCAAGATTGAAACTCTAATTCTATGCCTTGGGTAATTCATACATCTTTGTTCCTCTGTCAAGCTCAGTGGGAATGAGCAGCCTGCCTATGGAACTTTGAGTTTGGTAACCAGGTGGCATGAACCCAGGAAGTTTGGCATGTGTCCTCTGTTTCTGTTTGCAGGGCCGCAGTTACTCTGGCAGAATACATACCCACAGGGCAGAGCTAAAAAGTCAATGCTTGGAAATTCTGTCAGCTTCTACAACCACCCCACAGATTCTTTTTCATATTACTCTTGACCATTGAGTTTGTAAACTCTTCCTTATCTACTTATTACTATTGTCAAGTACTGATGCTATTGTTGGAATGTTCAATAAATATTGATATTCTCATTAGCACACTACTAGATAGTTCTTTGTATTTTTTCTGAAATACATGAAGTAATTTTATATGATATGTGTTAGACTCTTCAAACTTTACAGATAAGGAACTGGGTTTTCAGATATTCGGTTATAAATTCTTAGTTTAAGTATAAACCAAAGTCAGAGTTCAAGCCCATTTTCAATGGTAAATCTTATGCTTCATCCTTTCTATTGTCCATATCAACTGGTAGTAGGTTGACTGGCCAGCTTTTTTGACAAAACCAAAACAATCTTATATTTCTAAAAGAGACCTTAGCAAACGATGGAGCATGAGTTTGAGAGATAGCCTCATGGGTGTAGGCTGTAGCTAACATGCCCAGTAATTGGTGATGAATCCCCAGTAGTCCAGATGAAGGAAAAATAGTGTCCTCCAAGCCATCCTCTAACTGCCTTACAAATGTGACACAAATACAACTTTTGAATAAATAAATGATAAATCAAAAATATGGTTTTATAGTAATAATGTCATCAATAAAAGTTTTATTTTGTGAAGGGAGCTAACATTGGTTAAGCACTGAATATTAGTAAGTTGATTTCACGTACATAGCAGTAAATTTGAACAAACCTTTTGAAGAAGTGAGGAATAGAAAACTAACCTGGTAATGCAAATTTTATGCATTTCTCCCAATATTCTTTCAGTTAATATAGAAAATGTATGAAGCACTCTTTGAGGCTGTAGCAAAATATTAACAGTATAAGAAAAGTCAAGGCAGTTGCTTTACTCTACATAGTCAAAGCTCACAAAGGAAAACATCAAGTGTTTCAAAATTGAAATTACAATACCTTCTCAAGAAATAAAGGAACTGCTCTTTTCAAGTAGAGAATTTGTATGGAACAGTAGCGTTAAATTAGACTCTGCATTTGTTAGTCTGAAATCTATGTTCCTTGCTTTTATTCTATGGACTTTTTTGTAGCAGACAATGGAGTTTTCAGAGATGAAAAAATTAAGAGAGAGAAAACACAGTCACATGAGCCTAAAAGACGTTATCCCAACAAAGCATCAAGATGATGAGGTTTTTGGGGTTCCTAATGGTGTAGACCATGCCTTACCAACACCTTCATGCCCCTTGGCGTTATCCATGTCCAAGACATGAGATGACAGGGTTATGAAAACTGGCTGGCACTCAGAAAGAGGTTTCTTTCATAGATACAACAACTGCGTCTTCATATAAGGGAGGGCTTTCTCATAAGAACTGATTAATAATACTTTCAGGGAAATGAAGGAATGGTGACAAAGGAAGATTCCTGTGCAGGTGCAAAAGTAGAAAACAAGAGCTTAAAGCAGCTCATTATTGTGGATAAAAGAAGGAAAATGGGTGTAATTTTCAAAATGTGTTATTTATGAGATGTTGTGTAGAGTATAAAAAAGGCTCCTGTGCTCAAATACATTGGAGAAGCTTACAGAAAATTAAAATGAAACTGGTCTCTTGATTGCATTATGTTTTTATAGCTTTTAATGCCCTCATATGGACTTTAATGTCCAAGTGTAAGCATTATATTCAGATTTATTAACGTTTGGTTAGCCTCAGGTCACTTGTTATTTTGAAAGGGAACATAAGAAATTCAATATTCAGTGGGACAGAAATTCAGGAAGAGTTGGTTCAAGGAAGAGCCTTTAATTTTTGACTAGTCTGGTTTAGTTACAATCATTCAGAAATATCAATTAAACCTTGGAACAGTTATAAATAACTTTTACCGTTCTATGACCAGAGCACCCTGAGAAATTCTTCAAATTAATGGGAATAGCAAGGCCCTTATCATAATACCTAACACATAGAAAACACAGCACGTGATGTCCTTATTGTCAACAGAAAATGACAGAATCCTAGTGGTAGGACAACTACATTGGAAATCTTGTTTCTTTGGAGACTCAGTTAGGTTAAAGTGATGTTTTGCTGAAGCAGATAGGTGAAAGTATGTTTTGCCAATGCAGAGACATGAACATTTGTTTTGTTCAAGCATACACAGGTGAAAGTGAAAGAATGTTTTGCTATAGCAAACACATGAAATGACTCATGATGTTTGGAAAGAATATAAATATGACTCCACAGACAGTGGGAGCTCTAGCTTTGGTTCGCCTTGCTCCACCTCTCAGGTATTGCAGATGTGTATATGTTGGACTTACATCATGCTGCTGTACTTGTAGTGACTTCATATAGAGAAACACAACAAGGAACTTCTCCTGAGGTTTCTGTGGCTTCTTGCCATTTCTGTGGACTCAGCCAATTGGTGAGACTCCTGGTTTCTTCTGGGTTGAACTGCCCTTGCTGATTTGTATGTGATGCTTACCAAGTCGACTGGACTGCAGCTGCTGACTCCTGTTTAATGTTTGCTAGTGAACTGGACTAAGAATATCACAGATTGGAATTGCCCCAAAGAACTATTTCTAAACAGGTCAACTTCCTCCCATATCCTAATAATCTTTTTTCCACTCCTTCTGGTGGATAGTGGACAAGAGTGAACCTTCAATTAGTTGAACCCTAACTAATGTAGGTTGTGAAAAATATATGCCTTCAGACAACAGGGTTAAGAATCTCTTCTAAGCCAATTCCATATTCTTCATATTCATTTTTACTTAGCTAATGAAGATGTTTGAATCAGAATGGACTCCATCAGCTCATATATTTGAATCTTTTGTCCATTGGTGGTAGAACTCTTTGGAAAGGATTAGGAAATATGACCTTGTCAGAGATATTTCACTGGGGCCAGACTTTGAGATTTCAAAAGCCCGCAGCATTTTTCAGATAGCTTTCTCATTCTCCTGGTGGTGTGCACAGATGTGAGCTCTCAGCTACTGCTCCAGCATTGTATTTGCCTGCTGCTTCCATGCTCTCTGCCATGATGGTCATGGACTCTATTTCTGAAATCCTAATCCACAAATAAAATTTCTTCTTCAATTGTCTTCTTCAATTTCATAGTGTCATATCACACCAAAAAGTAACTAAAACAGCTACAATGAATGAAATAATTAATGGCAAATGAATCATATCTATCTATCTATCTATCTATCTATCTATCTATCTATCTATCTATGTGATATATATATATATATATATATATATATGATAGATAGATAGATAGATAGATAGATAGATAGATAGAAATGTACACTGTATATACTATATATGCTTTCTATACTCTTTCTAAATTATATATATATTATGTATACACACATACACATATATGTAGATATCCAGCGAGATATATAGATATATATGTATTAATTACATTTTCTTCTTTATTATGTATGAGGGGAGTTTGAAAAATAAATTTTCTATGTATCCACAGTAAAGATTTTTCTATACTTGTTAGATATGTTACTCTTATAACATTAAACATTAATGGCAATGTTTTTCCATCCTTGTATGCTTCTTAGTAATATGGAAGTTAACATGTTTTAAGCTTGGGGATAAAGAGATGACTAAGAAGGTAATAGTGTATGTTACCTTTGAAAGAACTTCAGTTTCTTTCCAATCATCCTCTCTAGTCAGTTCATAATTACCTTTTACTAAAGCTCCAAGCCGTTCATTTCCACCTTCTGGACTGTGTAAGCAACACACACGGACACACACACACACAACACACACACACACACACACAGAGGAGAGACAGTGGGGGCTGGAGAGAGGGCGAGTGGGAGCAGTCTTTAAACAATTAAAACTTGTCATTAATAAGTAAGCGTTCATTAGTGATTTTTTTTTACTTTTGCCAATTATTTTCAAATGAAAGTTACTTGAATAGCACCTGATCTCCTAGGACATAATAGCTAGGTATAGTTCTATTAATAACAATAAGTGCAAATATGAGGTAATACTTCAGCATAGGGGAGAGTTTTTAACAAGAGAACAAACTATGTATTTTTTTCCTTTGATTATATTTCAAGAGCTCCTAAAGATTGCAGCATCTCTGTAAAATCAGTATAATTACCTCTTAGACTATTGTTTACATATTTTAATTTTGTCATGTTATTGCTATAGTTACCTATTCCATAAATCACTTCACAAAATAAGCTTTTCTAAGACCATATTGTAGGCTCTGGTGCCTTCTTCCTGTGATAACATGGAAACAGATCAGTTTACTTGTCACAGTTTGAACAATGCTGTAGCATCATGTTCAATGGGAGTAACGTGAAAACTGCTGTGGTGTTATGAAGTTGTGAGATCAGAAAATCAAATTACTTCAAAGTTCCTCTAGTGTGATCACAAACTATAAATATCTCCTTCCTCTTCCCCCTAATCGTTTTAATAGACAATGATATTTTCACTAGTGCATTTTGTGTGTGATGGATTTGCCCCTCCACATGTCAGTCTTGAAAACAGAAAAAAAAAAAAAAAAAAAGATCAGCAGATTTCTGAGTTTTTTGTGTGTCTGTCAATTTTTACACTATGCTTCCTTTTATAGCCCCAAAGCCTGAGAGTATGAGGGCCCATCTGCTTCAATCACTGTGTTTCGTTCCTGCTTATTACCAAAAAAAATTGCAAAGTTCTACTGGTATATGAAGAAGCAGCTGTCATACTCTTCTGCTGTCCTGCTGCCATGGACTTACTGTTAAGCTTTACCCACCAAAATGGACTACAGTCACCCCCAAACTAAGCCAAAATGGATCTCTTGTCTCCTAGCTTACTTATTGTCAGGTAGCTACTCAAAGCAGTAACAATAGTAAATATATATATGTATATATATAAATATTAAGCTATATATTATAATTTAATTATATATTTAAGTATATATCATGTATTATATATAAGTATACATATTATATTTATTATATTTCTATTCATATATAAATAGTAAATACATACATACTTATAGGAAAGTAAGTATACATAATATACATATATGTATACATAAACATACAGGAGAGTCATATTTAGTAACCGAGAAGACTTTTAATGGGAAAATAAGACTAATAGAAGATCATTATTATTATAAGTTCTTTCTGATAATGGAAGACTGGCTACCCCAATATGAGGAGGTAAGATATGATGATCATCTCTGATTTCATTCACAGCTTGACAAATGGTTTTCTACTAGTTGAGATACATGCAAAACCTGTTTAATAAATGAACTGATGATCAAATATAAAGTTGTAAAAATGTGGGGTGTTCAAAAGATGTTGATTCCTTTTAGCTAAACAACTACTATTACAGAAGCTCTAAAGTCACTGAAAACTGAGTGAGGGTTACAATAGAGGTTTTCAGACTTTTCAGATTGAGGCTTCTTTTTTTTTTTTAACTTAGTGTTATGTAGTAAATATAATAATGCGTGTTAAAATTAAACCAAGGTCAATATCTTTTTGTTCTCATAACATCTTCATGACTTCAGAGACTAAAATCTCTAGAACTTCAGTTTTCACATTAAAATAAAAATAATAATTTCTATACATAATAAATTCTGGCAACTATATAAGTCAAAATACACAGTTTAGACCATTTTGGGAAACCATGGCATTAGATTTTTCTGTCATTATTACTGATGCATTTTCTTTTCTATCTGCTCACTCATCGACTAATGTTTAATTTGTCTGAAATAGAAAGTTTTTATTTGGATTACACTACCTTTTTTTCCTGATTTTTTTCCCTTTTTCTTGAAATTAATTTAATTCTTAACTATCCTTTGAAAATTATATACACAAATTCAACATATCTTGATTATACCTGCCTTTCCTTATGTAGGTAATCACAGCTGTTATAGTGCCATATATATATATAGTAGACATTTCATGGCCATAGAACATTATTTCACTGCTCACATCCCCATTTCCCCATCTTATGGCTTTTACATCTTCATACTCCTTTTACAGAGTGTTCTTTGAGCCTCATAGTGTAGGGTTAATGTAAATGTACCATCATCTATAGATAAACACTTACATTTGATTATTCTCAGAACTTCGAAGAAAAATGTGTTTTTTTTCATGAACCACTATCCACTACAATAATAAACTTCTCTGGCTAAGGAAAGGGACTGAATGAAACTGTGGATATAGAAATGAGTATTTAGAAGATGGTTAAATGACAGGAAAAATATAACAAACCAATACCAATAGGTTTTCCCTATGACTTTATTAGCTATGGGCTTGATTATATTTATAGTACCAAATATGAACTCCCTCCTGTGGACCAGACCTCTAAACTAAACAAGAGATCACCATTGGTTACTCCCATAAACATCCTTGCCTATTGCATCAATGGACATATTTTTTCTAGTAGATCTATTTTGTTGTATGCAGATTTCAGCAATGGAAAAGACAAATTGATGTCTCTTCCTTGCTCTCATTAAGTACATTCAATAGTACATTTCAGGAATAAAAACTGCTAGCCAGCTGGGGGCAGCTTCCAAGTCAGTACCAACTTGTGTAGTACTGTAACAAAAATGTGTGCTGTCTTCAGAAATAACATCTTGTCATATCGTTATGGTAGTAAACCAATGGCAATACCAAGAACCTTTATTGTTTGTTTGTAGGGCCTCATTGACAAATTATTTATAGGGAAGTAACCTGTGCCTAACATACATTCTGTGAATAACGCCTCTCACTAATGTGATGTAATTCTGTTCAAATTTTATATATATATATATAAATACAAATATAATATATTTGTATATATATATATATAATATATATATATATATATATATATAATCTTGTAAAGAATAGCATTTCATAAGGCTACTTCTGAGACCTTTATCCACCCCATATTCACCCCCACATCATATTCCTGTTTCCACCATCTCTTAAACCTTCACGACCAAGCATTCTCTCCTGTTCTTTTATGTCTATATGTTTACTGTCCTCTCTTACTCTACATTTTAAAATCACAACATGCACATTTTATTTTTGTTGAGCTTTCCCTAGTTCCCCATTTCCTTATTTCCATCACTCCACTACTGGCCAATGGTGTTCTCCAACCCTACTTTCATTACACCTGTATCCTAGTTTCCTACCTTGCTAAATTACTACCTCTCTGACAATGGCCTGTTTCAAGTTTCTAACTATCATATTACTACATGTTAAATACACAAAATATTTAAAGCCAAGGCACTCCTGAGAGATAACAAGTCATGTTTGGCATTGGGACCTGGGTTTGCTTGCCCAGTATGCCCTGTTTTCAGTTACATCATAAAATGCCAAATTTCATTATCTAATTTTTGTATACACAGGAGTAATACTCCATTGTGTATAATTAGATTTTTTTATTTTCCATTTGTCAGCTGATGAACAATTATATGGCTTATATTTCCTACCTGTTATAAATTGTGTATAATATTGTATATTCAAATATCAAGTCTTTTGGGTGTATTTCCCTGAGTGGCATAATTAGATAATATGTTAGATTTGTTTCTAGCTTTTTGGGAAACCTTCATACTGATTTCCATAGTAGCTATGATAGTTTACATTCCCATCAATAATGTATAAGGGTTCCATTGTCTTTCATCCTTGTCACTTGTTATCATCTGTATTCTGATATGGCCATTCTGACAAGAGTAGTGGCAAAGAGTGCTGAACTTTTTTAAAGTTTTACTATCCTTTTTTTTTTTTTTTTTTCTCATGAGAATGTTCTGTTAACTTCGACAGTTAAGGTATTTTCTTGGTGTTTAATTTTCTTAATTTTGTTTTTATTGGTTATTTTATTGATTTACATTTCAAATGTTATCTTACTTCCCAGTTTCCCCTCCACAAACCCCCTATTCCCTCCCCTTCCCCTGCCTCTATGAGGGTTCTTCCCTACACGCCCACCCACTCCTGCCTCAGTGCCCTAGCATTCCCCTAACCTGGGTCATCGAGCCTCCACAAGACCAAGGGGCTCGCCTCCCATTGATGCCAGATAAGGCAATTATCTGCTATATATCCAGCTGGACTCATGGGTTCCCTCCCCCCATGTGAACTCTTTGGTTGGTGATTTTTTTTCCCTGAGAGCGCTGGGTGGTCTGGTTTGTTGATATTGTCGTTCTTCTTATGGGGTGGCAAATCCCTTCAGCTCCTTCAGTCCTTGCCCTAACTTCTCCATTGGGGTCCTCGCACTCAGTTCAATGTTTTATTGTGTGCATCTACATTTGCATTGTTCAGGCTCTGGCACAGCCTCTCAGGGAACAATTATAGCAAGCTCCTGTCAGCAAGTGCTCCTTTGCATAAGCAATAGTGTTTGGGTTTGGTGTCTGGAGTTGTGATGGATCCCTAGGTGGAGCAGTCTCTGGATGGCCTTACTTCAGTCTCTGCTTCACTCTTTGTCCTTCATGTTTAAGTTTTAATTATTTGAATATGATAGATACCAGTCCTCTGTCAGATGTGTTGCTGGAAAAGATTTTCTCCTATTCTGTGGGTTGTCTCTTAGCTGAATTATCCTTTTTCATTGCTGAATAGAAACTTTTGGGTTTCAAGATGCTCCTTTCATCAGTTGTTAGTATACTTCCTGAGTTACTATAGTCATTTTATAAAGTCTTTACCTGTGCCTACAATTTGAAGAATGTCTCCTCTAACAGTTTTAGGAAATCATGAAGGCAATCATTTTTATTTATTAGAAAGAGGAGAAAACATAAGATTCATCACCCTCTCGACCATCACTGAGTAATTTCTAGGACTTTCCATGTCACTAAGTGTGACTGACTGCACTTCAGCACAGAGCTTGTTGACTCAACCTCAGTATGCTGTCCTCTATCAGGTCCATGCAACTTATCTTTACTCAGATTATTTTTACACAGTAAACATGATGTTCTGGATTCTTATCACCTGGTAAGTTGAGCCCACACTCAGTTACAGTCCATCCTATTAAAAGGTTTCTTCCATTTTTCTATGCTTATGTATATTAGCTTAGTTTGACACTGGTGTCAAGTGCTGACTTTCCATCTTCATGTATTATCAAGAATTAAATAATCTTGTTTTACATTGCAGTCCTGATGGACTGTTCATTTTATTCATCAAAGGGTGTCTTGAAAAGGATATCTACCATAACTGTTTCTTATTATCACATAACACTGTCATGAGGCAAAAGAGTTAAGATCTCCCAGACAAGGCTACCAGAGATTCAGCCTGCTCCTAAAAGCTACATGGCAGCATGGTATATCTGTTGAATACAAGTCTCAATTTAAAAAAAAATGAAATACAATTATGCTATCTCTTCATTTTGAAAAAGATATTGTAATGTGTCAATATTCTCCAGAAATACAGAACATAATGTGGTGGGGGTAAAGCAAGAGAGGAAGACAGGAAAAACTAATCTTGTTTGTATGAACATGGAAGCTGAATTTAATATCTTGCAAAGTAATAATGGTCTGAGGTAGCCTTAGTCCAAAATATTGAGAGTCAGAATATGAATGTTCTAGGAAAGAAGATAGAATTTTCAACACGAATGGAAAGCAATGTGCTCTGTCTCTACTTTTTGTTTGTTTGTTTGTTTGTTTTATACAAAAGAATACACAGTACCAGAATCTTCTACTCCTTCTGAGAATTCACTCACTTATCTATTGAGTCTGGTTCCCTTTTTACCGCATACATTCTGAGACACACAGGACAATAATTTTTGTCAGATATCTTGGCATTCATTCTTCAACTAAGACAAGTAGACATATTATAGAGATCATAGTTACTCTCCTTTGGAGATTTGCTCAAATTCTCCATCTTCCTGGGTATCCCTATACAGGTTTCTGTTTCTCCTCTATTTCTGCAATAAACTGTTGTTCATCTGTATTTTATCAGACTTGTCACAGGATATTTTACAGTGAGGTGTTTCTGTATATATCTAATCTCCTTTACTGGATTTAGAATACAATAAAACATTGACAGCAATTCCATTCAAGTTTTGTTTCTAGTGTTATGTTGCATGGGTTCAAATATGAAGTAGTTATTTAGTAAGTATAGAACTGAACTGAAAATAATTAAATTGATTCTATTGACCCTGTGTTCTCAGCAAGCTAACACCACAGCCTCAAGTTAGACTCAGATTTCTCTTTAAAATATCTGCAACGTCGGGAGAAATGGGAAGAGAAAGCTGACTGTTTCCACACATGTATTTTTGTTCAGTCGTGTAGGAGGACTGTGTCTCTGGCAAGTGACTGCAAATCCTTAACTCTTGTCCTTTACATAAAATGAGGAAGTAACCACTATTTACTGGATGTGTTCTGAAATTATGACAAGAATATATACATAGTATTAAGCTCATGTGTGATGCTTTAATGTAAATGAGAGATAGTTCCATAACCCTGGCTGTTAAACAACAGTTTATTGGAGAAATAGAGGAGAAACAGAAAACTGTATAGGGATACCCAAGAAAATGGAGAATTTGACCAAATTATTTAGCAATGTGGGAACTAAGAACCACAATCTTGTTTCCAGTGATGCCAAAATATATTTTTTAATTTATTTATTTAATTTTATGTGAATGAGTGTTTTGTCTGCATATATTTATATGTGACTGCTACCCAGATAGGTCAGAAGATTGTGTTGCATCCTCTGGAACTGAAATAACAGATGGCTGTAATCTACTACATGGGTATTGTGAATCAAGCCCATGTGCTCTACAAGAGCAGAAAATGCTTTTAATCACCAAGACATCTCTTTAGCTCACCACTGACTTCTTTAGTTGATTGTGGGAAAAGGAGTGAGAAATGCTGACAAAACAAAGTTGCATCTAACTAAAGTCTGTGTTGAGTGTTCACTGAAGGAGCCTCAAGAACCTTGGGAAATTCCCCAAGCACATTAGAAGGACAGGGAGCAAGGTATAAATTCCAGACAAGAATGTTAATTAATTTTGTTCTTGTTAGTTGCTTTTGATAAAAACCAAAACCAAACCAAAACAAACCCCACAAAGGATATGCTAGGTAACATTTGACAAGAAGAAGAACATGAATATGGTATCCACATATGCTGGGTTTAGATGCCAGGTTGCCTGACAAGTGATGGCCTTTGAGAAACCACTGAAAGATGCAGTGGTAACCAGAAGAGAAAACAGCATTCATAGAAAGAAGAAAAGACACCTAAGGCATATGGTCTACTTGGTTCTATTCTGTGTTGACATTTTTTTTCCTTCCAAATGTCACAGAAAAACAAAGAAACTAGATTTTATTAGCAGATATCAGTCAGCACCACTACTATGGAATTAATACATCTGAACAGAGAGTTAAATAGGTTTATATTTTATTTTAATGGAAAATATTATGTGACATAAATAATAAGTCAGTTACTAGTTACTAATGTGACACAGAAATATATATATTGGTAACTAACATACTCTAAACATTCCAATAGAGCATTAAAATGATTCCTATTCTTATATAACTTATATAGCAAAAAAGAAAGATTAATGAACAACTAAAATTTGAGACTAGTCTTTCTTAACTGAAGGGAAACCCACTATATTGTCTTAGGGGCCATGTTAAAATTTGCAAAATAGTTCAGCTATTTTTCCTCTAAAAATATTTAAAATGTCATTTATAAAAGAGAAACTAAAGCAGGAAACATCAGCTTTTATTCCAGCAACAAGATGACAGGGATACAATTTGGTTTAAATCTATATATAGAATTATAGATGTACTATAAACAAAATATTCCATTAAATATGTTGCCAGATAAAACAGAAATCATCCTGTGAAAATTGATCTTAGGATAAACAATAAATAATTATCTTTATCATACATAACATATTTGGTACAGATTTGCAGTACAATATTTGTTCATATGAAATATAAATTCAAATTATTTCCTTGTTATTTTTTAATCTTTTATCTGATAGCCATAAGATGAAATCAAAAGAATTTCATTTGACAAGAGTAGAGTGGTAGAATCCACAATTATTTAAAGCATGTTATTTATTTGATGATTCATTTTACATTCTTTTTTGTTTTGGTTGTGTTTTTTTATCTTTCATAATTAATTATGAATTAATTCTGTTTACTCCAATTGAGATTTCAAAATATATCACAATGTCTTATAGGCCAAGTACACATCCACCTATCTTTCTATCACCTCTGTTTCCATAGTTAAGTTTGACCAATATACTTGGTTTAATCTCAAATATCAACCTCTCTGAAAATTTAAGTTTTGTCTTCAGAATTTCACAAAGTGAACTAAAGTCAACATTTGGTTTCACAAGAAATACTTGTATTTCAATTGGTCAAAGTGTAATAAAATTTTAGTTAACAAATGAACTGGATAATTAGTTTTTTAAAAGGAACCTTAATGGTTGATACCTATTTAGTAAGTAGGCCCAGACATCAGAAAAAATAGTAAATTAAAATTATATTGGCATGCCACCACACTGCAGTCAGAATGACTACAAATCAGAAAAAGAAGGTTGGAGAAGATGAGAAAAGAAAGGAACCACTATTCACTTGCTGGTGGGAGTGCAAATTAATACAACAGTTGGGAAAATTAAGTCAAGGTTTCTCAAAACAAACTAAAAATGAAAAACACACACACAAAACAAAACAAAAAACACATGCCTTGGCTATTTTATTCTAGAGCATATACTCAGTGAACTCCTTGCCCAACAGAAAAATATTTGCATTGTCATGTTTCTTGATGTTTTATTCACTTTAGCAAAGAATTAGAATTAACCTATTTGCCTACCAACTGATGAAAGAATAATAAAAATAGTTTATACACACACACAATATATATATACTAACCAGAGCTCCCAGGGTCTAAACCACAGGCCTGGGAGCACATAGGGAGGGATCCATGGCTCCAGCTGTATATGTACGGGAGGATTGCATTGTCTGGCATAGATGGGAGAGGAAGTCCTTGGTCCAGTGAAGGTTGGATGCCCTAGTGTGGGGGAATTTGTGGGTGGGGAGGTGGGAGTGGGAGGGGGGCAGGAAGCACATCTTCATAGAAGCAGCAGGAAGGGGGATGGGATAGGGGATTCCTGGGTTGGGGGGAATGGAGAAAGGGGATCACATCTGAAATGTAAATATAATATTCAATTTATAAAAAAAAAAGACTGAATGCAACTACTGCATATGAGTTATGGAAAAGAATATAAAGTTAATTATTTTCTTGTTAATTAATCAGTTTATTCATTTACATTTCCAATGATATCTTCCTTCCTAGTTATCCCTTTACAAAGCCCCCATTCCATCCCTACTCTTCCTCTCCCCTTTGCCTCTATGAGGGTGCTCCTCCACCCTGTTACCCATCTCCAGCCTCACTGCTCTAGCATTCCCTACACTGGGCAGCAAGCCTCCACAGGACCAAGGACCTCCCTTCCCATTGATGTCAGATAAGACCATCCTCTGCTTCTTATGTATTTGAAGCCATAGATCACTCCATGTATACTCTTTGGTTGGTGGTTTAGCCTCTGGGAGCTCTGGGTAGTCCAGTTAGTTAATATTGTTCTTCCTATGGGGTTGTAAACCCCTTCAGTTCCTTCAGACCTTCCCAATGATTTTTGTTGTTTTGCTGATAGAACAGTGTATAAATATATTTTCTACAGAGCAAGTATAAGATCCAATGTGATACTTCACAGTTGCTAATTTGAATAGCATTATACCAACATAGCAGCTCACTGAGCTTCACAGTCTTTAGTATGGTTGATTTTTGTGGTGAATTTTATATATTTTATGTGCATTAATCTTTTGCTTGCATATATACCTGTGTGAGGGTGACAGATCTTCTGGCACTGGAGTTATAGACAGTTGTGACCTACAATGTTGGGGCCTGGGAATTGAAATCCAGGTTTTCCAGAAGAGCAGCCAGTGCTCTTAACCACTGGGTCATCTCTCCAGCTCCTATTATTCAATTTAAAAAATGAAAAGAGGAAAAAGACACAAATCCAAGTATTCCATGAAACAATTATGGCAGTATTTTGTTAGAATTAAGACTTACTTCACTCATTTAAAATAATAAATAATAAAATATACTTTTAGATATCTGTCTGTGGAATATCAGTACATTTAGAAAATTAACTGATTCAAAATGACAAATATCACTTTTTTGTCATTTTTGGATCCTATATTTTATATGCATATATAAATTGTGTATGTATGTCAATGAAAGAGAAGAAGTAGGAGCAGGACAGGAAATGGGAGACATCTGACTGAGAAAGGAAGTTTTCTGAGATTCCTCAAGAAATGGGGAATGGTTGCACTGGTACACATCCCGAAGGAAAGAAACATGGAGGCTTCCAGCCTTATAAAACTTGAGGAGTTACGTATACTATACTCGGTTAGTCATACCATCATGGAGCCCAGACATAGAACAACATCGGCATGTATTTTCAATAAATTATTCCCTTGTAATATTCTAAATGCTTTGGAGTCTATTGTAATTTTTCTGTATGCATGTTTAGTTTTATACATTTGAGTCTACCCTTTCATTTTATAATGCATTTATTTATGCTTTAAAAATTTCACGTTTTATTTTGATCATATTTCTTCCTCTCCCAATTCTCCCTAGATCCTCTCCCGCTTACTACCCATCCACCATCATGTTCTTTTTCTCTCTCTAAACAACAAGAACAACAACAAAACACAGCCCAATTTGTGTTGGCTGAATCCCCCTGAGAACTGGATCTTACCTAAAGAGTGGTTTATATACCCAGTAAAACGCCACTGAAGAAAGATGTTGTCCCCTCTTTGTGTAGTACCTCTTTGTGGTATTATTAATTGTAAATAGGTTTTTGGCTAAGGCTCAACCTTTGCGACCATTCTAACGTAGGTGTAAGTGCAGAGATGCATTCTTAGAGGACTTGGGAACTAATCCAACTGGTCTGGAATCATGTGTGACTGCAGATAGGGTTGATCATGTAGGGCAGTGTGGGAGGGAATCTGGAAAACTCCAAAAGGAAATTTTCATATAAAATTGTAGACTTAGCAATGTGCAGGAACTCCATGAACTAGAGAGGTACTTTGCAGGGCTAATAAAAATAAGAACCTCAATAGATATGACCAAATGATATCCCTGTGAAATCAGTTCAAAAACATCTGTGCTGTGCAAACAACGACTGCTTTACATGTCTTTGTTGTTTGCATTTAATTGAATACAAGCACTGCTTCTTTGGCAACAATGTGCTTTTATAGTCACAAGGTGGGCATATCAGTGCTATTTGTCACCTATATGTAAGAGTAATAGCTTGATATCAATGGCAGCCCCTTTACAGACAAGAAACTATGAGGTTATAGAGATTGCTCAGTGGTTAGGGACACTTGCTGTTCTTCCAGAGAACCTGGCTTCTGTTCCCATCACCCACATGACAGCTTTCAACTCCAGTTCTAGCACACCTAATGTTGACTTCTGGCCTCTGAAAGTACCATGTATACATGTGTGACATGGATGTACATGCAAGCAAACCACTCATACACATAATACAAAATTTAAAAAACAAAAAATACAATTTTTAAATTTTCTTAATTAAAAATAGATCAGTGTGTAAGGCAATTTAAAAAATAACAGTTGGCAATACGATTTGTAAAACTAGAAAGTAAAGTGTGAAAAAAAAAGCTTGATTTGTAATGTGTTCAAAATACACAAAATACAAAATATACAAGTGAATTCAACTTTAAAGATTTGATTTGGTCCTTACAACAAGCTTGCCAGACAAGCCATAATGATTATATCTACATTACAGGAAGAGGAAAATGAATCTTATTTTGGTTAATTAACTTGGCCAAAGTCACATAGCTGGCTTATAAAATTGTCTTACTTGAATGAAAGATAGACAGAATGAGGTACAGCTATGGCTATGCATTTATGTAAATGCATGTCTATGCATTTATATATAATGTTCCTATATACACTTTTGTTGCTCATAGACAATTCAGTTAAATGAATTCTTTAGAAGAAATCTATTTCTTAGAATGATGTGAAATGTTGAAAGTCAGTCTGTGGAATAAAGAAAAAAAGAAAGAAAAAGTAAAGAAAATGCAAAACATTTTTTAGTTAACAAGAGGTCTGCATCTCTGTCTGAACCTATGTGTCAGAATGTGATTGGCAGCTATACCCAAGATGCTAACTTTGCATTGCTGAAGTCCACTCCATCTTAAGCACTCAAATTTGTATGCTTCACTCTTAGCAATTACACTGAAAAACATAGGGTGAGAAGTGCAGCTAAACCCTCTCTGATCTTCCTCCTGAACTCAGTTCTATGAATAGAGTTGTCTTTTCCCTAAGCTTTAATCAGTGTCTCACTGAGTAAGTACTGATAATCAGATTTTTAATACTTTAACCCATTATATTTAATTGAGCTCTTTAAGTTACAGGAATAAATAGAAACGGATGAACCTTTAAAGCCTGCAGCACTAAATGTTATTTACCTAACTCACTTCAATGAATCAATATCGTAACTCTTTTCTAAAAAAAAAAAAAGACTTCAATTAAATGTATGGTGGTGGATCATTTCTCGCTGGCAATAATTATATGGGAGCATTTGAATCTCATCAGAAGTTCTAATTTGAAGTAATAAACCTTCTCACTAATCTTACACCTAAAGTCAACGGCCCTGCTCTAATGTTGATGGTAATGTAGAGCCTAAAATAACAGGGTGAAGGAAACCATCACTCTAAATTACTTCTGTGCATGAGTATAACCCAGACATATGAGAGAAACACTCTTTTCAGAGTTATGAAAAAGAGAATTTGTTTCTATCTCAAATATTGGAAGATATCACTCAAGGCATGGGACTAGCTTTGAGCCATGGGGTAGAATTTGAGCTACAGTAAATAACCATGTCAGGAATGATGGTATTACAGGAGACAGCAAAGGCAAGCCATCAATATGGAGACCATGTTGAAGGGACTAGAGCTAGCTTGAACATGACAAATATGGCTCTGATAAGCATTGTCCTTCTCTCCTATTCCCTCTACCTTGTTCAAAATTATTCTATTGCATTCCTGATGGTAGCTTCCAACACCTATTCCCTTATTTGGTCACTTCCTCCTCTAAGGCTGAGGACTAAGGTTCAACTATCAAAGTATTGAAGTCCAGCAATTAACAGATTCTTTTGGCTTACCTAAATTGCTTACACAAATTAAATTAAACACCTCATCCTAACATGAGGGTTCCTTCCTTAACTTTATAAACCCTGTTCCTATGGGCCATAATTGTTTTCTCCCTGTCCAGAGACATTCTTTGTCCTCTACCCCAGGACAAATATCTGACCTCATCTCCCATGTTCTCTTCCCACTACTCTCTTGTTCTCTATCTTCTGTCTTGGTCTCTTCTTCTCTTCCCTTTGAGCCTTTGAGGCAAATACATTGTTATGCTGAGAACTTGGCCTTGGGTTTCCTGAGCCAATACCAACTTTTCACACATGATAATGGGAATGAGTTTCATCTTATTCAAACATGTGAAGGGAAAAAGGATTAAAGAGAAGCATATTACTCTCTTTTATGAAGGTTTGTGTGAGATATTTCAAAGATTACCCTGAAGAGCTGAAATGTCTTGGCTATTTTCTTATTTAATTATAAGAGCAATTAAATGTATGCCAACTGGAGAATCACATGAATATATCTTTGCTTTATAGAGTCAGCTACAATAAGTTGTACTGTGACCTTCTAAGTTGTTCAGAATTAGGTTACTATTTTGTCCTATTGACAGCGTTCTTTGCCTTACAGAAGTTTTTCAGTTTCAAAAGTTCCCATTTATCAATTATTGGCTTTAGAGCCTGAACCAGTAGTTGGTGTTCTGTTCAGGAATGAGACCATGAGGATAAGTCACCATGAATACCAAGAAGATAGATAGATAGATGTCGCGTCCGCCTTGACCAGCAATTAAGACACGACACTGATCGGATCCTTCTCAGTCAGCTTTATTCCAGGAACGACTCTTGACTTATGGACTGGTACCTGGACGGGGACTTATGGCCGGGGACGGGACCAGGACGGGATGGGGATGGGGCCACTAGCAGCAGAAATGCGCTGCTTATATATCTTCCCAAGGTGGGCTGGGTGACGTGTTCTCTCAGGATAGGTTAAACTGCCAATACCTCATTAGCATAAGCCTGCTGGGAGGGGTGGAGGCCAACGCATGCACAAAGGACTTGTTTACCAGTTTAGCTGAGCTGGCCACGCTGGAAGCCAGCTGCCTACATTGTCAGGTGCTAGTCATATGACTTTGCAACCGTCCCAGGTGCTATCTTAAACACGGCTGCCTACAGATAGATAGATAGATAGATAGATAGATAGATAGATAGATAGATAGATAATAAAAGAATTATTTCTGAGAGATTTTCATGGGATTTTTCTTAGAGAGAAGTAAACTTCATGTCTCCTTGCCCAAAATAAGAAGCCCATGACAGGTCAAACTATAGATACCACTAAAGTCTAATTTTATGAGAATTTGATGAGTCAGTGAGTTTGATTGCAGTTACTTATGTAAATATGGCTCAGGGATTACTCACAAGTGTAGAAACGATTACATGAGCATTTCAACCCAAAGGCCTACATCAGTACGTGTGACAGCTCACAAAACCTGAGGACCTGAAACACATGTAAAGGTTGCAGGCAACTGAAGAGATTGGAGGACGTTTTATACCAAGTGAATCAGTTAAACACTAAAACACTTCCAAAGACCTTTTTTGTTCATTCCTTCTAAGCAGCTGCTATGGTCTCAGAGTCTTCCTTTGAGAACAACCCTCAGCTGGTTTTTACTATGAATACAGTCTTCGGTATATGGGAGGCCTAGACAATCTGATCAGTTTCAGCAACTTCCTGAAGCAACTTTGCATTGTTTGCCATATAGTTTAAGAATCTTCCATAATGGATGGAATGTTTCTATCTGAAGGGGAAACTGTTGCACAACACAGCTGTGGTAAGAGAAGTGAAGTAGAAAACAGTCCCAACTGGGACTTCAGCAGCCCAAACCTGTGCTTTCTCCTATTCAGATGTGTTTGTTTTTATATGATCTTATTTTTTCTTTTGTAAAAATGTTTAGTTGATTTCTAATAATAGAAAACCAGAAAAGATATGGATTTGGGTGAGCAGGGAGGTGGGGAGAACCTGAGAAGAGTTCAAAGACATGGAACCATAATCAGAATATTTTGTATGAAAAATATCTGCTTTCAATAAAAAAGAAGACAATCAGGGTATAAATATATATATATATATATACCCATATTATATATGTGTGTGTGTGTGTGTGTGTGTGTGTGTGTGTGTGTGTGTGGTACTGGGATGGTTAGACTATCATTTCAGATATTGATAGTGAATTCTGAGTTTTTTGCAAGTTGAAAGGCAATGAAACTCTGGGAATGCTAAGAGCAGTGCCTCTGAAGCATGACATAGATGCAGAATTACAGAATGGACCTGGCTTCAGTTTGATTGCTTCTTTATGCCTCTTGTTTGAGGGTATTGAGATTTGTGCATGAGATAAAAAGAAAAAAAAGATGTGATCTAGTATGTTTATTAAGCATGCTTTATAGGTTAAGCATTTGTACTGACACATTGATATCAACTATCCTATTTAATGTTGACAGTATCCATTGGATGTTAGCAATTTTAGACTAAAATGATGATCAGAGATATTAAGTTGTTCTCCCAGTATAACATAACTGAGATTCACTAGAGCTGTCATTGGTGTTAGATTAGAAATCATTATTTTTTTCTTTTTATTCAGCTCAACAATAGTTTATGTGTATTGGTGCTTTATGAGGGTTATTGAGATAAAAAAACAATCTATACTCCTCAATACTTACAGTGATGAGAAACAAAGAATGTTAACTGGGAAATGCTGTGATTTCAATATATGAGGGTGAATGATTGACAAGACAGATCCAGCCTGAAAATGGGATCAAAAATATATCTCTGAAAGTTGGTGTTTTCAAAGAAGCATCTTTCTGAAAAATTCACTTCCATCTCTGTCTTTTTAGAGTCAGAACTTAAAAAGACTTGCCCATTTTTCTTCACATTCAGTTTCAGAATCAGTTCTTGGAGACCCCATTCACTTGTCATCCCTTAGCTCTTGCATGCCTCTGTGCTTCTGGGCCTTTGTAAGACTCTAGTCTGAAGCCCAAAATGCTGCCACACTTCATGTGAGTCTAGCCAACTCCAGCCATGCCATCCATCTTGGATTCTCATATCTTCTGAGATCCTCCCTTACACTATTATGCAAATGCAAACCAATGCCATGAAGAATTCAGGTTAACAATGCCCTCATGATAGAGTGCTTATAATTTTAATCTCACACATAGAATCTAGAAGGGAGGAAGCAGGCATTTCTATCTTTGTATCACAGTGCAGGGCATGTGGGGAGCACTCTGTGTGGTAATGACTGGGTATACTGATAAAGGAGCATATCTTTTTAATATCTGTGAAAGTGCAAATCTTGGCTGGGTAGCATTGTGGGAATGTTTTCCATGTGTCAGGAGCACATTTGTTTTGCATTTAGTCCATTACCATAATAATAGCTCTCCATTTGCAGCTTATGCATTTGAAAATAAATTGCCTTGCCTAGAAAATAACAGAAAAAATACTATTAAGTGACCATAATTGTTACTGCTTTAATATTCACCTGTATATTATGAAATCTGAAAAGAAAAATATTCTCTTAAAGAATTGAAATACTTAGTCTATTATTTAGTATGCTTTCTGGTGGAATGATATTTTTATAGGAAATATTTTCCTATTCTACTGAACTCTTTTTTTATTTAATGAGAATATGAATATGTCCTAAGGTGGGCTTTAAATGTAGCAAGACATGCCAAATGCCAAAAATTATCTCAGCTCTGGAGCTAAACCTTCACAAAAAGAGTGAATGACGGCTTTGGGACTAGGACTGGATGTGGCTGTGTTTCCCTTTTCTTCAAATAATTCATAAAAATGGTCCTAAATGCTAAGAATTTCTTCCTTTTCTGCAAAATCTTGACTAATCCACAATCTACCTATTCCTTAAGACACACTAATTTTGTGCACATTCTTCCATAATCTCTCCTACAAATCTTCTTGCATTTTGCCATCCATCTCGTCTTTCTGCAGTTACTTTGGGTCTATAGTTTATTCTGACTGATGAGCCTCTCAGAGTCAGGGACAGACTCTAATCCATCCTGCATCCTTCAATGCCTGGTACATTGCCAACTCCACAGAAGTTCTACATGAGTTGTAAAAGATAGATCCCAATTGCAGTTCTAATGACTGGAATTAACTGAACAGTCATAAAGGTTTTGACCTTAAACTAGATTTTATGTTTGAAGAAGCTGAAAAATATAAATTGTATATTCCTGGAAAATGAGACCCATAAAATATTCAGAACTATGTGGTCATTACAAAATTTTGTAGGAAAAAAAAGAAATTTATGTGAAATATAAAATTATCAGCACTACTACAAAAGCATTTTTTCTTCCCATTTACTGAAACTCATACTTCTGTGCTTGAACAGCTGAGTGGATTTTACTAACTTCATACAAATCTACAGAGATGGGAATCTTTGTGTTTCACACATTTTTTTTTTTTTTTTAGTATTTATGTCCAAAAATACTATAAGTATTTTTCCTATTCAAAAATTTTTGACAGTTTCATATATTTGTTAAATGAATTTTAGTTATGCTCATCAACCAGTCTCGTCTCTCATCCCTTTCACTCTACCCACTCTCTCATGTTCACACTTCTCTAAAACTACCCTGATTTCTATGCACTTGGTGCATGTGTACCTGTGTGTATTTGTGTGCCTGTGTGTATGTGTGTGTGGTGTGTGTGTGTGTGTGTGTGTGTTGTATACATGTGTATGTGTGTGTCTCACTGAGTTTAGTTCAAAAGTTATCCAAACACGATTAGGAAGTTATTCTATGGGAAGGGGGGCAAAGGCAACTTTTCTGTGGCTATACCATTAAAAAATTGACACTTCATCTCCAAGGTTGTTGTTTCCTTTGTTTGGCTGCAATGAAATTCTGTAACCCAAAACAACTTAGTGAATTGAAGGTTTGCTTTAGCTTAAAATTCCAAGTATTAGTTAGTCATTGAGGAGAGTCAAGCAAGAGCTAGAGTAAATGTTGAAGGCAGACACGCTTGCTGGTTATAATCAATTGTGGGCTCAACTCGATTTTACACAGTTCAGGACCATCTGCCAAGGAAATGCTGCTGCCCAGAATGGGCTGGAGACTCCTACTTAAATTTACAATCAAGATTGTTTTACAGGGACATGCTTACAGGCCAATCTTATCTCAGCAGGCCCTCCATCTTATCTAGGCTCTCTTTTTAGATGACTCTGCATTATGTTGAACTGAAAGTTAAAGCTAATCAGGATAGCCAAGGTGCATTAACTGATGAGAACTCTGGGATGGGTAGGGTGACGCCTCATGAGCCTGTCCCTTATCTACAATGAAATATTGAGGGACCCAATTTGTATATGTATTATCAGATAACTGTAGCCACAGTAAGTACTTGAGTACAGTAGTTATATTATATACTGAAGGCATCATTTTCCTATGAGTCCTTGGTTCTTTTAATACCACTCTCCATAGTTACTGGGCCATGAATCATGTACGGTATCTGTGTTAATTATTTCCTATATGATGGAGACTTTGCCTATAGAACAATGAAATTTTGGAAGTATTGTCTCACACTGGTAAAAGGGCATTTTGACAAGAAAAGTAAAGTTAGATTGCATAGAGATTTTAAAGCACTGAATAATGGTAGAAGTATTGACTTCTACCTTGATGGTGATAAGAAGATATTGAAATATTTTAAGCAGAAAAATAACATGACCCTGTGTTTTATAATAAAAACTACCATTGAAGAAAAATGAGTGCCAACACCAGAAATGTTTTTGTTGTTGTTACTATTGTTAATAGATAAAATAAAGGTTTTCTGACCTTATGCAGTTATGTATTTGAAGATTCCAAATACATATAAGATTGTTACAATTTTAATCAGGAATAAACATAATTACATGGATCTCCCAGGCTCATAAATTTGTAATATTCATTTCTGTTAGCATGCAGTCTTGGAGGATAAGGTTTTTAACAGCCTTGATAAATAGGCTGCACATAGTCAAATTTTCCTAAATGTTACACTAAGGCTGGTTGGAAAACTAAGCATCTCTTAACAGTAAGGCCACCTGCACACATCATCACAAAAAGGTTCAATCCTCTTGATGAATATATACCTTTGATATAATATAATGAAGATGCCCTGTATCTCTATGGTCTTTCTCTATCAAATCTATAGCTAATGTTTAACTATGAAAAAGAGCAGAAAAATCCAAATAAAAAACCATCAGTAAAATAACAGTATTATGTAAAACTATGGAAGTCATCAAAATAAGGGAGAAAAAATCTCAAATATTTTCATTGCTAAGTAGAATGTAAGGAAACATGGCAATTACATATTATATGGTATCTTTGCCAAATTTTTGACACAGAAAAAGATCATTAGATAGAAACGTAAGAAAAATGGTGTGTAAGTTAGAGAGCACCATTACTTTAATGCAGACATCTTGGTTCATTCACTATACTAAATGTACCATTCTAAGGGAAGATTTTTGACAGTGGAATGTAAACATGTGGTATATATAACTTTCTACATTTTCATTTCAGCACCTCTATAAATCTGAAGCTATTGTAAAATGAATTTGAACTTTTACAGGAGTCTTCAGTCTGGGCTTTCCTTTGTATCAATCTCTTTTTCAGTAGGACAATAGCTAAGAGGATTCAGACTCATCTTGATGGTTCAATTACATTTTCAGTATTCAATGTCCATACCAGATATTTTCTCAGGTACTGGTAGTTGCAAGGTAAAACTGTGAATCCAGGACAGCAAAGTTCACCCTCAAACTTTTCCTCTGAATGATTATTTTCTGATGTGATACTGAGGTTCTCCTGGGATGACCAATAATAGGGTACCCATAATCCTCAGCTATTACCGTATCACTATGATTGAGTGTACAATGGACCTGCGTTTCAGTATTTCCAAATAGCTTCATGACAGTTGGAAATTATGTGTCAGGCAAAGTCCTGGTGGTCTACTCATAAGTGGCAGCCCACTTTGTTTTGATTCATCAACTGCAGAGTACTGTAATGCATTTAGGGATTCTCAATTTCACGGTTTAAGAAGTATACAGCATCTCCAGGTCCCCTCTTCACAGTGATGGCTATCAAGTAGTATTTCAATGATATACTTATATGCAAATCTTCCCAATTTAGCCTGAATTTTTAATGGAAATGGGTCACAAAAATTATAGAACCCTTAGTGTAGAGACAAACACCTAATAGGTACAGTTCCAAACAGGTAATAGATACTTGGTGTTTGGTGGATGATGACATTCCATTAACAGATCACTTCTCCAACAAGCTCCCATTGATAACTGATTCACCCATAGGTAGATGTCAGTGAAGAAGAAAGGGGTTGTATTTAACCAGACACATGCTTATTAAACTCAGCTCAAAACATCCAATATTGTAGAGTAGAGGTTATGGTTTTGGTTTTGTTTTCTGGTACTGGCAATTCAACTCCTTACTTTAAACATTTTAGGCAAATTAGTCCCTGCTGAGGTAAATCCCCATCCCTCTCTTTTTTCCTTTTAAACATTTTCTTATAGAGTTTAATATCAGTATTGTCAAAAAGTTTGACTGATGAAGTGGACAGTTCTAGGAAATTAGGAACTTAATATTGACTGGCTATTCAAGTTCAAAACTAATCTTTGAAAATTCCAATCCTCCATTCAACTAAGGTAGGCTTCTGACTTTGGTATTCTGTATCACATAGCAAAGTTAGATAGTATTGTGAAATGAAGTTCATGAGCTATTTCATCTGTATATCCTGGCCGAGGGCCTGAATGCTAAACATTAAACCTCACAGCAATTCTTATAATAGACTATTACCTCAGCAGGAGCACACAGGCTTTGTTTTTTTTTTTTTTTAAATTGAAGTCATTTCAGAAGTTTAGTTCAGTCATTTGTTTCATGCCTGACTGATTTATAATAACTCTTTTTGGTATTCCCAAAGTGGGAGAATAAAAGAAAAATAAAGAATCTTTCTGGGCCTATCTTTTAGAAAAATCTACTTTGAGAATATACTAAAAAGAATTAGGTTACAGTCATATATTTCACTATACACTGTTAATAAAGTACTTATATTTTTAGATTTATAAAGATAGAAGAGTCTAAATTAAATTCAAAAATCACTTTCATCAGATCACATGGGTTTGGCACTGTGTTTTTCATATACTAGATATTTGGTTTATAGATTCTAGATTACTGTTGTGAACCAGTAATATACCTGCCTTGCATTTTCCAGTTTTCATGATATGCAAAACAATTGAAGTCAGTCAAAGAGTATAAGTTAGGATAGGATAGTAAGAGTTCAAATATAAAATCAGAGATATTCTAGGAATCGTTTTCTGAGACAATTAAGATAGCTTCGAGCTGTAGTATGCTATATCACATAAAAAAAATTAGGTGATATTCTGAAATGAAGTTCATGAACTGCAGAGATGACTCAGGGGTTAAGTGCATGTGTGGGTACTGTACACATGCAATGCTCTTAATATACATGTAGACCAAAAGGAAAACCATTCATACACATAAAATAAGAACAAAAAATGTTTAACGTGTTTAAATATGTTAGTTCAATCAGGAAACTGTCTATAAACTTAAGACATAATTTAAATTATTCAGAAATATGTTTATTTTTAAAAATAGGTCAGATATGATGGCATGTCCTTGCAATCAAAGCACAGAGGAGACAGTGTCAGGCATGTACCAAGCACTATATGATCAACCAGGCTATTTAGAAAGTACCAAACCAATGAGAGAACTTGTTTCAGAAATCAAGGCAGACAACACCTGAGAAACAACTGAGTTTGTTCATTGGCCTTCATACCCTTACATGGGCCAGGGGAAAGTATGTACCCATGCATATACATGAGTAAACACAGAGAGAGAGGGGGAGGGGGAAGGAGGAAGGGAGGGGGAAGGAGGAAGGGAGGGGGAAGGAGGAAGGGAGGGGGAAGGAGGGAGGGAGGGGGAAGAGGAGGGAGGGAGGGAGGAGGGAGGGAGGGAGGAGGGAGAGAGAGAGAGAGAGAGAGAGAGAGAGAGAGAGAGAGAGAGAGAGAGAGAGAGAAATACCCTCATCACAGCCTGCAAGGAAAAGGGACAGAATGAACTTGGAAATCTGGCATGTCCCTCCTTCCCCCATTTTTTTCCTGCTTTCACAGTTCCATCCAATTAATCGACTATGGATCTACCCACTCTCATGGACTGTCCATCAATATGGTCCATGAGGGTAGTGAGAGCATAGAGGATGAGCAGGGGTTCAGAAGCCCTGAGTATGTAGAGTGAATGACTACACCTAGACCAGATATCAGGAGGCAGATCAAAGTTACCTTGGGTTATTCAAGGCTTATAAAGTTTTGGGGGACTGAGAGTAGGAACAATAGGATAGGCAAAAGTCATCAATGGCAGGCTTAGGGCACAAAAATGCCTCATTAGCATGGAAATCATTTCAGGACTCTCAGGAGAGATTCTTATCAGGGGAAAAAAAATTGATCCTGTAATCTAACTAAGGCTATGTGACATTCCTCAGGTAGAAGCCTGTGTGAAGGCTTAGAATTCCCCAGGCAAAGTCAGAGAAGGAGAAGCCCCATAAATGAAGGGAATATTCCATATTTTGCAGAGCCCAGAGGCTATCTGATAATGGTGGGCTGTAACCTAAATTAGCAGAGTTTGCCCACAGTTCATATTTTAAATTATTTTTCATTGTGTTACAAGGAAGATTTTGATATTGTTCATATCTTATTTATTTTAAGTATAAGAAATATATATGAGACAAAAGGGAAAAAACAATACACTTTACTCAGGTTTATCTACTAATATTATTTCATAATATTTATATATTTTCTGTGTTCTTTTAAGATATTAAGGATAAGTTATAAATCATAGAGGTTCAAACCTAATAACATCAATGCATACAGCAGAATATTTTCTCTTAACATAATTATAAGACAACTAGCAACTTCAATAAATTGAATACACAGAGAATATTTAAAATTATTTACTATACAGTCTTTATTTCAATTTTCTCCAGTGATTCAAATGCTGAGGACCATGCAGTAGGAGTTTCTATATGGCCAGGCCCTGAGGACTATGTGTCCTGAAGACTTTATGCTGTTATGGAGTTCTCTGCTTGCTGCCCTCACTTCCATCTTAATCTAAGAATTTTACAAAAACTTTAACGGGGTTTCCATTGCCATCTCTGGCCAGTATCACTGTCACTCACAATCATAATGTTTGGTCTCTTTTAGGCATTGCTGCTGAATCAGATTAATGATTCGATCATCACCCTAGGAAAAAATTAGAAATATACATTTTGGATAATGACCACCTCCCTTAGAAAACATTCAGAAAAATAAGATTGTTAGTAAAACTAGATTGAGAGGTTTTTACTACTGGCTCGGTTGTAGAAAATTTTAGGAAACAATATGAAATTCAGAAAGGTACAATCATTAGTCAAGCTAGGGACCTTTTAAGCTCAGGAAACAAGAACAATGGCAGCACTGGAAGACATGACTCTCATTGAGGCTGCACTGGTGAGAATTGATTTCTTATACCCATTTTTGCACTCAGCTTCCTGATATAATTTATTAAAAATTGCTGGAGAGTAGATAGGCCTTTTGGGACTTTAAGGTAGATATGACTGATTTTTATATAAAGGTTTGATGTCATAGTCAAGTTCAATAGCACAATTGTTTGTTTCTTTGTAAATAGAGAATTTATGGATTGATCGCTAAAGATTTTCTCAATATTCTACTACTCATCCAATTGGTCTATATTTAACATCCTTGAAAACTCATGTCTCATTGATATGCAATATTGCTTTTGAAACACTATTCCGTATGTGGGCTTCAGCTTTGTACAGTAAGCTGAAGGCCTCACCTCTTCCCTACACATAGACCACTATGTTTCTTGATATCTGTAGCTCTGCATTTCGGACTGTGTTATCACAAACCTCCAATTATTCCTTTCAGACTTGACTATGTTTGATTTTGATGGGCAATTACTCTGTAAAGGGCAAAGAGAATCATGCCCCTTAGAGGAACTTTAACATGCATCACTGCCTTGCTCCAGGTGTTTCATGAAAAGCTTTCAATTTCCTCCCATTGTTGTTACCTGTGGTTTTGTCTTCTGTGGCTTTTATTGTTCTATATATTCTTCTTCTGCCTAATTTGCTAACTTTTTTTAATCATGAAAGAATGTTGAACTTTGTCAAATAATTTTTCTCTAATTCAAACAGTTTCAAATAAAGGCTATATCCCTTTAAATGTCATATGATAGTCTTTTTGGACTCATTTTTCAAATAGAAAGAGTTTTTTTCTTCCCTATCTAAAGGAAGAGAGCTAGTCTACACACTAATCCACTAATTAGCATGTTATGAGGGTAGTTAATGTATCCTGTGTGTCAGAAAGAGGCTGCTGAGGAATATGCTCTCAAGGAGCTCATATTACAGAGAAGACATAAGAAGTCCTATTTGAGAGAAGAACTTACTATTATCCTGTCATTTTACTAAAGATCAATTAAAACATATGACCTTTAGACTGTAATGGCTGACTTAGTATGAAAATATTGATATTTCAATATGAGTTGAAGATCTTGCTCATAATCTCAGTAGATAAATAGTGAAAATTACAATCAAACCATCCTTCTCTCAAGTGATTTATGGTTGGTATTAAAAGGTTAAAATTAAAACCATATAAAGAGCAGGATTTCACATTTATAATTGCAGTATTTCTTATTTGAATACTTTTTTCCAAAGAAGACTGTGAACAGGGTGCTAAAGAAGAAATCAAGTTCATTGATGAAATTCCTTAAGTCTTTTAAAATATATTTGGAGAAATAAATGTCGATGTACAAAAGTATGGGTAGTGAAGTGGGGGGTAACATTATTATATGAATATAACATATTTATCTTTATATTTTGTGTGGAAGTATTGTAAGGCAGTATCATCAGAGACGAAATGTCACCATCATCATGCAGTCACTTAATCTACATTTGAAAGTCCATGGAAATAGGACCTGTGGGATATTGGCATTCCACCCTAGAAGGAGGGTAAATGAGCATAATTGGACATTGGTCATTGGGTCATCTGAGGCTCTGGCCACTTCTCTAGCCATTTGCATTCACTTCTGCTCTAATTGCACATGGTGCTGAGGTCTTAAAGATATATTAGTGTACATTGTCTGAGAAATCCTTGGGGAAGTGTTGTCAACCTATGTAATTACGGGAGAGTTATTATCCATGTGTCTGCTTTAGGGACACCCATGTATGTACCTTTTTACTAACCCCTCACCCATGATCTGTATGTCATCCTAATAAACTCATTTGTTTCCCAAGGTGAATTTTGGTGAGATAGTACCTTGGCCTATCACTGGGAGCACATGAGAAGGGGATTGACATCTTTTATGTCTCTCCTGTAGGGAATTCTGTGGTAGACAGGAATTATCTTTTTTTTTTTATTGGAAATTTTTTTTCATTTCAGATGTTCTCTCTTACCCCATTTCCCCCTCCCTCCCAGGAACTCACTATCCCTTCCCCCCTCCTCCTGCCTCCACGTTGGTGTACCCCCACCCACCATCCCCGGTACCTCACCTCCCCACCCTCGAATATCCCCCCCCGACGTCCAGCCTTCATGGGACCAAGGATCTCTTCTCCCACTTATATATAGCTCCCTTGCATATATAGCTGGAGCCTGGGAGCGCTTATGGAGGGACCCATGGCTCCAGCTATATATGCAAGGAATTATCTTTTTGCAAGAAGTTTATGAGCTGCATTGTGTGAGCATTATTTCTGAATGGCTACAACTTTAAATGCCTAATCATTTGTACCTCAAACCTTTGTTACCTCTTCCACCTGTCAGAAATGATCTCTAAACAAATAGCTTTGTGTCTAGAAAATAAGAGAAAAAAGTAGCATGTGATGGAAAATCATTGTTGTCATCTTGATACACCTAGAAGGCTGGAAACTCAGTTGAAGAGTTGCTACCATTGGTCATATATGACAGGTATTTTTACTAATTGATGAAGGGGAATCGTGTCCACTGTAGCCTACCTGTGACAATTATATGCACTTAGGGCTAAAGATGTATAACAATATGAATCTAGGAGAAATCCACTAAGAAACATTTATTCATGGTTTCTGTTTCAGTTCCTGCTTAATTCTACCTTGGACTTGTTCAGTGATGAACTAATACCTAAAAATGTAAATTTAAATAAGCCTTTTTTTTTCTTCTAAATTGGTTTTGGTTGTGATATCTATCATAGCAATGGAAAAGCAAACTGGAACACCTATACTAAAAATTTCTTATATACCAGGCTTCACTGAAGCTTTTTATACAAATGTGTGTGGTAGATATTCATATGACCACATGGTTGAAGGATCTGAGATCAAGGAAAAGACTTGGCAAATGATTACAGGCCTACTTACTTAGCTATGTCAGGCTCCTTTTTCCGTTTTATTCTTTCTTTCTTTTTTTCTATAAAAGGATTTAGTATCTGATGTATAAGTCCAAGGTAACTATTACTGAACCCTTTTGCAAATGCTTGCTAAATCTCAAAAATTATCATCAGAGAACAGCCTGTATGCTGGCGGATATTGTCAGGGAGCATTTATACAATCTCAGAGCAAAGTCCAGTCTGATGCTTAAATATAGTACGGGAGTAGAATATGCATTATGTTGTTCAAACTGTTCATGTATCCATTATCTAATTTGATCAGCAATGGATTTCATTAAAAAGAAAATCTTTTTTACTAAATAATTAATTTGATTTGCTTTCATTAGGCTAATGGACAGAAGTCGGGCACAGAGGATAACATCAAACTCCAGCAGACTAAAGCCCTGCTGGTTAATTCATTCTGTTGCTTTTGAACTCCTTTTCAAGCTCCCTCAAAGTGATCATATTAAGCTGTACTCTGGGTGATGGCTTGAGTCTTCCTCCCTGCAGCCACCCAGGGGCTGCCTGCCACTTGATAATTGGGCCAAGGTTTGCATGTTGGTCTTGACAGCTCCATCCTCATAGTAGGATGGTGCTTAATTTCAAAGGAAAAGGAAAAGCAGGCTGGCAAACAGTTTAGACATATAAGAGCTTATGTCCTTTGGTGGCAGCTGTGTGGTGGAGCTCTGAAGAGGAGGACAGCACTGGCATTTTGGAACACAGTCCCCTTCTGGGAAAAGAATTGTATTTTCTCCAATCGTGTCTGTAACATGGATGATAACAGATCCAAGAGCTAACAGGATGTACTTACAGTTTATGTGTATGTCTGTGTTTGACAAATGTTTTTCTTATGCTTTGTGAAAAAAAAAAAAACAGGAAAAAAATAATACAGAGAAAAGTAAGAAGTGAAAAAAGTAAGATGAATGCCTTTTGCGGTTAGATTCTTATTTTGTAAGAATTACAGATATTTCATGTGTCTTGAAATCTATTTGAATATGCCAACTTGTTATCTATTTGATTTCCATGTGCTTAATTTTTAAGGGGGATAGAACATCATAACACATCTGATAACCAATGGAGTCAATATGGGCAGACTAGAGGGGTGTAACATAGCAACTGAGTAATGGCTAGGCTGTATCAAGGTTCCAGAAACTTGGTCAATATTTCCAATCTTGACAAAGAATGGCAAGTTTAAATCACACTAACCACAATTATTTTGGTTCATCTGAATAATTTGTGTCACGACTTGGGCCACACTGTACAGAGTGCCTAGCTCTTTATGCAAGCCATTCAGGTCAAGGAAAGTATCTCGAAAACGCATTGGGAATACACCAGTGCAGCTGGGAGGTTTCTTTGCTGTCTGCTCATCAGTGGACTTCCTTTTAGTAGTTTCACAGCAGAATTGTTTTATTATTTCTAATGTCATCCACAGTAAGAGTGCTGTACACAGTAAGAGTCTACTCCCTATGGAGTAAGAAGTTCTTAATTCTAGTATCTTCTCTCTTGGTAAATGGTGATTTGTCCCTAAACAAATTATGTAAACTACCTGAACATCAGTTGCTGTAGTATGAGAGGTTAATGGTCTATCTTTTTTGACTGTTTAAAGGCAGAAAATGTGTGTTCACTAGAGACACTGGGGCCCAAAACACGGATTTTTCAGAAATGATGTCTAGTCTCACTCTCTCATAGCCACCATAACCTTGAAATTTTTAGTATAATTTTGTATGTACCTTTAGTAGAGTTTCAGGTTCCATTTTCCTCTTTGAATGTGAGATATTCATGTTATTCCCTAATGGGACCATCACTAATCTAAAGCACAATGTATAGGAATTATAAACCTAATTCTTAGAGGGGCATACCTTGAAAGCCTTCAAGTAATTGTGGAGAACACATACATATACTCATGTGGGGCCATGGAGCCATGGGATGGGGTAGGACGGCGCCTGCTGTGCAGAGTGTGGTCAAGACATGTTTTTTTTTTTTTTTTTTTTTTTTACCACTAGAGGAGATCAAGTAGGCTGGTGACCAAGTTAAACTTCCTCTCCTTTTATAAGGTCATGTTCTGCAGTACCTGGAATTTCTCCTTATGTAAATGGGGTATCCCCAGTACCCTAGCCTGGTCAATGATGTATGCTCATCCCAATAGCCCCTAGTTACTCCCACAAAGGGTTAAATAGCCTCTGTTTCCCTTATTAAGATAACCTGTCTCACTGAAACTGCCTCCAGAGAGTCTGTTTTCAAAGGCTCATCCTACTTGTGATATCCTTCATTTAGAAGTCCAGCCTGTCAAGATCCACAAGTTGTGATTGCAAGCCAATCATGCCGTTACAGGCAGGGAAGCAGATCCTGAATGCACATCCATGGCTGGTGAGAGACTTCATAGTCAACTTTAACTGTTTGATGGTATGCTCTTCATGGGATATATTTGACCACACCTTCCCATTTACTTTGGAGATGGAATAGCTACTATATACACATATCCTGTCTCTCTTTTTATGTATTACATTTTAATCTTCACAGACTCTCCAACACTTAGTAATTTCAGTTTTACAAGTTAAAATACAGAGTTAAATGAAGTTAATTAAATTGTCTTATTTCACACAGTTAGAAAGTATTTGATCTAGGACTTAAATCCTAGGGCAGCTGAATTCCAATGCCCTTCTGGTTATGACACAGTCCTAGTCAGAAAGCACAAAGCATTAATTAACCTTTGAGGTATAGTTAATGTATTCTTCAATTTTTTTTTTTTTACCCTGCTGTTTAAAGATGCTTTCCTTCTGATTGATAACAAGCCATGCTTAAGTACTATATATATTGCTTCTTACTTTAATGAGAAGCAGAGCCTACCTGGGTGTATCAAGGAGGTAGAGATGATCTGAGAAAGATTTTTAAGCTTAAGGTTTACTGAGACACAGATCAAATTAATAGCTTCATTTTTCCCCAACTTATCACTAAAAAGCCAATAGAAATAGACATGCAATAAATATAATCACTGTTAATAATAATTTAACTTGATTTAATTACTTAATTTGTTAGAAAAGATTCATATTTTAGCAGCTTTTCCTTTGTCTTATTTTGAGATTCTCCTTGCCAAAGGAAACTAGAATCATAAAGGATCTTTTGACTTAGTTTTGGTAGGACTAATCAGTAATACTTCACAAATGGAAGTATCCTACTCAGTTCCTTAAATAAAAGAAGTTTTAAACCATTTTAATGATAATAGAAAACTCCTAGATAAATGATTTGTTCTCATACAGAATAGTTTGTGAAGTTACTGATTTTAAGATCTAAAAGACATGATTTTTCCCACTGGAGTAACTAAAGCATGACATAGCTTTGATTGAAGCAGGGATGAGTTGAGAAAATGATGTCTAGACCAATATTATATAAAATCATTTATTCCTTTGTTATGCAAGATAAGCAGTACATCCATCATAATAGCAAAATGTAATGCCTTATATTATAGACGTTCCAAAGCTGAGTTAGTAGATGTTAATTATACGCTGTACAATAATTGATTTGTCTAAAATAGATAACTGCAGTAGATGAGCATACAGCAAAATAATGAATTTTGGAGTGAGATATATTTATTTTGAATTTCTTTTGAAATTTTCAGGTATAGTAAGTAAGTAGTGCTCACTAGAAAACAGAGGAGTTAGCACACTTTTCATTAAGACTGCATGAAGGAGTTATTTATTTTAAATAGACAGCATTATTTTGTAATAAATGACTTGATTGGAGTAGCATCTAGTGCTGGTTGAGAACTTCGTGTGAACATAGAACTGTGTCAAGGGCTTTTTGAACAAGATCATCTTTTATCAGGCCTCTGGAGTGGATAATTTTTTCTTTGGATGCGTAAGTGCTGGGTGATGTGTAGCGCTATGTTTCAAATACGGAGAGGAAATAGGATATGAAACCATGACTATTTAAGCTAAAGTCTACACTTTAAGTTATTTATTCCAATGAAAACCTCCAGGTAGACAAAGGTATAGTTGTTTGTAATAGTTCAGAGGATGGGCTAACCAATCTCAGGTAGGCAGAGTTACAGTTATCTGTAATGGTTCTGAGAGGACAGGCTAAGTAACCTCAGGTATGCAGAGTTACAGTTATCTGTAATGATTCTGAGAGGATGGGACAATTAACTTCAGGTTTAAGAAGATTTCTATGGGTTTCCTACAGATACTGCTTTGTAAAACATGAGTCAAAATATCTACCGTACTCCTTGCACACAGTAGATGATTTATAAATATTTCTTTCGTTCTGTAGAGAATTTCATTTTCAAAAGATAATCCAAAATGTGGGAGACTGTGGGCTGCTTCTATGAGTGTGAAAGGGGTTTGAGCACAGGGTTTCTCAAATCTAGCAGGGATGGAAATCACTTGCATTGAGGGTATTAAGTGTAGGTTCTGACTGAGCATCTCTGGGTTGTGAGCAGGGCTGAGATTTTACTGTGCTAACAAGATCCCAGGAGAGGTGCACTATTCTTGTACAACTATATTTTCATCAGCAAGATTTGTATTGTTTGAAATTTTGTCCCTTTGTGTTTTGTTAAGTGGTTTCAGCTCCAAGTTAGGTTCTTCCTGCTTTGCTTTTACACCAAATAGAGAACAGGTGTTTCCATTGTGCCAGGTTGGACTCTATCCCAGAATACTTAATGCTTATTATTCAAAATAACAATCAAATAAGAGAAAAACATTTATAAACTACTCAATTAGTGAACATCCATAAACTAATAGCCAACTTAGTATATTTTATAGAATATTACCAGAATCCATTCTGTTGTCAAACACTTACTATTTGAAAGTCTACTAGGTTTAATCACTAGGGACTATCCTCAGAATATATCCTCAGAACACATATAGATTATAGGGAGAGAAAAGCAAGAAGTAATACTGCATGTTGATATTGTAATTGTATTGATCATTTCATATTATGGTGGAAGAGTTCAAAATTCATAAAGGTTATATTGTTTTTCCAAATAATTTGATTAAAAATTAAAAAAACAGACTGGAATAAAAATTTCTAGTTCTACATTCTAAATTTACCTACACCACTTTTTGCAGTCTTGACCACTATCCCAAAAGACACTGTGATCTCTAGTGTGAAAACACACTGAGACTAAAAGCCCTTAACTTAAATATCAAGCATCAAGCATCACATACCAAAGATTATATTCATCAAACTGAAATTCTTATGGAAGAGCATTATATAGGAGCAGTAGACTTCTGGATTGTAGTGATGGAGTCGTCACATGATACAGAAACAACAAAAAATTCAGTCAGCTTTGGCATTCTGTCCACTTGGTAATATCCTAGACACTTAGAACAAAGCAAAGCCACACCTGCCTGAAGGAACATGTGAAGTGACTGGGTTTGAAAATAACTATGTGCAGATTAGGATTAAGAGATCGCTCATGGTGTTGCTTGACCACAGTTATTGCCTTCTCTAAAGTCACCATCTATATGAGCAGAGTACATACAAGGTGGACTCCAGTATGTATCATGACAGAGAAATGAGAGAATTCGATAGGGAACATCTCAGAGAAGTACAAAAGGAAAAGCCCCACAGAGAAAATGAATGTGAGTATATTTAACACTACGGCCCGAAAGATGAGGAGGTAGCTATTTCATTATTGACTCAAAATATCAAACTGTAGCAAATTGTAGCTTGCTCAGGCTGCAAGTGATTTGGGAACACGTTTTTCTTTTTATAGATAAATTATCCTTCTATGTTACCTACATGTCAAACGTTCCTTTTAGCTTTTAGGTTTTATATGTGAAGGTGTAAGAAAAGGAAGGGTTTTGTGCCTGTGCAACCAAAGCCATCATTGCCATAATGCACATTGTGGAGGTAAATTTGCAAGACACTGAAGAAGCAAACTAGAACTCTGAAAGCCCTTATAGCATCTGTAGTTCTGGTTCTGGAATTGATGTAAAAATGGAAAACTTAGGATATCAACTAGTAAAGGATGAACCTCATAGATTGAAGTGATAAGAAAAATTGGAAATGAAAAGATTAGGAATATTCAAGGAACGTTCTAAAGTTTATATTATTTCTGAAGTTATATTTTGAGCTTTTCCAATATTTTAGGATTTGATATATTAAAATTTTTGAGATGTCACAGTGCTAATATTTTGGATTTTTTTTCTATTTTTTTTCTTTTTTCTTTTTTTTTTCCGAGACAGGGTTTTTCTGTGTAGTCCTGGCTGTCCTGGAACTCACTCTGTAGACCAGGCTGGCCTTGAACTCAGAAATCTGCCTGCCTCTGTCTCCCAAGTGCTGGGATTAAAGGTGTGCGCCACCACCGCCCTGCTCTATTTTGGAATTTTAATATTCAAGATTATTATGTTTAAGATTACATCTTTCAAGGGTAGGTGCGGAACCTGATATTTTGCAACTTGAAGACAAAACTAACAAAGATAAATGAAATATCCTTCAGACCCTATACTCATGGCCTGCCTGAGCATGCCAGGAAAACATCTCCTGGTCATAGTGCTCAACCTATAGGAATGTCACAATTATTTTTCTCTTGATCCATTTAAATTTTTTGTTGTTGTTGTTTTTGTTTTTAAAGACAGGGTTTCTCTGTATAGCCCTGGCTGTCCTGGAACTCACTCTGTAGACCAGGCTGGCCTTGAACTCAGAAATCCACCGGCCTCTGCCTCCCAACTGCTGGGATTAAAGGCGTGCGCCACCACTGCCTGGCTGATCCATTTAAAATTTTTAAGGTAGTAAGAACATATCCTCATTTTTATTATTGACTTTCCTTTTCCTTTAAGCTTTATCCTACTTTTTTATTTGTAAACAAGTTTTCTTAAAATATCAATTACCACTCCAATTTACATACTTTTGACTTTTGTCCACATTGAGATTGCTGTGGAGGTACTCTTTAAAATATTGTTTGTCAATCCACAGTCTCCTTTCTGATTAGCTTACTTGTTGACCCTAGGGATTACTGAAATTGGAGTTGGCAAAAGGATAACAAATTAAACTTGATGATAGTCTAGAGTACATAGTCGAAGGTAAATACATACATACATACATATGTACATACATACATACATACTTGCATACATATATACATATATAATATGGTGGTATAAATGTTTATTTTTAGGTACTGAGAGTTTACGTCTCCTCTCTACTGTTGTATCTTTTGGGTCTCTCCTCTCTCTCTCTCTCTCTCTCTCTCTCTCTCTCTCTCTCTGCCTTTCTGTTTATTCTAAATTCTATTCTATGTTTCACTTTCATGTTTTATTTCTTTCTCCCTTTGCGATTTTTTTCTTTACCTGACATTGTCTGCCTCCCTCTCTCTCTTTCTCCCTTCCTCCTTCCTTCCCCCTTCCTTGTCCTCCTCTCCCTCTCTCTCTTTCTCTCTCTCTCTCTCTCATATTTGAGATGTGAACAGTAAATTACTATTTAATGTATTACAATGGACTTTTGAAATAACGACCATACTCTATCCTATGAAGAACTGATATAGTCAAATATAAAAACTTGATAACAACCAGATAACACTTCATACTGTTTATATTGTTATTTTAGGCAAATCAATTTTTCACATTTAATTTGTGTATTCATAAAATTGAAACAATAATACATATATCAAACTATAAATACAAGCCTAGTATTTCCTGAAAACCAGTCATACACACAACTAGTCTCTTTCCATTAAGGAAGACAATGCTTGGAAATTGGAGCCACGCATGAATTCAGGAATCTTTTAAGGCATGGCCTCCATAAATTGGTGTGGCTCTATCTGTCATTAGATTATAAAATATCCATTGTAGATGATTATTTTTTATTCTTATTTATTTTCAAAATGCCCTTGGCTGCACTTCAACGAGTAGATGCTTGGCATATAGTATAATTTTGGAATGGAGCCAAGAATGGAACTAGATCAACAAAAGATTTGGACTTCCCTGTGAGAAGGGGCATAGCCTTTCCCATGTTCTCCCCACAGCTTCTGAAACAAGGAAAGTATCCAGGCTTTGCTGATAAGACAGTGTTGGCAGCGTTTCCCTCCAAGATGGAAACTAGAAGAAAAGACTGCCTGACCAGCTGCCATCCACAACATAGAAAACTTGAATATTTAAGCAATTATAGGTTTTTCATAGCATTGTCAATGCTCTTTTCAAATGTAACGCTTAAAAAAAATCAATCAAACAAAAAGCTCATAAACATAACTCAGTGCTGCAACTCCACCTCCCAAAACGAAGAAAGAAAATAAAATAGAAAAAGAAAGAAAAAAAGAAAAAGAAAAGATCAGCAGAAGGACATGTCTGTACATATTTTACTTCAGCAACTTCCATGATACTTTGAAGCCACTATTACTATTGGCAATTCCTGATGAAGGGATGTATTTCACGGACACCTGCATTACACCCAGACTTCTGCTGAATCTACGTAACTGTCCTTATAAAATTTACCCTTTCTTAGGTTTTAAAATCATTCCACTTGTGCCCGTCCATATTGTTCTAATTCTGACCTGACTATTCCAAGCTGTCTTGAAAATCCAGCCCTTTTGAAATGCCTTATGAATCTCTATCAAGTACTGAAGTTTACCACAGAAATGGAATTTGCATTTCTCATCTGAACTCAACTTCTTTATCTGCTCCATCAGTAAAATACATGTATAGCCACATAATCCTTCCAGCAGGAAGGTAAACAGATATTATTTTCTTTAAGATAAGGGAGAACGTAAAAACCCCAGGAAAGCATTTGGTCATAAAGCTGAAAGGCTAGCCTGTAAATATATTATGTCCACTTATCATTTCCAAGTCCTGCTCCCAAAGGACAACCCTGAGACTAATTATTTATTAATGAATGCCTAGGCCAAAAGCTTTGGATCATCCCTTGCCTCTATTTTAACGTATTTAACTCATTAAACTATTTTATGTGTACCATGTGGTTAGTTATCTCTCCTTCAGTCCCTGAAGCTTCTTCCTTTGCATCTCCTCACAGCATCTACCTGGTGGTTTACATCAGTCCTTCAGTCTATCTAGTATCTAGTATCTAGGGTCTTCCTGCATCTCCTTTTATTCTCGCACTATTTCCTAGAATCCTCTCTTTTCCTGCCAGCATCCCACTTCCTGTTTCCTCATTGGCCATAGAGTATATTTGATTGACAGGTGATGCTTGTAAGAGATATTCTCCACACTAGCTTTCAGCTATCCTAGTCAATAGCAGCCTCTTTCTGGATAGTATCTATCAGAATAGAAAGAGCACAGGAAGTGCAGCATGAGTGTGGTCTCACCAATGATATCCATTTAAAACAGAGTAGTCTAAGTGTCACCCATATGAGCTCATTTTTGCCTTCCTGAAGTCATCCACTCTGCTTAGTTAAATCTATGAATCAAATAAATTAATGAACCTGAAATTGACTGAATTAATTTCTTTCCACTAAATTGAATGATGATAATATTAGAGAATTATACATATGGATAATTTCCACCTATTTCTGGAACAAAGCCTTTACAGAATTAAATAAATAAATAAATAAATATATAAATAAATAAATGTGCCAAATTAGACATGTACTGTAGAATAACTACTGGCTTTTCCAAAACTCATGTTGAGGCAGTATATTCTAGAATATGAATCACATAAAAATATATCCTTATATATGTGTATATATATACACATATATATGTATATATTTATACATATATGTATGTATATGCATACATGCACATATATGTTAAGAGGATTCATGGGGCTTTGGGTTTTTTCTTCTACTGTAACTTAGTATGATAATGTTTTGCCCTGTGAAGATAGTCATCTTGGGAAATGTCCTTGCCCTCCAAGATGGGTACAATCTTTCTAATTAAAAATATATTTAAAGGAAGCAGATATAAATACGTCTTAAAGGTCCAAATATGTCAAAAGGTCATTATTTTATGAAACACGTAAAATAATATTGGGTAATACTTGTGATGTGTACATTTTATATGTAAAATATGCCTGTTAAGGGCAGAAGAGCCATAAAAACTTAAAGGTTCTTTCCACATACAAGAAAACCAGTGGGTTTCCAGGACCATAACATTTTCTAAAACTTCCATTGAGAAGTGAAAGGGATTACAAACTAGGTAGATTGGCATTTGCATTCTAGTCTACCCAATTTACTAACTGGCACCTGTGGGAAGATACAATCATCTCTATGCCTTATTTTCTGCATAATTAAGGACATCCTGGATTCCATTGCTGATAGCTGAGGTATAAATACCCACTATTGCTGCTAAGACACTGTTGCAGTTTCTATAACATATAGATAAAAAATAAACCTCATCTAGATGAATCTAATGCATTTCATTTTTGTCAAATTCCGATGAGCTATGTTTGAGAGATTAATGTACATAAATATCAAGGTATTAAAGAAGGACATATCTTATTTCTATAATCAAAATGAATTTATTTTAACTAAAAAAGTTTTTTCCAGTATAGTGTTATAATAGATGCCTAGTTAACAAGAATATAAGGTAGTGAACACAAAAACAAAATGCTAGGCACTAATAAACAGCATTTTACTAGTTAGAACCTAATACACACAGAGAGAGACTTCCCATGATGATTGTATTCATACTGGTCCAAATCATAAATACTACTGAACTCCATCAACTGATGAATAGAATTAATTAATGAAATGAAAATATCTTTTACAGGAGAATACTCTCTGGCAAGGAAAAGAAATTAACTACAGATATTATACAAAGGATAGATGAGTATCAAAAGCAGCATGCTAAAAGGGAGGAAAGGCATAAGATCAAAATTTGAAATTATATTTATATAAATTTTGAGAAGTGGAAAGCTATATTGACAGAAATAATATCAGTGGTTATCAGAGGACAAAGAAGAAACATGCCTTAAGGGCAAATAGAGGAACAAAATAAAGTTTCAAATTGATGTAAATGTGTTACCATTACCATGACCCTACTTTTTGTATTCGTTGTGTGACCCCAATCCTAGGAAAATGGAAACAAAGTCTTACTTACTCCAGATAAAGAACCTACAACAGCCCAAGGTACAGAGACCAACAAAATCCAACTTGGTAAGCCAATGAATTTTATTGGGGTATTACTTAAAGGCAAACAGGTCAGGGGTAATTTACAGTATAGCAGATTACTCAAATACAGCTCCATCACCAAAGCTCTACCCAGCATGGATGGCAGCTCACAAAAGTGGGAAATGTAGATGGAATAGCCCAACCTAAAGCCAGTTTAACAGTTAGGAGTATATCCTCCCCAGGTGACTCAGTTGATTTGAACCTTCTCTGGTAGCTTCCTGGTGTGCCTTTGCTATACAGATTGGCTGATCTCTACTATATTCAGGCTGAGCAGCTATCTGAGAAGAACTCTCAGAAATTCTTATATCTTTTATATGCTTTGCTAAGAAGAGGTCTACCGAATTTATTCAGATATAGGAACTTCCTAAACTCCAGTTGTTAAGTAGTTGGTTTATTATTAAACTGAGACATTTAAGATTTTATCACCTAAAGGAGCAGATGAATTCAGTATTTTCAAACTGGAACACTTCAAAGAACAAGCTTCTCCCTAGAAGGAGCAAACACAACACTGGGGTCTGGGCTGCAGAAGCCCACTATGCCTTGACACAATATTCATGTGACTATGCTTCAATTAAGCATTCCTTCCCAGACCATCCTCCTTGCAAAAGATATTTAACCTCAGGCCCACCCTGAGGACACAGGGTACAGCTTCATCTGCTTTCTGCCATGACAATAAACCTTTTAAAACCATGGACTACCTCTCATACTTGGGGCCCACCTTGGGGAACCTTAGAGACTACCAAGCCACTGCCTAATCTCCCACTGAGCCAGAGGACCTCTCTGTGTTCCAGCCACAGAGCCCACCAACCAAAGCAAGCTAGTGGAGCCAGCTGTGACCCAGCTAAGCAAGTCACCATGACCAAGAGTCTCATCTATCCAGCTGGGCTTCGCTGGAGCTCCTTTCCCTCATCCCTCTCATCTGTGGGCCAGTCCAGCCTATATGAACCCTTTCTCAGTCCTTTTGTGCTCTCTCAGTGGCACCTGGGAGCCCAAGGGCTGAGACCACCTGTCTTCCTCCAGCCGCCTCAGGCTTTAGACCCCTGACCCAAGAACTCCACCTGGGATCTCCCCATGCCCAGAGCAGAGTTCTGCGACTTCTCACATACTTATGTCTTCCGGGCTCTGCTTAGAGTAAACTAAGTCAAATTCCCATGCTTCAGTCCCCCTGAGCCTCCTGGGGCAGCAGACACAGGAGACCTACAACTCAGCCCAATAGGACCCATGCCCATGCATGAACTACAGCCCCACAGAGGGCAGGTTCACAAGATAGATTTTCTAGAGTGTCCTCAAATAAAAAGACTTGTTAGTATCACCTGTGAACTTGAAGCCCTGACAGGATTTTGATAAATTTCTTTCAAATATGTTAAATATGAGAGGACCCTGCAGTGTTGAATTTGCCAGAGTATTCATTTGTGAAATACATTGAAATATCTGTCTACCATTGAAGAGCCAATGGGTTAAAAACACAATGTATTGCCCTGTGGTTCATGTTCAACAATACAGATAAAAATGATTACTTTTTCTTTGTGATATTTTGTATCGGAGTGCTTTAATTTTTGTTGTAAAATTAAAGGATGTTTATAGAAAGAAGTCTTTGAGAAAATATTTAAATCTTATAAATAGCTAAACATTTAAATAACAATTAAAAATTTAAAAAGCAGGAGAGTAGGGAGGGATGTCTACGTGTGAAGAAATAAAAGAGGGTAGAACAGAGAAAGGCATAGGAGAAGGAAAAAAATAATATTAGGATTTGTGAAAAGCTGCATAGAAGCCTACTATTTTATAAACTACAAATGCATATAAAAGGTCCATTTGGAGTTATTCTACACAGAAGTTCGTGCTCCTTCTGGATGCCCTGGGTTGCCAAGTTAAAAAACCAGTGTCATATATGAAATAGTTCACTTGAGCTGTTGGTGACAGGGTTGTTCTGGAGATAACCCAAATAATTCAGGCTGTATTAGTCAGGGTTCTCTGGAGAAACAGAATTTATAGGAATTTATATTTAACTCACATATATGTAAATATATGTGAAACCACAGCCTATAAGCCATTCACACACACACACACACACACACACACACACACACACACACATATATATGTGTGTGTGTGTGTGTGTGTGGTATATATGTATGTGTATTACACAGCAAATTTTCAGATAAGTCTGGATGTCTTTGCTGGCTTTAAATATCTTCAATATATTCTAGAATCACAAAGAAGATGATGCTAATGCTAGTGAAGGAATGAAATTGCTAGATAGAATGACAGGAAGCAGGTAAAGAGAGACAAGCTTCCATGTCCTTCCATGTCCTTTACATTGGAAGCCAACAAAACCTGTGGCCCAGATTAAAGGTGTTCCTTTCCACTTCAAAACATCTAAATTAAAGGATTATCTTCCACCTCAAAGATTTGAAATAGTAGTAAATCTTCCCACTTCAAATATCATGTGCCATTGTACTTTCAAATATATGATCCATGTTTTAGTTTTGAATTTACAGGGACATACAGTTAAAAGATTTCCATGAGTCTCAGAAGAGACTTTGAACTTTGGACTCTCAAACAGTGAGTGCTGAGACTGTGATAGACTATGGGAACTTTTAAACTTGGAATGAATAGATTTTTGCTTTATGATATGGCACCAAGCCTGTGGGGACCAGAGAGTGGAATGTGGTGAATCTGAATGAAAACGGAGCCAATAGGTTTACAAGGAGTGAAATTATTAGAACGTATGGACTTGTTCAAGTGGGTGCGGCCTTATAAGAGGATGTGTTCAACTGCAATGGGCTTTAAGATTTCAGTGCTCAAGGTAGGCTCAGTTTCTCCCTCCTCCTGCTGACTGTGATGTAGAAATCTCAGCTACTGTCCAATACCATAGCTGCTTGCATGCTGTTGTGCTTCCCACCATGATGGCAGTGGACTAAACCTCTAAACTGTAAGCAAGAAATATTTGCTGTGCTCATCGAGTCTCTACATGGGATAAAACTTTAAGTAAGATACCACCCATTTGGGTTTTAATTAATTCCAGATTTATCCAAGTGGACAAACAAGAATAACTACCACACAGTCCATTTTTATCTTTTTTGGTTTCCCACCAGAATGTGGTAGTAAAAACTGTATGTTGCTAAAGATACTACATGCTTTACTCATAGCATTTGCGCAATGAGTGATGATCTCACATTCCATGAGTATATGGACAGTTCAAATTGGAAGTGCTGAGTTATAAAAAGAATAAAGTAGAAATAATGTTAGGAAATGGTAAGAAGGTGGAGTTAGGTCTGAAAGAAGTTATGCAAAGAGAGTGTGGGTTAAATATTATCAAAGTACATTGCATACAGGTATAAATATCTCAAAGTTTTAAAATGTGTGTGGGTGTGTCACTGTGAGTATGCTCCATTCTAGGTATAAATCTCCATTATATATATATATATGATAGACAATCACTTCTGAAGATGAAAATTGATACATAGTAGTTAGCTGATAGAATATGACCTTGAGATGATTTTGTACTAGAACTAACTATGTAATCTTATAAAAATCACAGTCATGAAACTTTGACTTCTAGGTTTATTGTCAATGTCAGACTTAGACTCTGTGACAAATAACTTCTTTTTTAAAAATTAAATGTTTATAGGCTATCTAAACAGTGAGTTACTCACAATAGGCAATAAGTATGGAGGGAGTAATTATTACCTATTCATTGTAAATTCACACAAGTATTCTGCAAATAAATAGTTTCTCCATTGTAAGTGACAGTATTGTTTTTGCTATCATTCTTTTTAATTCTACATTTCTAACCACTGAGTACAAATTCTTGAAAAAAGCCACTCATGCACAGAAGGGAAATTTACGTGCTCCTCCAAAATTAGAGTCTTTTGTTATTAACAAGTATATATTGGCTATATATGAGTTGACTTAAAGAAAGTACACACACACACACAGAGAGAGAGAGGACACACACACACAGGAGAAATGGCTAGTCCTCTGTAACCACAATTCTCTAGAGCTATTTTATCTTCCAGTCATCAGGAGGATCATGTGAGTTTGTTATTGATTAGCTTTTGAAAGGTCTCATAATTGTACCATATTTCCTGTTTGGCAGCTATTGGGTCACCTCCTTCCCCTTAAAGATCAGCATGTATCATACATGTGTAATAGCCAGTTCAGGCTACATCCACCTGATCTATTGTGTAATTTTAGACTTTGAAGTGTATATGCTATTTTTGTTAATGCTAATATTTTTGTCAGTGTTTGAGACTGTTCTAATGCCTTGTTTCCTAGGTGTCATGTTCTTTACTTCTTTATCTGTAATTGATATTCAGGATTTTCTGCATGGTTCTACTGAAGCCTTTGGCGATGTTCTCATGAACACACTAGCAAGAAAACAGTTTTATTTTCAATAACATTTAATGAATGTAAGGCAATTTATTCAAGTCAGACTCAGTTTGAATCTGAACCCTTAATGCATTAACTAACAAAATTAAAAAGACACCACTTTATCAGCGGGCATTTTACAGAAAAGAATTCAAATACACCCGGCTAAAGAGACAAAATTAAGTTAAGGACTTTATTGCAGATGTCTACTGCTTATTTTTGTTTTGTATCATTTCAAGTCACAAGAGAAAATTAAATTACATGCCAAATATAAATAAATAAGTAAATAAATAACACTAAAAATAAAATATTTTTGATGGCTAAATAATTATATAAAATATTTTAAACGTGGAATCATTCCCAAAGATTTTGTCCCTCTGTGTCGAAGGAAGAAACAAGAGAAAGAGGAAGGGAAAAAGTTATTAGGAGAGAAACATTATTGCACTAGCTTAACAGTGATGTGTTTGTGTGTCAGTCTCACAAAAGGTCAGTTGCACTGACTAGTTTTATGTCAACTTCGCAGAAGCTACAGAAATCAGAGAAGAGGGAAGCCCAAATTAAGAAATGCAATGCCTTCATATTTGCTCCCTTGAGTATTTTGTTACTTCTTCTAAGAAGGGTGAAGCGCCCGCCCCCCAACTTGGTCATCATTCTTCATGAGCTTTATGTGGTCTGTGAGTTGAATCTTGGGTATTTCAAGCTTCTGGGCTAAATTCCAATAATCAGTGAGTGAATACCATGTATGTTCTTTTGTGATTGGGTTACTTCACTCAGGATGTTATTTTCTAGTTCCATCCATTTACATAAGAATTTATGGAATTCATTGTTTTTAATAGCTGAGTAATATTCCATTGTGTAAATATACCACTATTTTTGTATCCATTCCTCTGTTGAAGGGCATCTGGGTTCTTTCCAGTTTCTGGCTATTATAAATAAATCTGCTATGAACATAGTGGAGCATATGTCCTTGTTATATGTTAGAGCATCTTCTGGTTATATGCCCAGGAGATAAATACTCAAGGGAGCAAATATGGAGACAAAGTACAGGACAGAAACTGAAGGAGGGGCCGTTTGCAGACCATTCCACTGGGGTATCCATCCCATGTGCAGTCACCAAAGGTAGACGTTGATGTGGATGTCAGGAAGTACATGCTGACAGGAGTCTGATATAGCTGTCTCCTTAGAGGTCTGCAAGAGTCTGACATACTCAGAGGCAGATGCTCACAGCTAACCATTAAACTGATCATGGGGTTCCCAACAGAGAAGATAGAGTGAAGACTGAAGGAGTTTAGAGGATTCGTGACACCATGAGGAAAGCAACAATATCAACCAACCAGAGCCCCCAGGGTCTAAACCACCAGCCTGGGAGCACTTAGGGAGGGACCCATGGCTCCAGCTATATATGCAAGGGAGCTATTTATAAGTGGGAGAAGAGATCCTTAGTCCCATGAAGGCTGGACATCGTGGGGGGTAGTATTCGACCTCATCGTGGGGAGGTGAGGTACTGGGGAGGGTAGGTGGGGGTACACCATCATGGAGGCGAGAGGAGGGCGGAAGGGATAGGGATTTCCTGGGAGGGAGGGGGGATAAGGGGGTAAAGGGAAAACATCTGAAATGTAAATAAAATTTCCAATAAAAAAAAAAAAAGAAATGCCTCCATAAAATTAGGTCATAGCCAATCCTGTAGAGTATTTTCTTCATTGGTCATTGATATATGGGGAAGGGAACAGCCCATTGTGATACTATCCTGGGGCTGATGGTCCTGTATTCCATAAAAAAGTAGACTGAACAAGCTATGAGTAGCAAGCCAGTTATCAGAACTCCTTCTCAGCATCAGCTCCTGCTCCTATGTTCCTTCCCTATTTGAGTTACTGTCCTGACTTCCTTTAATGATGAATAGTGATGAAACAAAAGCCAAATAAACCCTTTCCTCCATAATTTGCTGTGGTCATGGTGTTGCTCAAAAGTGAATATTCCCTTCATCAATGAATGGAAACAACACAAATCCATGTACGCTTATCCTTATCTTTCTCTATGGCCTGTAGACATATTGAACAAATACTATTCTGGGTGGTTTCTCAGCCTCATTGTCTTGAGTAATACATGATAGACCTCTGTGTATTAATCAGTTTTCCATTGCATATCCATCCTTTATCGATTCATGACCATCTATACTGTCATCAAGTATTTACTGAGATTCTAATGTATGTTAAACGTTGCAGACAATAAGAACAAAGGAGTAAAGATAAGATAGAATCTATAACAGCTAGCTTAGTAAAGTCATTCCAACACTTATTCAGTCCCAAGTCCCAATCTGTGCCTCTCAGCGAACTCTGTATAGTTTTAATTGCCATTCTTAAGAAGTAGGGGTTCACATAGTACTCTCAACTACACTATAAAGTATATTTTTATTCATTAATCAAACACATACACACATGGACATGGAGAGAGTTGAAACTAAAAAAAAAAAATAGCATTATATTCTGTTTCATGACACTCCATCACCTAATACTCATCCTGGGTCACCTTTCTAAATGTTATAGTATACACACACTTGTGTATATTTTTCCTTATATGCAAATCTCAGCCAATAATTTATACATATGTAAATAAGTATTTGAATGGGTTATGTGTGATTTTACAGAAACCAAATGTCAAATATGCCATATAACATTAACTGATTGTTAGATGCACTGCAAGCATCAATGGTAGAAAGAGCTGGCCATAGACAGGGTATTAAGAAACTTAGACACAACAGAGTCAAGGAGTTTTTTATACAGATCAAGCTTATAAGTCATTTGAGAAGTAACTATTTTAAAGCAGTGGATTGTATAACATTTCCAAATTTACTTGGAGATGGTACATAATTTCCTTTCAATGTATCACTTTGGTTGTCATGATAATGGACTGTAATTTTAAAGTCAAGAGCATAGGATACTGTATAACTATGCAGAGAGGAGGTTTCACTTAAAGAATAGCCCAGTTACTGTTTGGACATTCTTGGCACTGTGATAATCAATGGCTATAGGGATGGTAGACTCCTCCCCTCCCTTCATGTCTAAAAGGAGGGGAAAGGCTAATATATTTCTAAACTATTTGCTGAGAGACATCAAGTGTGATGAAAATTCCTTCTTTGAGTTTTAAAACACTTCACTTCTATGACTTCTCATTCTCCTAAAATTTTTCTTATGAGACTACCTCAGGAATAATTTATGCGTACTATAAACTTTAGAGAAGAATCAAAAGTAATAAAAAAAAATGTCTATTGGCAAAGACTCCATAGAGGACTGTTTATTCAGTGACAAGTAAAACCCATTTTAAAACATCATATTTTGTGATGAACTCAGATTTCAAACAACTGCTTTATGTTAGCTATAAAGATAAACTTTCCCCTTTCTTTTCAGCTGGGGAATGTGGTAACTCAGCCTCAGAAAGTACCATGAATATTCATCTTTTAAGTTGGTATTCTTCAGTTTTATTTTCCAGTGACTGCATGTGTCTGAGTTTTATTGAGGTGAGGAAGAAAAGACGGGTCATTCATACATGGCACAGTTACACACTGTAGGTCTAGGAGTGAGACCATTCCCAGCTGGTCAGTAACTTTTTGTAGTAGTAGAATCATGTCCATCTCTATCCTGGTTTGACTAGCAGTTTGATATCAGAGAAGTTACTTCACTTCTATAAATCTCACTCCATTTATTTATAAAGGAATATATTCAACCAAACTGTCTCTTTCTAGCTTTGCATTTATATGGTTTTCAGTTGTTCAATTTTTCTAAAATTATTCAAATAATTCATTTAGAAGAAGCATGCTGAATAGTAAAAGGTTCACTAGTCCCTTTCATTTCTATTTTGGAGGATAAGGCCTAACTTTTCATAGAATCTAGCCGTTTCCCACAGTAGTTAAGACTATTAATCCACATTTAGTCACATTAAAATGTGAAATGTTTTACCAAAATCTCAATTATTAAACGTTACCAATAAAGACTCAGGAGTAAGTTGCTGGGGCAAAATCTGGTTAGCTCAGAGAGGTAGAGAAAGTACCCTGCTGATCTTTCTCCTTAGCCAATGTCCCAAACTGAAGTTCTCTTCCATGCCATCTCAAAAATTCTTCAAGTTCAATACCCTCCCTTCTACCTCCTGTGTGTATCTCTATTCCTCCTCCTGACTTCCTCTTACTGTATTATTTCCTATGTTCACTTCCTTTCAACTGGATGCTTACTATGCTTATTGACCTAGGGTTGACCTTGCTTAATCTTTCTGTGTGTCCTTCAAAAATGGATACAAAGGTTATAAATTTGGCCAATGTCTATTTATTTATGTGCTGCAGGAGGACTGTAAGAAGATGAAATAAAATTAATCAATTATTTAAACCACTTAAACACATTATATTCTCAACCATTTTATGCCATAAATGCTATTATTTTTCCATTTTACAAATACAAATAGGAATCTCCAAAAGGTTTGGTTTTAAAAGCAGAATTTGAAGACATTAGCCTTGCCATGCTTCATAGGATTTGACACAAAGCCCTGGTTTAAGTTGCATGGTGCTAGTGCTCTTTTCCATAATCACTTATGATCTGCAACAATTCAGGTCTGTTAATCAAATAATAAGAATGTAGAAAGTCTCTTGTTCTCAAGCATATCTCTATTGCCAGGTTCCCCAGATTTTATTGCAAAGAGTGCATTATAACAAGCAGAAAGGGCTGGCTAGTGTCAGTCTTTCTGCTGTACCCTGGTTAGTTGTTAGAAGAACATGTTCACTCATATTCAATCTTCCCAGGGAGAAGGCTACCTTTAGTTCTGTTTCACAGAGCAGGACAATGAATCAGAGGTAACATTAATCAGAGAAAAATACCAGGAGCTTCAAGAGCAAGGTTGGGTCTGAAACACTCCCTTCAATGATCTTGCTAATGTTGCAGTCCATTCTGCCAGGTAAGTATGTGCTGCTATTGCTTCTTCTATAAAAGGAATTATAGTCATATAGTTTCAGAGAGCTGTTAAATTTTTCTGTGTAATTTTTAAAATAATATTCACATTTTCCTCCTTAGAGTTGTCCTTGCGGAAATATTTTTAACATTTGTGAACAATTATTTTATTTAATCATTCTCTCAGCTGTTACTTACAAATTAAAAAAAAAAACTGAACAATACTTCAAAGCATGCTTATCTTAAATTAACATTTATATACAAAACATTTGCTAGGACTCTAGAGTACTGCAGATACAAATATAGAAATCCATTCTTATTCTGGTATGATGTTTCCTCATTTTCATTAAATTCTAGAAATCTTTAATTTCTTTCTTTATTTCTTCCTTGAGAAAGTCATCATTGAGTAGAGCATTGTTCAGTTTCCACATGGATGTGGGTTTTCCCTTGGTTCTGTCATTATTAAAGACCAGCCTTAGTCCTTGGTGATCTGCTAGGATGCAGGGGATTATTTCAATCATTTTGTATCTGTTGAGGACTGTTTTGTGACCAATTATATGGTCTATTTTGCAGAAGGTACCATGAGGTGCTGAGAAAAAGGTATATTCTTTTACTTTAGGATGAAATGTTCTATAGATATCTGTTAAATCCATTTGGTCCATAACTTCTGCTAATTTCAATGTGTCTTTGTTTAGTTTCTGTTTCCACGATCTGTCCATTGGAGAGAGCGGGGTGTTAAAATCCCCCACTATTATTGTGTGAGGTGCAATGTGTGCTTTGAGCTTTAGTAAAGTTTCTTTTATGTATGTAGGTGCCCTTGCATTTGGAGCGTAAATGTTCAGAATTGAGAGTTCATCTTGGTAGATTTTTCCTTTGATGAGTATGAAGTGTCCTTCCTTATCTTTTTGATTACTTTTGGTTGAAAGTCGATTTTATTTGATATTAGAATGGCTACTCCAGCTTGTTTCTTGGGACCATTTGCTTGGAAAATTGTTTTCCAGCCTTTTACTCTGAGGTAATGTCTGTCTTTGTCACTGAGGTGCTTTCTTGTATGCAACAAAATTCTGGGTCCTGTTTATGTATCCAGTCTGATAGTCTACATCTTTTTATTGGAGAATTGAGTCCATTGATGTTAAGGGATATTAAGGAAAAATGATTGTTGCTTCCTGTTATTTTTGTTATTAGAGGTGGAATTATGTTTGTGTAGCTACCTTTTTTGGGGGGTTGTTGGAAGATTACTTCCATGCTTCTTCTAGGTTGTAGTTTCCTTCCTTGTGTTGGCGTTTTCCATCAATTATCCTTTGAAGTGCTGGGTTTGTGGGAAGATATTGTGCAAATTTGCTTTTGTCATGGAATATCTTGGTTTCTCCATCTATAGTGATTGAGAGTTTTGCTGGGTATAGCAGTCTGGGCTGGCATTTGTGTTCCCTTAGGGTCTGTATGATATCAGACCAGGATCTTCTGGCTTTTATAGTCTCTGGTGAAAAGTCTGGTGTAATTCTTATAGGTCTGCCTTTATATGTTACTTGACCTTTTTCCCTTACTGTTTTTAGTATTTTTTCTTTGTTTTGTGCATTTGGTGTTTTGATTATTATGTGACGGGAGGTATTTCTTTTCTGGTCTAGTCTGTTTGGTGTTCTGTAGGCTACTTGTATGTTTATGAGTGTCTCGTTCTTTAGGTTGGGGAAATTTTCCTCTATAATTTTGTTGAAGATATTTACTGGCCCTTTAGATTGGGAATCTTCACTCTCATCTATACCTATTATCCTTAGGTTTGGTCTCCTGATTGCATCTTGGATTTCCTGGATGTTCTGTGTTAGGAGCTTTTTGCATTTTGCATTTTCTTTGACTGTTGTATCGAGGTTTTCCATGGTATCTTCTGTGCATGAGATTCTCTCTTCTATCTCTTGTATTCTGTTGGTGATGCTTGCATCTATGACTCCTGATCTCTTTCCTACATTTTCTATCTCCAGAGTAGTCTCCCTTTGAGATTTCTTTATTGTTTCTATTTCCAGTTTTAGATCCTGGATGGTTTTGTTCAATTCCTTCACCTGTTTGATTGTGTTTTCTTGAAATTCTTTAAAGGATTTTTGTGTTTCCTCTTTAAGGGCTTCTACCTGTTTACCTGTGTTCTCTTTCAATTCTTTCAAGGATTTTTGTGTTTCCTCTTTGAGGGCTTCTACCTGTTTACCTGTGTTCTCCTGTATTTCTTTAATGGAGTTACTTATGTCCTTCTTAAAATCCTCCATCATCAGCATGAGAAGTGATTTTAATTCTGAGTCCTGTTTTTCCTGTGTGATGGAGTATCCAGGGCTTGCTATGGTGGGAGAACTGGGTTCTGATGATGTCAGGTAACTTTGGTTTCTGTTGCTTATGTTCTTGCGCTTGCCTTTCGCCATCTGGTTGGCTCTAGTGTTACCTGTGCTCACTATGTCTGACTGGAGTCTGTCTTTCCAGTTATCTTGCTTGTGTCAGATCTCCTGGATTCCAGATGTCTCTGTGTTCCTGTGATCCTAAGCTCCCTCTGCTCTGGATGCAGTAGGTCTTTTAGGATGTCTCAGGATCAGATGTTTCCACAGGCGCAGACCTGCTAAGTGTCCTCTGCTCCTCTGCTCTGGGTGCAGTGTGTCCCTCTAGGATGTCTCAGGATCCGGTGTTTCCACAGGACAGACCAGCTGTAGGTCCGCCCCAGGCCAAAGGACCAGGCTCCCGGCGCAAGGGAAGTTATAGTCCGGAGGGGCCGGCTTTGGCTGCCTGCTAGTTCCTTAAGCCCCACCTGGCTCCCAGTTGTAACTCTGGGCTTTGGGGTATTGGGCAAGGTGTCTTACCCTCTGCTCTAGGTGCAGTGAGTCCCTCTAGGATGTCTCAGGATCCAGTGTTTCCACAGGAGCAGGCCAGCTGCAGGTCTGCCCAGGCCAAAGGACCAGGCTCCGGGCGCAAGGGAAGTTATAGTCCGGAGGGGCGGGCCTCTGCTCTAGGTGCAGTGAGTCTCTCTAGGATTTATTCAAGAGTTAAATTAACATAGTGTATCATGTGATCATCTGTTATCAATGAGTAGTAGATCCTTTATGCATTGGTGGCACAGAATTCCAAGACTATGTATTGGCCTTGAGAGACAATGCCATGATCAATTAATAATGCCTGTAGTGAAAAAATGAGAAAAAATAAATGTGTCTTGCATGTGTGCACCTGTGTGCACATGTATGTGTACAAAAACATGTATGGTATAGCAGGTGATATCTCTAGCTTTGTTTCAGCATCTCATTGTTTGTCCACAGTGAAAATATGTGAATGATTTAATACTTAGACTAAGATACACTTACTCACTGGACAAAATAGTAAAACAATGTTGAGCATTTTTAGTAGCAAAATCGAAGCATGTTTTTCATACACTGAAAGGTTGCCATTCCTCTTGTTATTATTATTGTTTTGTAGAGTGCTATATGTCTATAAAATGCATACAGATATTTATATACATTATATGGACATATATCAATTACACATAGCTATCTTGTACATACACACTTTTTTCTTCTTTTGTGTTCTCAAAATAATTTTAAAAGCTGTTCATTTGTTTTCTGGTTCAGTGCAAATCCGTGAAACTCTGTTCTCCCATCCTTAGATTAAGTGATCTGTGTATTTATTTATACAAATAGAATCATACCCAAATTTTTCATACACAAACAAAATCTATTGCTTTTTACATTGATTTTTTTATTACTTTTATTTCTTGTCTAGTCCAGTTATTACCTTACCTCCTGGTCCATCCTTCCACAGTTCTTTATTCCATTCCTTCTCCCCATTGTCTCCAAGAGGATGTCACACACACACACACACACACACACACACACACACACACGTCACTGGCTGACGTCCCTACTTCCTAGATCCCAAAACACATATTGTGCAGATTACTTCCCCCATTCATCTGCAAATTTATCTGGTAATTTCTCCAATTTAAATGTTTTTTCTTTCTTTTTTCTTCTGTTTTGGCTTTCTTTAATACTGCTTTTGACATAGCATTTGAAGAACATTAAAATCCAGCTTCACTTCCTAAAATATACTACATACATGAAGCATTTAAATAGAGTTACCATATACCATGGAAGACAATGCTATGCCTAGATACTTTATGCCACTCATTCCCATGCTAACAATTGGTTACATATTGTTCAGTGGTTAGCAGCCCATATATTCCCCAAAGCATCACAAATTATTGCAAAAGCTATTGGCTTTATCCACAACTGAACAGGAAGGTACTATAACTGAGGACAACACTTACTTAGGTCATTAAACTCATGCTGGGATGCAACCAGAAGCTTCACCCCTACTGACTACCACTCATAGTCATGAAAGGTACTGAGAGGCAACAAAAGTAATTATCAGTTCATCAGTATCACACAGTTACAAACTCTCTGACCTACAATACTGCTCTATACAATGGAATCCACACATGGCATTACTAAATTGGCCAAGAACATGAGGCTAAATTGATCAAGGGCCTAGAGAAGAACCTATTAGTATTACTAAGCTAAAGCACACTGATAAAATGTCTCCTAGTAATATATTGCTATACTCAAATAAGTTGAGGAGGAGTACGAAGAAGAGAAAAACACGGTCAAAATATATTGTACAAAAAAATTAATAAGATAACTGTAGAAAACACAATGTTAAATTTAACTTTGATCTGACAAACCAATTTAGTAAACAAAGACCTACATGCAGATTTGTGATTTCTTGTAGCTAGTACCCCTGTATTTGGGAAGAGAAACTATCTTTTTCAAGTATGATAAATGCTAAATGGTAAGAAAAATCACTGTGCCCAGATCATTGCTTTTCAGACCCTCTATCCTTCCATTTGTGTAGTACTCCCCACAGTTACTTAGCTTGAGTGGGACTGAAAATTGCCATAGGAAAGAAGAAAAGTTTCTGCCAAAGAAACTTTGTATTGCACTCACTCAAGATCACTCTCATGATAATATACTTTTAAAGGTTACATATGCCCATGCACCAGAGGAGGCAAGAGCTAAGCCTAGTGTGTGCAGTTACCTGAAGTATGTTTATTATGGTTGATTACCTTTGCTTGATAACATTACATGTCCTTTTAAAGTTCCTTATACTTAACTCTGAGACTCACAGTTTGATGACCCACTGTGCCTTTTCTCGTAAATTGAAAATTTAAGGATGAAGGGAATTTCTCTGGTTGGCACTTGGTACCATGGAAACAACTTTAACCCTGTTAATAAGGGGTATTAGGCTCTGGGTCTCTCTTCATCATTTCTGAATTAAATAGTAAAGATTCTGGGTCTAGAGTTTAGATTCCTGACTCTGAAGACACTATATTTTATCAGTGGCCTGCTGACTTTTAAGCCCTTGGCTGAATAAGACTGACACAAAGAATCCTTATGACACTGCAGTAATGTTATTTCTTTATAATGTATGAATAATGGAGAAAGCCACAGATATTTAATATAATTCTATCCGTTATGTGTAAGTAATACAAAGTTCTATAAATTCTTCCCAGATAAGCAGAGCCCTTCTATCAAATTTTCAAGGGCATGTTAACAGTGTATACATTTAATACTGATAGATATTCTTGCTATGCATTAGACATGAAGTGTTTAATATTGTGAGGGGATTAAAACCCTAATATATAGCAGATGAGTGTTTTAAGGACAAACTACTGCCTTGCCAAAATAAATAAATTGGGGTACTGAACCTTAGGAGATAGCAGTGACTTAAAATATGTCCTTGGAAATGGGAAATTTTTTCTGAGTAATTGATTTAAGAGTCTTAAGATGCACTTATGTCTATGAGTAGTATAAGATGGTTTTTATTAGATTGCATTGTATTTGCAGTCCAACAGAATGTTGAACTCTGTAAAGAACATAACACTGGAACAAACTGTCTGTTTCGATACAATACAATGTGAATCTAAGAATGAGCAAATGTGTTACATATTTTATTATACACACAGATAAATAACAGGGTATTCAGAATATTCTTTCTTTTGTACCTAGTTATTAACATTTTCAAGATTATATTCAGAAGAAAAACATTACATGTATATTTGTATGCTTACACAAGTTAAATAACCATCACTCTGTCACCTCTATTTCTCAGACATTAAACTAGATATGGCTGCATAGATAATCCTGCTTTATGGTCAAATCAAATATAGAGTATTTGATTCACATGGGGCCAAAGAAGTTAGCTTTTTCTTCAAGTAAGTATTTGTGTAGTTGGAAACGGAAGCCTATCTTTAGTCTTATCTGACTCAGATCTCAATCTTGCATCATACCTTCTTAGATAGCTCAGGTAAAGTCCTCATTGCTACATCAGTGGCTCCTGATAGTAAGTTTCACTCATCTCTGTAGGGTTGTGGGTCCCGTGTCTGCCCCGCCTCACGGCACAGGTACTTTGTGAGGCAGAATGTGGTTAGTTTGACTGTGCTTATCCCATGCGAGTGTGGGCTGTCCAGTAGCTCTGAGGCACCGCGGGGATGGGAAAGCACAGTTTGAGACATGGAAAGGCCGGTGCTGGCTTGGGGGACCCAGGGTATACAATGGTCCCAGGACTGTGGGGTTCTCAGTTCTTAGACATCCAGGCACAGCTGGGATTCCCAGAAGATCTGAGAATGGAATCTGGACCCACAGGCTGGATCTATCCCAGGAAGGTAGGGCAGGAAGGAGGCAGAAAAGGGGAGCCCCACAGCGAGATGGTGTTCGATGGGTGGCAGCAGACTTGGTGGTGTTTGTGGCTGGAGTACAGAGAGGCCTTCTTTGGGAGATTAGGCACCAGCTCTGTAGGTAAAGGTTTTCTCCATGGCTCCGCACAGTGGATCCTGATGAAAAGAGACAGTCTGTGGTTCCAAATAACTTACTGTCATGGAAGAAAGTGGATGAGTAAAACCATACCCCACTTCTCAGGGAGAGCCTGAGATTAAATACCTTTTGCAAGGAGAAAAGTCTTGGAAGGCTATGCCCTCCAGGACTCTAGGTACCTTATTAGCATGGAGATCTCTGTCTTGAGCCTAGGTGACCTATGGTCACTCTCTTTTCCTATTGTCTTGATCTGAGCTGTTAGGGATGTCCCATCTACATGGGGAGGGGCTAGGGGGAGTTACCCTTACGTGACTGCTGGCCACAAATCTTTAGGGGTCTGTAGTTACATGACAGGGGCCTGGTGCCTGAGAGCTGGAGAAGCTCCAACCATCCCTTCAGGGTTTCCAGAGCTTCAAAGCCTTAAGCTCAACAGGGGACCTAGGTACTACCTTTTGTGGTCCACTGCTCCACACATTTCCAAATGATAAATCCTTCTCAGAATAACACAATGCCCAACACTTGATTTTTTTCCTATAAAAGTAGGTGTTAAGTGATAATAATGCAATTAGAATCAGTTCTAGTATCCTAATATTTTTTTTTCATAAACCCTGGATAACTGAGGGAAATTTGACTAGAATTGTCTATGTGCTTTTGTAGAAATTAAAGTACATATATATTTTTACAGACAGCATTAGAAGCTGGCATTAGATGAACAATAGCTCTAGTCAGAATTATTGAGTAGTCTACTTGGGACTTTAAAATATTTTTAAATTTTAAGAATGATATGCAAAATTCATATTTTTAAATTCACAAAATTTAATAACAGAATTAATTGAAAAATTGGAATAACATCATTTGCTGAACACTAAGGATATTATCTTACTCTATTAGATAGGTGTGATTTAAAGTTTTATAAATGCTGATTCTCAGTGTACATTGGGATATGCACTATCTCAATTTTGTATCTAAAACACTGATGCCTAAAAAACTTAAATGCTTTTTCCAAGGGATTGTATAATACATGAAACAGTCTGGATCAGGATTCAGGTTCTTCATTTTGAAAGACTTGTTTACACTGCAACAGACTTGCAGTTATTTTATTTCTGCATCCCTAAATTTTAGCTTCATAAAGACAGTCTAAAATGACCAGCTAAAGAGGTTAAATTTCACTGCAGTTGACTTAAAAGTCTCATAAATCCTTCTCTTTGAATTGCTTACATGTTCAGAATTCTCAAGCTATCCTGCTGGAATATGGTTATGGATATGATAGAGATTTTATAATACATAGTTTCAGTTGAGTGACCCATTGCCAGGACTCTGACAATGTTTCCCTGTGATAGAAACTTGGGTGCAAGAAGGGAACAGAAGCATCTTTTTCAATGAGTTAACATTTTGGCTCAGAATTTCCCAGTAATATATTGTCAGTTTAGTTAGTCTACTATTTAACTACATGTAAACACTCATTTTATTTCTCTTTGTTAATGTGATAGTCATTGCTAATTAACTGAATAGAAATCATAGTTATTCTGATATCAGAGGCAAAGTTATTCCAACTTCATAAATTTTGATATCCCTGTATCGCAGAGTTGGAGGCGCAACATTTTCTAGCCCACACATTTGATAGGCAAAGGATCTGCAGCAGAATCCCATCCACTCAGATTGGATTGCTGTAATGAAATTGTCTGTGGCTGAAAAGCTCAGACAACAGAAATTCATCTCATTGTTTCAGGCTTGAGAAATTTGAAGACCAAGCAACCTTCTGAAAGGGATTCTCTTTTTAATTTGCAGTTAGCCACCATCTCGGATAGTTTCTGTAAATTCGACACAGCTAAAGTCATCTGAGAAGAAAATACCTCCACAAGAATCATAAGATTGGTTGTAGGCAGGCCTATAACATGTTTTATTCATTAATGGCCAGTGGCAGAAGTCCCAGGCATTTGTAGATGGGGTCTCTCCCCGCCACCCCTGAGCTCATGGACCTGGGTACTATAAAGAAAACTGGCTAAGTAAGCCACAAGGAATAAACCAGATTGCACTACCATTCCTGGGCCTCTATATCAATTCTTACTCCAGGTTCCTGGCCCATTTGAGTTCCTGTTCTGACTCTCTTCAAGTACAGCTCTAAGACCTAATAAATAAAGTAACATAACAAAATAGACAGGAAGAGGTCTCCCTCTGAGATGAAATACAGTCTAAGTACAAGGGTTAAAAAGAAAACAGTTGTGTAGAGAAGATACAGTTACTCCCAGATGGAGGAAACTGAAATATAAGCAAAACAAATCTGAGGAAAACAACCTAAAAGAAATGATTGTGACAAGAAGGCCCAGTTGTAAAGAGGTGCATTAACTTCATTTGCTTCTAATATTCAAGTCTGTAATTATCTCAAGAGAGGTAAAACTATTTTTAGGGTAAATTCTTTTTCTTACAAAACATATTTCATATTCTCTCAGACTGTTTTCTAAAGTATGAGACGTGGCACCTCTTCTACCCATTTTATTTTATTCTTTCTTCTCCCATTCCTTCTTTGCTCCTGTTACTCTCACCTAATTCTCTGTTATCTTATTTCATTTTCTTATAACCTATCTACTACCATATTTTCCTTCCTTTCTCTATCAGACAAAATTAGAAAAATGAAGTCAGACTTCCAGATGTTCTCATAATCTGAAGAAAGCTTCGTTAAAACGGGAAAATAATAAAACAAAAGTCAAAACAACATCAAAACCCCAATGAATCAGTGGATTAAATAAGTCAGAAGGTATGCAAACTTGTACAAGTGTCTATATCTTAAGGATATTGTGATCCTTGCAACCAAGTCATATAAGGAATAGGGATAGGAATTTTTAAGGGTGAAACATGGAGGAGTGTGGGTGACTGTAATCAGAATGTAAAGTAATAAAATAAATAAATTATGAAAAGAAAGGAAAAGAAAAGGCTAGCCCCAGAATGAAGATTTTAAGAGAAGAATGTTTTTATGGAATTAATTAGGTCATGATGGTAGAGTTTTCATGAAAAACAATGGTACCTTTGCAAAAGATGAATAAGAGAATTACATAATGATTTTAGGCAAGTAGTGCCTCACTGATAATTGACAATCTCCAGCTGAGAAGAGGAGCTTCAACAGAACCTAGTCAATCTTGCAGCTTAATCTAGGACTTCATCCTCTCCCAATTTGTGAAAAATAACCTGTGCTGTACAGAAAGCAGTTCTTTGGCCTACGATTTTCTTTGTATTGGTCTGCTTTAGTGCCCATTGTGAATGATCCTGAGGTACATAAAAGCATGATATTACAAGTATACACTGTACATGAAGTATATTCTCTTACACAAACCACTGGCATACCATTTCTGTTCCATCCTCTCTTATTGATTGCTTTTGGTCTCCTATGCAGTAAAATAAATTGTTAAATCTACCTTAATAGCAAAGGGTGTCTTTGTTTCATTTGTTTGCTATGATGAGATTTATTATCCCTTTCATTTCATTGTGAAGTTTATCTTGCATTAGCTCATCCATCTCACCAATGTGTGTCTGTCATTACTTCACAGATGAGGAAAGCAGATTTCTGAGAGTCACTCTTTCCAGAATTGCGTAGTTAGTAAGTGGCAGAGTTAAGTTTCCACCCAACTCCTTCAAAACCTTAGCCCATAGTCTTTCCTAGGCTCTGTATAACATTATCTCCCTTATAATCTCCATCAGCATTAGTTTTATTCTTTCCATGTTATTGTACTACTATGGGTCTAGGAAGAGCAGTTGAGGCCAGGTCTAAAGGTATTCAATGTTTTTCCTCTGCTCCATTCCTCTACCTTGGCCTTTCCTTCAATCTGACACAAGATTGTTGATAACAGTAACTGAATGATCAAATGGCTGACTGGCAAGGGTTCTTTGATGGTAGTTTTCTCTGCACTGAGAGACTAGAGGAAGATTCAATTTTTTTTCAGCCTAAATAGTTATTGTGGATAAATTTGAATCACTCCATTTTACCAGATTACACATTTATACAAAAATAAATGCCTGCATTTATTTGAAGATAATAGTTTGAGAAGTATTCCATTCACTGGTTTGAAAGATCCTGTGAAGTACACATAATAGGGCCTAATTTTTAAATGGGCAAACAGTGCTTCCTAGAGATATTTGCATCAAATATTCTCTCTTAATATTTCTGCTTAATATTGCTCCTGATTTAGAAACCCTGTCTTGTTGGTTAATCTCACTCTAAACTTTAAATGAGTTGGATTCACTAGTGGTATGCTTATAAAGACACTATCTTAATTATGTTAGTTTAAATGTGAAGGTCTGCCCACCATCTGTAACACCATACCCTAGGTTTGGATGCTAGACTGTATGAAAAAGAGACAGTGAGCTGAATACAGTCATTCATTTTCTTCTTCACTTTGGATGTAATATACCTAGCTGGTTGAATCTACGATGCCTAGTCCTGCTACCACAATAGACTGTACCTTGAATTGTGAAAGAAACAAACTATTCCATCCTAAAGTTGATTTAACCAGGGTATTAAATCACAGCAAGAGAAGAAGAAACCAAGCACTCTTTCATCACTGAATACCTACCGGAAGGTCTAGATTAGGTAAAGAAAACCAGGGAATCATGAGAATATCAGGTACTATCTGGTAATCATCGGGGCTTCTTATTATATTGGTAATAGATTAGCGAGATTGAAAGAGATGGAAGTAGTGGTGAGTGTATACAGAGACATTCTGTAAGCTTGAAAACATAAATCTCCAAAATGAGCCCTTTTCTTGATAAATAAATGAATAAGTAACCACTATAAGTGAAATGTATAATTCAGGGCTTAGTTAACAATGATTAGTAAAACATCATTTCTTCTTCAAAACTAGAGGAAAATAAATAATTAATTACAATATTTGATACTGTAGCATGAGAAATCTATAAATGTACAGGCTTATAGAAATCCAAGCCTGAATATCCAACTAGAATTCATAAGTAAAAATTACCCAATTAATATAAGCCCCCCTTTCCTCTCAGTCCCCCCTTTCACAGTCTTCCTACCATCCCCCTCCTTGCTCCTCTGAGAAGGGGGAGCCTCTTGGATACCATTCTACCCCATCCCCACACCCACCCTCTCACCCTCTCACCCTCTGACTCCCTTACTTCCCCATCCCTGAACACATCAGTCACTGTAGGACTAAACACATCCTCTCACACTGAAGTCAGACCAGGTAGCCAAGTTAAGGGAACAGTATTCACATAAGGGCAACAGATTCAGCCACAGCTCCACTCCAGTTGTTGGGGACCCACATGAGAACCAACCTGCACATCTACTAAGTATGTGCAGGAAGTGAAGAGGCCTAGGTCTAGTCCATGCTCCCTTTTGTTTGGTGATTCAGTCTCTGAGAACCCACACAAGTCCAGGTTAGTTGGACTTTGTTGGTCTTCCAGTGGAGTCCCTATCCTTTCCAGGTACTGTAATCTTTCCCCAATTTAAAAAGTATAAGATACATCTAACATTCAGTCCGTCATCTTTGACAATTAAGTAGAACACTGTGTCATATATCCTAACTTAAAAGACTTATAAATCCATATGTTATGTTCTGGTTTAGCCTGGGTTGGCTATGAGACTATAAATAGTCTTTCAACCCTGTCAGAAATCTGAGAATGAACAACATTGTCTGAAAATATAGCCTAAATCAGCTTCCAGAACTAAGACAAGTTGTAGAGACAGCTGCTTACCCATACAGCTCTAGTAATTCAAGAAATTGGAGCATCAGTCTTCAGTATTCTGGCCCAGGATAATCTGACAGACCTTTGAAAAACAGGAATTATTAAGGACTAGCTTATTCTACCTCCACAGAACTAAGCTATCCTGACATGTAACTTGTGTTCTCTCAAGAACAGTACAGGTTTGCAGTAGAGACAGGCAATTTCTGCCCAATAGCCACCTAACCACAACATAGTACCCCACCGGAGGAGAGACGCTCAATTTCTTCTTTGAATCCACAAAATGGGAACTCCAAGGGCAGATACGTCTCAACAACACAGAATAAATAGCATTAAATATATTCTGTGGATTTCTGATGTTTTTGAAAACCAACTCTCTATGTAATCTGGACTTTTGTCCGTTAACTACTCTCAGCTATTTCTAATTAAATTATCTGAAAACACCCTAACAATAAACTCAGAACCATGAATTTGCTATTTGGTGTAGTATTACATTTATTAATGAAATTAGTAAAAAAAAAAAAAAAACAAAAACAAAAAACAAACTGGTGGCAGTTCTAAATGTTTTCCATTTTACTGTTGATTAAGCACTATTTCATCTAACTCACTATCTCTTACTGAGAAAAACAGTGTCACTTAAGGTTCTGAGGGAGGGAGAGTGTCACTGTGTTTAGTGCAGAGATAGCAGAAGCCACTGCTACTAAGGGCCCTGATGTACACTTCTGCTAAAGGCCTTGCTTCACAGCAAGGATTACAGCAACATACACATAATTAATAAAAACAATTTAAAAGATCGCTTTTATCAATGCAGAGTTTATGATATATATCAGAAGCAGAAAAGGATTCTTTTTTAGTTTATCTATTTTTCCTCTTAAAACAACATACTTCAGTGCTTAGAATGGCGCCTATCTGTCCATCTTTTAGTATATATTTGAAAAAAATGAAATAATGCATAAATCATCAATATTATATCTACAATTTTGGGGACAATGAAAAATATATACATGCCAAAGCATATTTATATGGCATATAGTATTCTTATCTTAAAACTAATCCCTCAGAGTAGACATGATCTTTGCTACTTTTTAGATTTTGCTTCATATTCCTAAAACTAACTAACTCATACTTGGAATTTCTCCAAAATATCACGAACTGATAAAGGAGGCCCTACTGATTTCCTGGAAGCTGATTTTCTGTTTACTGACTGTACAAAGAGAAGCTCTTATGCTTATAGGATATAATTTGTATAGCACTCAAAACTTTTTTAGCAAAACATGAACTTACTAGCATATAAATATTATACCTTTAAATCTTTACATAACATTTTTTTCACTATACTTATTCAGGTTTAAATAATATTCTTGTGGTGTCACACCAGACTTTTCCAATAAGGACAACTACAAACAAAAATTATGCTACGTTTCTATTTGAATGCATTTTTATTTGCCAAGTTCTTGATTGTTTAACATTAAGCTCATTCTTCTTCTAAAACTCTAATACAAAACATAAATGTTACAGGGCAATGTAATTCTAGCCTCCTACAAAGATTCCATCAGTGAGTTGAGTAAATGCTTTTTCTGTTTGTATTTGTCCATACGTGCTCTCAAGGAAGACTTATTTCTATAAAACTTACGTTTTGTTTGAAATTAGAAGTTATTGTTCCTTCTTTGCATGAAGAAGTGATCAATTAAGAGGATGTTGGAACTAAGGGTGGTTTTTGAATGAATTAAATTCTAGCTCTTTACCAAGAATACAGCTGTGTATTTTATGTGCATGCATAGCTATTATCATTGCTTTCAATAGGCTATGTGAAATATTTTCCTAAGCACTAAGATAAGCATCTGAATGGGCAACAAGCGTGCAAAGTATATTCAACATAATTAGAAACGAGACAAATTCATTTTAGTGTGACCATGAAATCACTTGGTTCTTATCTACCTTATTTGAAAAAATTAAAATACCCAAGTCTTCAGTGGACTGTAGAAAAACAAAGAACAGGCAGTAATAGTCACAAATAAGCTAATATTCCCATTGTGGAAAACATTGCTGCATTATTAAGAAAAAGCAAACTCATGGTGTTGACGAGATGATTTTTGATGAATGTTTTATCAAAGATTGTGGTCAGCCCAATATGAGTGCCTGATAGCCATCGGGACAGACTGGAGAAAGGATGAGATATGTGTCCTTTAAACTCAGAAACAACATCTATAAAGATATACCCTTTAAACACTCAGAGTCGACAGGGAGAAAATCAATCAGTAAAATGCTTTTGAAGCAAGCATGAAAACTTGAAAGTTCATTTCCAGAACCCATAAACTGGCTTGATAATGGTGACACTGCTATAAATAATCGTAAACTGGTTGAGCAGAGACAGGACAAGTTCTCAGAATTTACTGGTCAATCAGTATAGACCAATAGGCAATTATAGGTCAATGTGACTTCATGCCAACCATTAAGATAGCAAATCTGAGAAATGACACTGAAATTAGCTTCTGGTCACACACACACCCAACCACACCACATAGTACACAAGTACATATGCATGTACACCTGTGGAGGCTTGATGCTCAGAGAAGAAGATGCTAGAGGGTTGAAAAGTAGTGAGTAGGTGGCTGGAAACACCCTCTTAGAGCAAAAGGGAGGGGAGCGGTGTGTGGGGATCCATCGAGGAAAGACTTGAAAGGGAACAACATTTGAAATGTAATAAACAAATAATTAATAAAAAGATGCATGCACACCTGTACCCATACATGAATATACACATATGCATAACTACATGCACTTATTCACATACAGAAGAAATCTTATGACTGTATCACATACAGCATAAAACTTAGGTAAGACTATTAATAGAAGCATTGCCTATGGTAGTAAAACAACGTATTGAGGAAGGATCTCTGAAATGACTATAGTGGTGATTGGTAGATTGAGTCACTAGAATATAACAGGATATTATACAATATGGAAAATCACTGACATTTGGATAAGGGTATCCACAGGAATCTGATGCATAAAATTGGATATAAAAAGCAATTTGTAGAAAATGCCTTTTGTATGATTACATGTATGGAAAGTTAAAATATAACGCAATAAATATGATCTTATTCAAGAGTACCTAGATATAGGGGAAAGCTCAATAGTACTGTCAGGAAGGAGCTATTGTAAGGATTCATGAACTTGATGAAGAATGGAAGAAAGAGGCTAAAAATAACCAGTCTCCAACAATCCTAGCCACAGTTTAGCTATGGATACATGTAATTACTTCTTTTTACAAATCTATTATTTTTTATTGTTTTGTTAATAACACATAAATAAAAGCTACTTCCAGAGAAGCCCACCCTGAAAGGTGAAATAATCTATAACAGTTTATTCATGAAGGGTCCCATTTAGGACTGGCAATTCCAGGCTGAGGCTTCTCCATTTAATTGTTGGTTTTGGTCAAGGGAAAAATCCTCCTTGGACAGTGTTCAAGAATAAATGACACTTCTGACAAACAAGAGAAGTAAATAAAGCAAGTATCTTTCTTTAACTTATCTGCTAGAAACTACATTTGAATGTAGAATTTTAACTATAGAAATTAACTTATCATAAATGTTACTCCGTGCATTTTCTTCCTGTAATGAGTTGTGATATATATATATATATATATATATATATATATATATATATATATATACATATATATATATTAACATTGTAAGCAATATAATTTTCCTTCTGAGTAGTAAATTATGCACATACATTAGAAAGCCAATATTTAGGAGTATGATATTACATTTGATTTGAAGACAATTATTTCCCATTAAATTTCCTCTCTCTCTCTCTCTCTCTCTCTCTCTCTCTCTCTCTCTCTCTCTCTCTCTTCTGGTCCTTCAAATTTAGTACATTTCTAAAATTAGTGAGCTCTTGCTTTGGGACAGAGCAGGTGTACAGTTCATCCTGGGAAGATATACACATGCTACCTGTTGATTTATCTTTGGAAATAATGTCAAGTTGGTAATCACAAGGAAGTATTTCAAAAATGAAACACCCATTGAAAACATGCTGATCTATAAAAGGCACTACATAAATACATGGTTATCTTTATATGTATGGAGGAAAAGGGCAGATAGTAGATTATATTGAGTTATTTAGGGGAAACACTTGGCTTGACTTCACCATAGATTCTTACAAGCAATTGGACCAATTTAATGAAAAGAATTACATATAATTGAGGATTCTGATATTCTAATAATTATATTTTCCCTCAAGATGAAGAATGCAAACTCTATTAATACACATGATGTGTTAACACTAGTATCATTATAAAACTGGAGAAGATAGACATTACTAGTTTAAGGAGGATAAAATCAAAGGCATATCTTTCAACTGCATTGTAAAACTCACATCATAATGAATACAGCAGACTATGAAGAGTTAAAGTGAACTCAGTCTAACTTCCATCTCTGACCTGACAATCTACCAGTCCAATGCACACAAGCCCCACTAAGTTTTTGGCACTGAGAGCATAACGACAGCCTATTTCCATAAGGATTTAACTACCTAGATGAAGAATGAGTATGGGATAGCTCCTAGTATAATAATGACTTAGTTTGGTTTAATAATAATGGATATAGGTTAGAAAAATTCTGAATTTGGAGTCATGAAATTCAGAATTTGGTTTATAGCTCCTCCACATAATAAATTCGAATAGGTTACTTATCCTTTCTTTGATTTATCAATAAACATAGGATCATAATAGAATCATATAATTCTCAGAATGGCTGTAGAGATGAAATGAGATAAACACAGGGTATTTGAACCAATACATAGTATATCTTCATGGTGTTGTATGACAAATACACAAAGAACAACTAATTTGCCTTTGTTATGGAGACATTTGTTAGACATCATTTTGAGGAGGGAGTTTTATAACTGTGTCTTAGAAGTGTTTAGGTTTCCCCATGGAAGTAAACCAACACATATAAGGATAAGGTCAAAAGGCGAATACAAAGTATTTTCAAAGGGATTGAGATGTCTAAATTCTTACATGTCAGTTTCTATTGTCATTTTGTCTTTAAATGTCATTATTAGGAGAACAAGTGAAGGAAACAATATATATGTAAGAGAAAGTAGACAAGAAAATAGACAGGAAGTTGGAAAGTGGGAAAAAAGAGGGAGTGAGGGAGATGAGAGGATTATCAGCCTCATCTAAGTGTTCTGTACCAGAACATCTAAATGAGGAAGGTTGAACTGTGACTTACACACATCAATGGCTATTATCATTTAAAGGTAAATAAAATTTTATTTTAAGCAATGAATATCCTGCTTTTGTAAATGAAATAAGACATACTGGGCTTAATTAGAAGTTTTATTAGGTTTGTATTCTTTATAATATTTAATGTCCAACCTCTTAGGCACATATTTTTTTAATGTGTGATTAAATGTATATAGTGTATGGTATTTAGTGAACTGCAAAAAGTGGGAGGAAAAAAATGATCTTTAAGCAATCAGCTCTTGTCTGTGAGATATTGAGCTAAATATGTTATATTTAAACACAAAGAATATATCATTTGATATTAGAAAAGTGCTCCTTTGATGGATCATAAAAATATATTTAAGTGTGAATAAGAGAAAGGAATGACATTAAACACTAGTAAGTTCCTTGAAAGCCATATGCAATCCTGAATATTTACCGTGAAATCTCTACCATAAAGCAATGAAGTCTATAAATATTCACTGAGGGATTAACTGTTCTGTTAAATTAAGATTTTAGAGGGCGAGAATATATTTTGATTTTATAGTAGCTGGAATTGTAGTAGAGGTTTATGAAGTTATATTTTAACAATTTCAAGGTTTCTTACTTCTGAGAATTTTAAAAGTAGTTCCTGTTCACAGTGTCCAATATGAAATACAGATTGGGTTATCTCTTACATAATATCATGCTTAATACTTCTTGTGATATCTTGGAGACTTTTATATATAATCACATTTTACAAATACTTGAGTTTCTTATACGCTTCAAAAACCATGTGTGATACCCAGTATAATTGGGTTCAAATGAATGCAGAAGTCCATCTACTGTGGAATGAGATAACGTAGTAAGAAAATAGCTTCTTGGTGGGTGTCTGGAAAGTGCTACAGGAGACCCAGGAAAAGTATCATGTGGTCATTGGACAGATGCATTCCCTGTAATTGTAAATCACACACACACACACACACACACACACACACACATATTCACCTTAGGTTGAATTAGGTGAAAAGTGTAAACATTAAAGATTTAAAGTTCTGCTGTGCAATCAAGGTCATGGTGGAGCTTCAAATTGTCCAATGAAAGTCAGCAATGTTTGACAGAGAAAACATCATCTATATGCTAAAGACATGTCACAGAAGTGGAATGTTCATAGTACCATGAAATGATAGTTTAACTGTAGTGGTTGTTACAGCTCCAGAAAATTGGCTGAAAGAAGGAAGGGTTTATTTTGGCCCACAGTTCCAGGGTACAGTATTATATCGTAGTAGGAAAGTGATGGTCACATGAACTTTAGGTAAATGATAGAATTACTTTCACAGTCAGAGGATCAAGAACAATGACATTTTTCCAGCTATTTTTTTTAAACATTCAGTAAAAGACCCAAGCTGAAGAGTTGATGCTGTACTGTTTTACAGCAGGTCTTCCCATTTCAGTCTACCTAATATTAAAGAATGCCTTCCAAGCATGTCTAGAAGCTAACCTAACTTGGATAATTCCTCAGACATGAGCTAGACTTTTGTCTTCTATGTGGTTCTGGATCCTGTCAAGCTGACAATTATTATTAGCCATTACATTAACTTTGATAAAGCTACTTATTGTGAACCTCAGTTTTTTTTTTTTCATCTGTAGACTATGTAAAATTGGGTCTCTGTTGAGGGTAGGAAGGTCAGATCTTGGTAGACTTTGTATATGTTGTAAGAATTTTGCAATCTATTCTGTGTATTTACTGTATGACCTTTGCCAAAAGACTGAAGTCCTAGATAAAAGATACCACATGCTTAGTTAAGTAGACTTGGACAAATATGCTCAAATGATGGAAGTATGTAAAGTAGGAGCAGAATGGAGAACATAAGTTGTTCAATATACTTAATATATTTTGTTAATATGCATGCACGCACAGACTTGCCATCAATGGAATTCCATGTTATAATGGAGACAATATTAGAGTTGATGATGTGCCAGATGCATAGCTTGGCTAAAATTTCTTTCAGTGGTCACCTTATTTTTCCAAACATCCATTTTTTATTGTATATAAACAACAATTTTCTATTTTTATTGTTCTTATATTTATTTACGTTTCAAATGTTAGCCCACTTCCCAGTTTCCCCTCCCAAGCCCCCATCCCCTCCTCTCTCTCTCCTGCCTCTATGAAAGTGCTCCTCCACCTGTCCCACCCACTCCTGCCTTAGTGCCCTAGTATTCCCCTAACCTGGGTCTTCAAACTTCCACAGGACCAAGTGGCTCTGCTCCCAGTGATGCCAGATAATACAATCCTCTGCTACAAATCCAGCTGGAGCCATGTGTTCCCTTATCCTATGTGAACTATTTGGTTGATGGTTTAGTCCTTGGGAGCTCTGGGGTTCTGGTTGGTTGATATACTTGTTCTTCCTATAAGGTTGCAAACACTTTCAGCTCCTACAATCCTTGCCCTAACTTCTCCATTGGGGTCCCCCGCACTCAGCCCAATGTTTGGCTGTGTATATCCTCATCTGTATTGGTCTGGCTCTGTCTGAGATCTCCAGGGACAGATGTACTGATTCCTGTCAGTAAGCACTTCTTGGCATTAGCAGTAGTGTCTAGGTTTGGTGTCAGCAGATGGGATGGATCCCTAAGTGGAGCCGTTTCTGGATGGCCTTTCCTTCAGTTTCTGCTCCACTCTTTGTCCCTGAATTTTCTTTTGACAGGAAGAATTCTTGATTAATATATTTGAGGTGGATGGGTGGCCCCATCCCTCAATTGGGGGCTGTGAATATCTACTGGATATGGTCTCTACAGGTTCTTTCTCCCATTTGTGGGGTATTTTGTCCAATGTCCTCCATGTTGGTCCTGTGAAACTCTTGGGTCCCTGGCATCTGGGACTTTCTAGTGTCTACCCTTTGTTCCCCCTCCCCTACTGCTACACACGTACTTTCAAATTCCTGATCCTCTGTACTTCTCTCCCATCTCCTCCCATATCTGAACTGGCCCCTCTTTTTCCGCCCCATCCTAGATCCCTTATTTTTTAAGCTCAGTAATCCCAGTGGTTCCCTTAGGACACTTAGTAAAATGAAGTCTTTTACTTACTAACATACAAGTGGTCATTATAATTCAAATTATATTTGTGTGTGCCCTGCCATACGATGGATGTCACTGATCAATATGGTTTTATTTTCTAAAGTCACATGTGTTTCTGCTTAGACTTGATCTTCTCTTTCTTACAATTCTTTTATGTAGGGTCACACTACCAATATTTTCAGGTTGAGCAATCAATCTCAAAGAGTTATATACTCATATAATTTTTCTCCCTACTAACCAATACATTTGGGGTATAGTCTTCATCTCAATTTCTTTGAAGTATTTCAGTGATTTTATATTATATATATATATATATATATATATATATATATATATATATTATTATCTCCTGATTTTCAAAGCTGTTGGAAGAGCTGTAGATCATATATCACTTGGGTAATGTGATGTAACAATATATTATCTTTTTTATTGGATATTTTATTCACATTTCAGATGTGATCCCCTTTCCCCATTCCCCTACCCAGAAAACCCCTATCCCATCCCCCCTCCTCGTGCTTCTATGAGGATGTGCCCCACCCACCTGCCCACTCTCACCTCCCCACCCTTGAATTTCCCCACACTGGGGCATCCAGCCTTCACTGAACCAAGAACCTCCTCTCCATCTATGCCCAATAATGTCTCCAAAGTAGACACTGATATGGATGCCAGGAAGTGCATTCTGACAGGAGCCTGAAATAGCTGTCTCTTTAGAGGTCTGCCAGAGCCTGACATATACAGAGGCAGATACTCACAGCTAACCATTGGACTGATCAAGGGGTTCCCAATGGAGGAGTTAGAGTGAAGACTGAAGGAGCTGAAAGGGTTTGCTTCCCCATGAGGAGAGGAACAATATCAATCATTCAGAGCTTCCAGGGTCTAAACCACCATCCGGGAGCACATAGGAGGGCTTCAGTATATATGTAGGGGAGGATGGTATATTATCCTTTCTTTTGGGAACCCTTTGACCTCAACAGACAAGACATTTTAAATTCTAGCTGTTTCAGTAAATGTACAACATAATCCTTACTACTAACCATTTTCTAATTTGAAGCAAGATTTAATAATAAGGATGAGTGCATGAAGAGAGTTATGATTAAACTTCACATTCCTTTTCATACGGACAGCAGTTACTCATATCCCATCAACAAATTTTTAATGTAAAATCTATCATTTGAGAGAGAGAATGTAATAGTACATAATACAAACATAAATAAATATTCAATTTGATACAAAAATTTTGAAGAACTTAAATGGAAAACTCATTGTGTTAAGAATTGGATATAGCAAAGGACACCATACCTAGGGATTCCTTTAAAGGTTTTTAGTTTAAAGTTCTTTCAAAATGTGAAGTGTGTGCACATGCACAAGAATGTGTGTTTATTTGAATAATTTAATGCCTACTCTTATTCATTCTCAATGCTCAGAAAGAGCCACTTTACTTGAACATTTACTCTTGTTTACTTCGGTTGTTCATTAATTCTATATCACCAAACAAATTAAGTATACTAATTTTGACTTATGAATCTTAGATATGCTTCATTAACTTGTAGTAGGAAAGGTGAGGATCTTCTATACTTACACTGGAAAGTCTCTATTAGAACAAGATTCATAGACCTATTAGCTGATTCTCTGATCCTCTTCACATTGTCACCTTGCTGTATGAATTCCCATTTAAAAATTCAATTCTTTTGTCTTCAGGTTTCTTCTCAAAAATTAAGGCCAAAAGTTCATGACATTTTGTTTCCTAATACTTCAATGTTCTGATGCTTTTAGATCCAGTAGAGGTTAAACATAGTCTTTCCAAAACAGATTCTCCTAGTTTTCATGCTGACCACCAAAGACTAACCATTGGCTGAGCCTTAAAAGTTCCTGCAGATTTCTTTTACACTGTTTACTGTTGCAACATTCAGCTTATCAGTAGCTAAGGCACTAATGCAGAATAAAATCAGAGAAACAAGACTGTGTAAATGCTGTTCTTTATCCTTGATTCTCCACCTCCCTGATTCTTTCATGGATATGATTTCAAATCTATGGAATTTCCATCTTAAAATGCTCAACAAATTCTCTTTTGGAACCAAACTAAATAATGAAAGTGAAGTAGCTTTGACAAGGACCAAAATTTTCCTGCAAAAACAAGTGATAAGGAGGATAATAATCACCATTTTTGAGGTTAGTATTAAGGTTATGATTTCTCTAAATTTGTCTTAAAATTAAAGACCTGAGTTTTAGAACATGAACCAATACTACTATTCTATGAAGACATGGACACAAATTTGTGACAGAACATTAAAACCTACTCCAGGCCAGTTCCAAACTTTTAGCCTCAGGTGATAAGTGTGTAATCTACTTTCTCTGTTTCATTGAGGACTCTGAAGCAGAATACATCTTCATTTATTATTATGAAGCATGACAGTGAATTTGATAACATCTTCAGTAAGTCAATATTAGCAGTTGAATATCATCCAATTTCCCCTTAGAACTGAGGTGATTCCCTGTGGGAAAATAATGAGGATTTGCCTTGTTTACTTTTCAACGTTTCAAAGGTTTGCCTGAATAAATCTCTCTAGAGAAAACTCTAGCTTCAAGTTTACCACCAAGGTCAAGATTTCTTGTTACTTTCTGTAAAATATCCACTTACCAATAATAAATATGATAGTACTGAATTTGAATGGTGGCTAGGGAATTCCTGTTGTTACTGCTCAGATCTTATGATCTTTGAGTCTCTCACTGGATATCCATCTGGGTGCCTCTGTGGCTGGGTCAGCCTCTGCTGCTTACACATGCTCTACACTCTTGGAAAATCCCTTGAGTATTATCAATGCTTTTCAGTTACTAGAAGCTTCTTTCCATCAGTGTATCTGTTGCCTGAGTCTTCTAAATTAATAGTCACTGAAAGCAACCACAGAGATGGCTCCACCTTGCCCTCATGTAAAAAATTTATCTGTACTGCCTTCTTAACTAGTGTACCAAAGTAGTCTGATCTAATTTTTACTCATGTTTTTATGTGGCTTTATACATTTTCACTCTGTAGTTGATTATGATATCATGTCAGTGAACAGCATATTTGCTAAGCAATATTATATAATTTATGTATATTATCTCTAATCATTATAAAAGTATTCCTCCTATATAGAAAGAAATTGAAACACACCAAAATAAACTGCCACATTAGTAAATTGTAAAGTCAGTCTTTAAAAATAGAACTACCTGGTCTGTCAGACTATATTTTTCTACTCTATGACATACATTATACAAACCTCCCTTGTTTTTCATGTTGATTAAGGAAATATATGAGACAAGAGAATTTTAGTAATCTTAATTTAGTAATTTAAAAGTAAGTAATTATAATTTGGAAAAGCAGTCATTAATTCTGAGAGATCAGATGTATCAGGATCATACTTGGGGCTGAGAAGGCAAAAATTGATCCAGTCATGGCCGTTTCCCTTAAGAGCTCATAGTGTTGAGAGAGGGAAGGAGGATGGCATGCTTACTGAAACATCTGTAATAGGCTAGGGTAACTGCTTTGAAATAAAACTTCAACCTCAATCATTTCATAAAAAGTACATCCACCAAACTAGTGGATGTATATGAGACATGGCAGCTTTAATCTGTCACTTGGGGGCTCAGACATCTTCTATCTTGTGAAGCTAGAGTTATTTCATTTCCAGGGAGGAAAAAAAAATTGAACAGCTAATAAAAGAACAGAAAGGTTATATGTGTCGGTACAGTTCTAGAAGAGGCAGCCTCAGTTTTGTTCATGATACATTGCCAACCATAGACAGAACACAGTTACATCACCATGGCACGGACCTTCAGCAGAGATTGGAAAATGTAGTCCACTCATTTAGTTCTAGAAAAAGATGACATGGGTATTGGTTTATATGTTGCTGTTTCACGTCCCTCTGTAGTGTTTACACTGAGTGTTAGAAGATAGATATTAATTGACAATTAAGAAGAAGTAAAATTAATGATTTATGGGGAGAGTTTCTTTATTTGTTACTCAGAAATTTTGAAACTATCACTTCTAGGTCATTTTATAAGTGTCTATTGGAAAAGAAGAAATCTGTTTTTTTTTACTCTGCCAAATCACTCAAGACAACCTTCTGACATACTCCAAGCAATTCTCCAGCATATTCCAAATATGCACCCTATAATTCAATTGAACTGACACTATCTATGTTAAGAAGAAAATATAAGGTCCTGCAGTTGAGGGATGCATCCCCAAGATGGTTCTACACTTCAGATGACAAGTGCCATACTAATGCATCATATTTACTTTGACCAACTAGTTATGAACAATATATTCTGCCCTTAGCTTTTTTAATTTTCTGGACTAGATAAAATAATTTAAGAGAATAACTGAAATATATATATATTCATGTGTTACAAAAAAAAAATACTGCAACGGTTACAGAGTAACTCCAAATTGGAAGAGATGAGCAGAAGAAAAAGAGGATATGGGTTGTAGAGTTTCTATGTTTTATCTGAGTATGCTATTTTCCAGAAAATCAACATGGTCCATGAGCACAGTCCTTGGGTGTTTTATGAAACATTAGTAACAAGCAAGATGAAGAAAACCATTGTTATTTGGTGAGCACTTAAGCTTTATTCCCACTGTACTCCTTTGAGGTCAGTGGTTGAAAGTCCTAAGCCTCTAATTGCAGGCTTTGGATTACTGACCACCATCCTAAATCTACCTATGCATTACTACCAACTCACAACACTTACATCTCCAGAGATTACTAACTTTAAAATCTTTGTGCAATAAAGGGGAATTGAATTCAAATACACACTTCTCAATTTCACATCATAATTCAATGACTGAATGAGAGAATATCACTATATAAGTGAGCTTTCCTTATAGTATATAAGATTATAAGATACTATAGAAAGCCAGGCGGTGGTGGCGCACGTCTTTAATCCCAGCACTTGGGAGGCAGAGGCAGGCGGATTTTGAGTTCGAGGCCAGCCTGGTCTACAGAGTGAGTTCCGGGACAGCCCTGGGCTACACAGAGAAACCCTGTCTCGAAAACCAAAAAAAAAAAAAAAAAAAAAAAAAAACGATACATAGAAACAAGCAAGCATCAGAAGTGGTAGCTGTGAAGGAAATAGAAGTGATGGGATGATCCCTAGACTACTGGAGGTGTGCAAAAGGACAATAGTTCAATGTCTGTGCAGATTTATGATGCGTACAATAATGTCAGGGACTGGAATACAAAATATACAACTTTGAAGACATGCTGGAAAATGGAGTTACATACCCTGGTTAGGACCAGACTAACAATGATTACCCTCAGCTTAGAAAAGGATCCTGAGGAAGGGGTGTTAGGGACAGGGAGATGAATGACTCAGAGTCAGCAATGGATATAAGCTGACAGCTCTGTGTTCTGCTTGAGAGAGCTCTCTGCTAGAGATGGCTCTATCTTGCAGACCAAAGCCTAGTCTTTTATTTTTATAATCTACTTCCTTAGGAATTGCATATCTATTCAATTATTTACACCAGATTCCATTTTGATTATTCAATAGGCAACCATTTTATGACCTTAGTGACTTGACTATAAAAATAGAGCCACATGGTTGATTTCTGCTTTTTGCTGGAGCTGGAACATGGCCCCATTGTTCTATTACATTGCCACAATCTTATTGTTTTCCAACTCCTTTACTGTTTAAGCTTGATTGCTCTGGAACTTGCTCTGTAGACAGACCTTGAACTTAGAAATCTGTGTGACTCTGTCTCCTGAATGCTGTGATTAAAGGTGGGTACAACCATACCTGGCCCTAAGCTTGTTCTTCACCTAGAACTTGATCGGTCCCAGGTTGGCCTTGAACTCAGAAATGTGCTGGCCATTGCCTCCTTGAATTAAAGGTGTGTACCACCATGCCTGGACCTAAGATTTTTTGGCCACTATTCTTCAAGATATGATCAAAAGCCTGTGTATTCCAGTCTCAAGATCTGGATCACATGTGTGCCCACTATTTCTAGATTATAGTTCATTCCAAATTAATAGTCCAAAGTATTATTTGTTCAACTGCAAACATAGAATAAGTTTAGGTGGGTGGGATTTTCCCGAGATCAGTACTTCCTAAATCTCTTTATCTCCTTACTTAATTGCCTCGTACAGCAGGGCATTAAACAGGGGTCCGAGAGGTCACCTGAAGGAGAGCATGGGGAAACAGGCAGACACAAAGAATGATGACTTGTCTATAGGCTGATCAAACCATGCTTTTTACTTTTTCACACAGGGGTTATATACACAAGCAGGATGTGGGGAAGGGATGACTCAGGAGCATAGGTGTTTAGGGAGAGAACAGATATCTTCTAGAACAGGGTATCGGTTGGGTGAAGGTTCAGGGGACAGGTCACTATTACTCCACCTATGATTCACTTGTCCTTATCTGAGTTGGTACTATCCACCAAGGCTACCCAAGGTCTATGACTATCCACAAGATCTATGACTACTTGTTCCTATCTAGAATGGTAAATTTCTACCAAAGTTGCCTGTTTATAATATCTTATAGCTATCTGTTTGAGTGTTTTTCCACAGAGACCCAAGACTTTGTGTTAGCAAGCTGACTTAGACCTATTGCTGATTTTAGGCTTCAGTGTATAAGCAAGGCTGCCCCCTGACACTTAATATCTTTCTGATAAAGTTGGATCTTTAGTAGATCTGCCTCTGTTCTTTCAAACTCAGAAAGCTCCTCATACAATTCATATTGCATCCTTATATTTTTCAGAGTTGAGAAATCCTATAAAGAGCAGTTCTTACATTGAATTACATATTCTTAAACTCATGTTTTCAGAGTTCTTTCCCACAGCCTTAAGGGCTTCCTGAAGTTCTCATTGTTAGCACTTTGCTAAGCAACAACAGATACATTCTGGCTTCCTGAAATTGTACTGTTTCTGATTTTCTTGTGATCATTAGCCTAGGCAGGGAGAACATTTCTAGAAGAAGAAACAAAAAGTAAAATATATACATTATTATATAAACAAGCCTCATACCTACAACTATCAGCAATTGAGAAGACCCATGTCCTGCTTACTCTGCTCCAGGAGCAGGAACCCTGTCATACTACCCCTTCCACTGGCCTGCAGGGCTTGGCATATGAGCATAAAAGAGCATAAGTGACACAGTTTTACTTTTAAGTGAATTCTCCAGTCTTCATGAATCTATTGCTGCAGAGAGAAATATAACATGATTTTGAAGAATACTCACAGTTTCAAAGTAATTGATTAAGCTAAGATGGAGAAGGTCTAATGGTAAGAATGAACCTTTGGTTCCTGAAACAAGGCAACATTGTGCATGTAGAAGAACAGGAGATTAAAGAGATATTTTTGTATGATCACCTAATAATGGAGTGATGAAGAAGACTAAAGAGTTATATGCCTCCTAGATTTCTAGTTTAATGAATAATTGTTCTTATTAGCTGAACCATCATGTGTGGTTTCAGAAAGCACACTGTGTGAATGTTGTACAATGTTGGAGTTTTCTATTCTCATACAGTGTTTTCAGCATGTCCTTCTCCATTTGACTTGAAGGCATAGAATTGTTATAATGATAAAGAAGATAATGAAAAATTATGCCCCACTTTTTATGTAAAGTTTCATTTTAATGACAATATTTCACTTCTGTGGTCTTGAGAAAAGAAGAGAAAGAAATGATAGTAGTACAATAATTTTAGTAGAATACTTGGTGTACTTTCAATGTATTCTGCAGTTTGAAGTCATGAATGAACTTAGAAGTATGGTTGAAAGGAATCCTTTTTCTAAGTTCAAATAGTAAGACTATGATTGGGGTACAAAGTTGCTCTTGTTGAAGAGATATTTGACAGCAATGAATAGACCTAAGTGTGGTAGATGTGCTGACATTAACACAATGTGCTGGAACTGGATGTGCTGAGATTGTGTGCTGATACTGTATACTGAGACTTGTGTGCTGAGCCTGTGTGTGCTGAGACTGTGTCTGCTGCAACTGTATACTGAGACTGTATGTGCTGAGACTGTATCCTGAGACTGTGTGTTCCTAGACTGTATACTGAGACTGTGTGTGCTGAGACTGTATACTGAAACTATATGGGATGAGACTGTATACTGAAACTGTGTGTGTTGAGACTATGTACTAAGCCTATGCTGAGACTATGTGTGCTGGGACTGTATGTGCTGAGACCATGTGTGCTGAGACTGTGTGTGCAGAGACTGTCTGCTGAAACTGTGTATTTTCTGAGACTGTGTATACTGAGATTGTGTGTGCTGAGACTCTGTGTACTGAGATTGTATGCTGAGACTGTGTGCTGAGACTGTGTGATGAGACTGTGTGCTGAGACTGTGTAGGGAACTTCAGAAGAAGAATGCAGAACTGGTTCTAGCCTCTCTGTGACTTGTCTCCCTGCCTTGTAAGACATTCCAAATTCTCACTGGGAGCAAGCTAATGCATCAGTGGAGTTTGAGCTCAGGTATTGATTTTTATTTCTCATTTTCAGCTATGGGATCCAAATGTTTCAGAAGTTATTTTGTTGATGTATTTGTAAGGCATTAAATGAAGGCATTATTTATCTTTTAAATGTTTTAGATGCCACCACTGCTATGTTTTAAACAACTCTGAAAAAGTTTTATCCTATTTAAAAGGAATCTGATAGCCTTAAAGGAAAAAAAGTATGATCAAAATTTCCAGTTATATTATTATTACAATTCAGATTTCAGCCAAACTTCAGAGTTACTGAAATAGAATGTCAGTGAGTAGTTCATTAGAAAAAGAGGAAAATTAGTGTGTACCAATAAAAGCAATGGAAGGAGAATCTATAACCAGGACTCTAGAATCAATTACATAGGGCTATTCTCTACTTTTTTCTCACTCATTTGTTTTTCATTATTTCAAAACTTTAGTATATATTCATGTATATGTATTCATTAAGATTGAGCAAAGAAAACCAAAGTCAAAGCATAAATATTCTCTCTATGATGTTAATTCTATTACCATTGATAAAAAGTTAATCCAGTTATCTATTCTTTCATTTCTATAATTGAATAGATATAAAATAATGACCAACTTGGCCCAGACACTGGTGTCCAAATGGACTTATTGGTTTTTCTCGCATATGTCCCATATTCACAATCAAGTGATCATTGTGATATGTAGATAGACTGAGAATAGAAAGTGACCAAATGTTTTAAGTAAATCAAGCAGGCTGCTATTTTGGATAAAGAAATTAGGGATGAAACCTAAATGAAATGTAGAAATAAGCCCAAGGACACTTAGGGGGGAAGTGGCCCAGAAGGGTAAAATGGCAAGTACAGAATAACAGCAAGAATGTCAGTGTGAAAAGAACAGAATAAGCAAAGGCATCGATGATTGGAGCAGTGTCTGGCCAATTCCTTAGAACTTTATTTGCATAGTGCTGAACTTAGATTTTACTTTAACTTGAATAATCAGGCATGAAAAAGGTTTTATTAATGCACATTCAAATGGTCCAGAAAAGGATGAACAAATGAGTACAGGCATATGTGTGAAGAGACGAGAGGAATATAGAATGAAGATGGGACAGAAAAGAAAGAAAAAAAATTCAGAAATAAAAACAATGAAATGGAAACCTTCTTAGGAGGTGAGTTTAGAAACACACGGGGATTCTGAATTACACTCACATATTGTGTATACAATTGAAATACATCAAACCAAATAGTTAAAATCATTTTATAATGTGCTTTATAAAAATATTCCTGCCTTTAGAGTCTGCAGTAATGAAAGTCAAGTGCCTCTTGCAAACTGGTGATTCTAGGCTAGACAATTGACTTCCCAGCATCTTCTACTTCTAGTTGTCCTACTAAGGAATTACATACTATGATGGAGTTGTTTTAGTAAAGATTCAATAATAATTCCTCTTCATCTAAGCATAAGCTTACATACAATTTAGTATCTACTATAGTCAGAAAATCCATACATGAGGAACTAATAAGCAATGACTTCTGTTTTAATGGAATGTAATATGTACAAATTCCAGGATTTTAAAGTTCTTTTTCTTTTAGATACTTACTTTATCATTTTTAGGTAGCAAATAAATAATAAAAGTGTTTGCTGCTTTAGTTTAATTTCAGGTAGTGACAAAAAGGCATATTTACATGTTTAATTCAAACCAACAAGAGCCTATTAAATTCTGTGTTGCTTATCGCTGTGCTTGGCATACAGAGTCAAAAACAAACTACAGTTTTAATCCACAAAGATTTTCCAGCCTAGTGAGTAAAAGAATAATTCAGTTAATCATTTCTGTAGCATGAAATAAGGTATGACAGATATAAACAAAGATACTATCAAAGCAATTCTGAAGGTCTCCATGTAAATTGATAATGTTGACAACATAAAGGAATAAAGTTAATAAAATAGGAAGGCATGGGATTTTGCAAAAGGTATTATATCCAAATTTCTGTAGTATTTTAGATACAGCAAAATATATTTTCCATATTCATTATTCATATTCATCATTTCCATATTCACAATAACATAAATATGAGTCATTTTCTTTCTTGAAGTTTTGTTTTTCTTATAACTTCTGAGAAGAAGAACATGGTAGTAGAGACAGCCCCATGGTCTCCCCTAGGTAGCAACTAGAGGTAAAGGTCATTGCTTAAAAGTCTTACAGATCCATTTACAACTTTAACACTTGGCATGTCCTCCCGACCCTGATGTCTTTTAAGAACATTATTTAAAATACCTTCAAATGCCAACTCCGCAGCCTGGTGCATTCTTCCTGTGCTGATTGTTCTGTCCCATAGCCATCCAAGGACTCACTCACTTATCTGCCTGTGACCTCTCTTGTCTCAGGAAGGTTTGTACAATTCACATTATGTTCAATCCTTGCCTTTCAGAATCTTACAAGAGAGGATTAGAAAGTGAAGCTGATTAAAAAAGAATGTGTCCTGTCTGTAGATCCTCCAGAAGAGTCATTGGGGAGACATTGTAACTAACAAGGCTGCCAGGTTTCGGGCTGGTTTTGGACTCTATTAGATCTTGTCATTTATGTTTTCTTAGCTTCTATTCATAACAAGGAGGAGTGACTCAATTTGCTCTCTTTAAAGTCACAGTCCTGCATTTTTCTCTGATTGACAAAAATGACTATTAGAAAGGAATGCAATAGCCATAGGGCTGACCTCTATTGCTTTCTCACAGCTTTGCTGTTGTTTCTATAGTAGTTAAATAATCACTTAGTTTTTTTTTTTTTAAACACAAAACATCACATAGGCACTCCTCTTGTTTCACAACTTGTCTGCTTCTGCTGCTTGTTGTTCCTTAAATATTCTATGTAGCTCCTGTGCTAGTCTTTCCAAAACCAATTTATATAATTCCTCTCACAGGACAAACACCCCAGTGCTTCTAGCTTCTATGGAGGCAAGCAACATATCAGTCCTTCCTATCCACCTGAAATTCCAAGTTCCTTATAAACCCTAACTGAATAAAATTAAGTTGATTTTTAATGAGTATCAACTGTACTGAGAACATCACACTTTATTAAAGTGTATTCTAGAATCAAATTCTAAACAAAAATAAGAGATATTTGTAAAGCCATGAGTTTCTTGGAAGACCAAGAAATTAGAAAAGAGTTCATAATTTTTCAAAAGTCAGGAGAGTATATGAAAGGGTTTGGAAGGAGAAAATGGAAGGAAGATAGGATGCTAATTATGTCATAATCTCAAAAGAGAAAAATTGAAATAGATAATGAATATATTGTTTTATATGGAGGATGCAAGTTTATAATCCCAGGTGCTTAAGGGGATGAAGCAGATGGATCACAAGTTCCAGACCACCTTAAGTGATTACTTAGTAAGCCCTATCTCACAATAAAGAGTTTAAGAAAAAAGAAAGAGGACTATGATTATAGCTAAATGGTAGAGCACCTGCCTACCTCACAGAAAGTTCTAGGTTCAGTCCCTAGTAACATACAATTAATTAATGACTTATTTGCTAAATCAGTATTTTTGCATGATAATTTTATACATTTTCCTTTTAATTCTTTAATGATTGTTTTACAGTCTAGTTGTTACACCCCTCCCGATCCACCCTCTGACTGTTTCTCAACCCATACCTCCTCCCCTGTCTCCAAGAGAATGTCCCCATCCCTACCCTACCAGACCTCCCCACTCCCTGGGCCTCAAGTCTCTCCAGGATTTGGTGCTTCTTCTCTCACTGAGGCCAGACCAGGCAGTCCTCTGCTGTATATGTGATGGGGGCCTCATATCAGCTGGTGTATGCTGTCTGGTTGGTGGCTCAGTGTCTGAGAATCTTGGGGGTCTAGGTTGGTTAAGAGTGCTGGTCTTCCTACAGGATCGCCCTCCTCCTCAGCTTCTTCCAGCTTTTCCCTAGTACCACCACAGGATCCCCAGCTTCTGTCCATTGGTTGGGTTTAAGTATCTGCATCTGACTCTTTCAGCTGCTTGTTGGGCCTCTCAGAGAGCAGCAATGCTAGGCTCCTGTCTGTAAGTACATCATAGCATCAGTAATAGTTCAGGCCTTGGAGCTTCTCCTTGACTGGATCCCAATTTGGGTATGTCCTGTCCCTCAGTCTACTCTCATTTTTGTCCCTGCAGTTCTTTTAGACGGGAAATATTCTGGGAGAACTTCTACAGCTGATAAACAACTTCAGCAAAGTGGCTGGATATAAAATTAACACAAGTAAATCTGTAGCCTTCCTTTAAAAAAAATGATAAACAGGCTGGGAAAGAAATTAGGGGAACAACACCCTTCAAAATATCACAATTGATATAAAATATCTTGGGGTAACTCTAACCAAACAAGTGAAAGATCTATATGACAAGAACTTCAAGTCTCTCAAGAAAGAAATTGAAGAAGACCTCAAAAAATGAAGAGATCTCCCTGCTGTGGCTTGATAGAATTATATCATGAAAAACGACCATCCTATGAAAAGCGATCTATAGATTCAATAAGCTCTTTTTGAAATTTTATAGTGTGTTTTGATCAAATCAACCCCTCCCACAATGTTCTAGACAATCCATGTCCCCTTTCCTGCCTACCAATCTATGTGTCCTCTTTTTTTTTTTTTAAACACTCATTAAGTACCTGGTAAGACATCATGCCACATTGGAATACCATGTTGAGAATTTATTTGTGAGTAGTTTATTCCTACCTGTATATACCATCTTCTGAATCATTCCATTTCTCCCCAATTCTCTCTCAACTTTATGACTTAATAATTTTGATTAAATATGTACACAAATATGTATACTCAACCTATTGATTCCATGTATGATTTTACATTGTCTCATAACTTTACTTAACCTTGGTTGCTTTAATTTTAAGATTGAATTTTCTGTACCTTACTCTTCTTCCAATGAAATGTATTTTCTAAACCCAGTTAAGTACACAATCAAGAAAATATGATTTTTATATGTTTTATGTCCACAGTATAAGTATTTATAATGCTGAAGAAGACATTAGCTATAATTAAGTAAAGTCTTATTAATATTACTGCAGCCTTATTAGTCAATAAAAATTGATTCTTTATATGTTTGTGGAATAAGTGTAAATTTTTCTATTTTAATTTCTTCTCTTCGTTGACATACAAAATTACCTTTTATCACAGTTTAAATACATGTTTTCATTGAAATATGCATAAGACTATGTGAAAATTGTAGGTGAATAGCTTGATGCACTTTTACTATCTATAAAATTGTAATACCATACTGATGAGGAACAAGTCCTCGCCAACATTCAGAAAGATGCTTTATTCCATGCATGCCATAGACTCCAATCCTTCTAAAATTAGCCTGCTTACATGACAAAGTTCTTAGTATCCTTTTTCTCTTATAGAACCCAGATATAAGTAATTATTTCATTATATGTATTTCATTCTCAATATTACTATTGTTAGATTCCTATGGGTATCCTTAATTTAATTTTCAGTGCATTTCATCATTAAAAATTTGATGATCCTAAATCCTTATGCATGTCTCCAAGATTTTTGTGGGGGGGAAGTTTTGATTCATTTTTTTTGTCATCAGCCTTATCTTTTAGAGCTATTCCATTCTTCTCCACACACTTTAACTTCATGACCTGTCTCTTAATTTTTATATACTACTAGGTCCAATTTGTGCTTCATGCATATGTAAGTGTGTGGGACCATCTACTGGAGAAGAATTGATTTACTAGACATCACATCCTCAAAGAATATTGACCCTCCCTCTTCCAGAAGCCATCAGTGAAGGATAGAAGCTTGAGAGTCTTTATTCACTCCATATTGGAATGTTGATTGGCAAGGCCTGCTCCAGGCCTTATGTAGCTACTATAAATTCTTGAGTTCAGTGGTCCTGTCATGACTAAGAGGCTCTATTTCAGTTCATTTCTCCCTAACCACTGACTCTTACAATATTTCTGACATCTCTTCAGTAATGATCCCTGATCAATATAGGTAGTGGAACTGTGCTGTTAACATCCCACTTTGTGACAGAGCACATCCAGGCACATGATCTTTGTACTTGACCAGTTATGACTTTCTGCATATGTATCTCTGTTCACTAAACAAAGAAACTTCTCTGCTGAGGTCTGAAGCTTGCACTAATCTATGGGAATACACTTACAAATATAGAGAGCAAAATGATTTTATGTCCACTTAGTAAAATAATAATCAGGGGTTAACCACTGTTGTTTATAAGCTTGTAAGCTCAACTATGGTTTCTTTGCCAGAATTACAGACCAAAGATGTTTTTCCTTTTTTGCAGGAGACTTTAAATGTAACCAAAAAGCAGTTGTCTACACTCATAACATTTTTGCCACTTTTTAATCCAAGTACAGCCTTTCATCATTGAAGTACAGAGTTCACAGCTAATTAAGACAGTTGTTGACACCCCCATGCCCCAGCAGTCTACATAGAACCTTCCAGTACTATGAAGTACTAGTCAGTGGGGTGGATGCTTCATGGTCAGTATCGATTTGATTTCCCCATGCTTTGTAACCAAAATGTCTTATCTTCAGTATAGGGTATAAACATCAAGTTCTGGTGGGTAACCATAAACAACGACAATAGCCTGTATTATTTTGCTGCCTCTGAGACACTTTTAGTCATGTTGATAATAGATGGATGGGAACTACTATCTCATACTAGCACTGGGTTTTTTATTTGGCAACCTATGACTTTGGGAAGAATATTCATTACATGCTGTATAGGGTAAGTCTAATTAAACTTGTGTGTGTGTGCATGTGTGTATGTATGTATATGTATGTATGTAGTTGTACACTGTATGCACAATAAAGATACTGGGTATACAAAATATTATAGCTATCAATTTAGGCAATAATTAAAAAGGTTAATGATCCAGATGTTTGAAAAATCTTAGACATTAGCAGAGCTTAAAATTGAAATGCAAAATGTCAAATGAATAAATAGACAAACTGATTGCTACCAGTGATGAATTCCAGGTTGAAAATTAAAACAGGGTATTATGATTTTTGGATGACTGATGTGGATGTTACCCTGGATTCTGTAATCACTGAATACAATTTGAATAACCTACATCCTGATTGAGAAATAGTCAGGCTATGTGAATATCTTGAGACCATGCATTACAGGCAGGAAAGATATCAATACAGAAGCTATAAAGGAAAAGGGCTTTGAGAATGTTCATAAAAGAGCAGAAGCCAGTATGTCTGGAGAAGTGTGAGAAATGGGCCTGAGTCTGTGTTGAAATAATGGTGTAACTGTCTGGAGAGCTTGGAATAAAGATGTCACTGTGAAGATGGAGCAGAAGTTCCACTACAAATATATTTCAGCCGCTCCTCACTTGATGAAGTTTGTTCTCCTATTTGTGTTATTTATCTTTGTTCAAACTTATCACAATTCATGTCAAGCTCTCAGTGAATTCTGACAAACCTCTTGTCCTTTCCATAGCTCATTTGTGTCTGCTGTTGTCCATACTATGCCTCCATACTTTCTCTGCAAAACATCTGTTCCATAGTTAAAGCCAAAATGATGGCCATTGTTCTCATCTCTGTTTCTATAGCCAGAGTGAATCACTGACTTCCGTTTGCCAGCTTTCTTTAATAACAAGCTGAATATCTTTACCACACTTTAATCTTCCTCTTGCTGAAGAACTTCATAAGGGTGAAAATTTCTAATCATTTTTGTAGTGTAGCTCTGGGCTTCCAGTATGGAATGTGAATTGCACTATAAATAACTAAACACTATGGGGAAGCAATGCTCATTCCCCTAATGTCTACTCAGATCCAGTCTCTTACATTCCACTTTGTTCTTAGATTTTTATTTTTTTACTTTTGCTATACAATTAAAAATTACTAAATTCACTGTTTTCATTATCACTGGATCTCTCATGCAAACATGTTCCATTAGTATTCTGTTACTGCTGTAGCAAATTACCTTGATCATACAGCCTTAAAAGGGCTTAATATATGATGTTTTTTTACATTTGTTTACGTAGAAAGCACAAAAGAAACTGTGTAGAGTTAAAGTGGGATTTCACTATGATTGGTACTTTCTTGAGGCTGAGGGGGTGGAAGAGGGCAGGGAGAACGTTTTCATTTTTTATTCACTTCTTAGGCTCATGACATCACATCACATGCTTCTTTGTTTCCTCTTACCTTCTCACTTCTCTGACCTGGTCATTTTTGCTTGACCTTATATGTAGACAAAGTCTCCCCATAAGAAATCCAGGATCCTCTTTCTGTCCTAAAACACTTATTCAGTCTACATATGCAAAGTCTTTTTGTAGTGCAAGCTAACATCTTCATAGGTTGCAGGGAGTTGGTTGTGGCCATTTTAAATGAGCTTTATTTAACCTCTGACTTGTAGCATATCATCACCTTTCCTCCCACGGAAATATTTAGATAGAAACCTTCACTCTATTGAGGGAGATGTATTTTTCTGCTCAGGTTTGTGAAGCAACCTGATTCTAATTAATAGATTGTCACTTCCCAATACTTGGTGCAATTCTTTCTGTTTTCCAGTATGATAAAGTTTAATTCTTATCAATGTTACTTTGTTGCTTGTTAGATAAAGAGAATGGTGAAGAAATTTAACAGTTAGTAACGCTACTAATAGTTAAACCTTATTCTGTATTTAATGAAACCTGTCACTATTCTAAATGTCTTATATAAATAAGTGATTTTAATCTATGCAGTAATATACAGAATTACAGAATAACTATAATTCTATTGAATAACAGAAGAGAGAGAGACACAGAGAGAGAAGACAGACACACACACACACACACACACACAGAGAGAGAGAGAGAGAGAGAGAGAGAGAGAGAGAGAGAGAGAGAGATTGTGTAATTTTCCCAAGTCAGAGTTAATTCGTGAAAATACAGATTTTAACACAGAAGTCTGAACCACAAACCTGAGACAAACTGTTATGCAATACTGCTCCCTTTAGAATGGACCAGAAGTTCTTCCTCTGGTGGCTTTACGTTTGATCACAGACCAAACTCCAACTCATCTCCAATTCTACAGTGTTCAGCATTTGTCTTCAGCAACCATTTAAATTAACACTACTTGGCAATCAATTAGTAAAAATGTTTAAAATATTTAATCTTTACTGTACTCTGTGCCATGTTCTGTGGCATGAGCTATAATATAACTTTATATAGTTTCCACAATTATCTGACAAGGTCTTTCATACCATTTGTAACTAAGGATTGTAAATGTAGGCATTTGAAACAACTTGTTACTCTATGAACAATTATTAAATCTATGTTTCTTTACTTATATCTAAAACCTCCCCTACCAGCTACATACATTAAAGAACTCCATATATAAAAGAGCTACATATAAAAAAGGAGGTTTAACTGCCTTCTTCCAATTTTTCTTGACCTTGTTTCAGACAAGTCATGCTTATATTTGCTTTCTGTTTCTGTGTGATGCACACTTCCATCGTTCAGATCAGTCATTTCCTCCAAGCAATAGTGCTCCCATAGGATCATACTTGCCTGCTTTCAGGTCTAGTGTCTACCAACTAATGAAGGCTCTAGTTATGCTATGCCTGCCTTCTCTAATAGTTTGCTGCTATTATCTACAACCTGATCTTGATTTCCCTTAAATGACATTCTTCTATTTGTTCCTGTTTATTTTCCTTAAGTGTAAATCCATTGATTCTCTTCCTAGATTAGAAAAAAAAAGGATTTATTTTATTTATTTTCTCTCGTTTCTTTTTTTTCCAGCTAAATTTCACTTATTATATTGGATCATCAGTTATTTATGGCTCTTGTCCCACCTTTACTCTTTTCTAATTTAATCCTGCCTGCTTAGTGACCTAGCTCCTTGCTATTGTCCTGTGTATCTGGAGTCCTTTGGGCTCTGGTTATATCATCTGTTATTGTCTACATCAGGTTTTGTACCAAAATGATGGTGCCAACAGTGATTGTGCTGATGAGAATGCTAACAGTTAATTTACTTGGAGCACAATGCTACATACACACCATAAAAGATCCAACTCTTTTTGGTCGTAACAACTCTATTAGGCTCAAACCTGAAGGCAAGTTCAGTTAATTGCCCGAGGTTTAAAAACTATATAGCCATTTTGCAGGGTTCTGCTGACTGTAATTCTGCAGTTCTTTTAGTTAACAATTATGTGATGCCTCCCTCAATAGTCTGGTAGCCAGGTGTTCTTTGAGAGGTTATCTATTCAGTATGGCCAGAGGCACTTCAATTAATGGCAGAAATTCTCAGTGACAGAGAATGAAGTAAAATTTATTACCAGGCAAGCAGCAGCAGACATTAGTTCTGTGGATCAATAAGAAGAAGAATGGCTTAGCATTTCTACAGTTTTTATTTTGTGCCAAGCATCATCCCAACATGTAATAAAACAATACATTATGATGTTTTCATTCATAAGAAAACTATGGAATACATATTATTGATATTTTTATGTTATAGATAAAGAAATCAAGACACAACAAGGTGAGGTAATTTTCCCAGGGTGAAGTTGCAAACCACCAGGTCTAGAGTCCACAGTGGTGATCTCAATACAGTTTTGTCTAAGTCAGGCTCCTGTCTGATCATGATCAAAGAAGCACACAAGACAGTTGAATTAAATGTCTGTAATTTGGGGTTCCAAATTATTAATAGAGTGTGTTCCAAATCATTAACAGAAAGTGGCCTCTAGAACTGTAAATATGGTTGGGAAATGGTAGTCTGGTTTCAGATGATCTTTTTTCTGAACATATAAAGAAAACTCTGTACACTCTAGGGGCCCTTTAAAATATGGAAGAGTTTAGTTATCTGTCCCCTTTTCAAGTCTTACTAAGTCCATAAGGCTATGGTGGCTTCCCTGCAGAAATTATACTTTCTTCTTCCTTTAATCTTTATTATACCTTCTTTCTCCAGGACCAAAGTCCAATTTCTCCTTGTGTCAGCAAGAAACAATGAGAGTAGCATACAATCTTAAGCACAGTCAGGAAAGGGCACAGAACAAGAGAAGTATAATCTGGGAGCTGGTAATCCTAAGCAAGAGTGCTACTGAAGGTTAAATTTTCTCAGCAACCTGAAGTGGGTCACACTACCAAGGCAGGATATTCTATTCTGCATCACTATCATCCTGTTTCAAAAATGCCGTAAGACATATCAGTGAAAAACTATAAAAGTTTTAAAATATGTTTAGAAACTCTAAGTAGTATGAAATTAATATCAAGAGAACAGGGAATTAATAAGGACCTAGGAAGCCAAAAGTGTTTGGAATGAAAGAAGGAAATCTTGACTTCATGAGAGATCAGGAATGTGGTGCCCTGTTGAGAGTCTAACATTGTATTTTTGACATTATAGTTAATAACAGAATTCAACATTTACTGGGACAAGGCTGCAATTGATATAGCAAAAATTCAAAAGACATCTCACCAAAGAAGACACATAAGTGATTCATTAACACATGAAAATATTTTAGCAAATAAAAACCGTAAAACATATATATTCATCAAGAGAGTGAAGTTGTTACACAAGCTAAAGCATGAATGAGCATAAAATTGTCTGTGTCAAATGAAAAAGCTAAATATATGGAACCATATACTGCATAACTCTATGGTTAATTGTGTATTGTGTGCCTTTATGTGTGTTTGTTGTGTGTGTATGTGTGTGTGTGTAGTGTGTGTGTGTGTGTTGTTGTTGTTGTGGAAACATGTGCACATGATTACACATACCATCAGAGGCCATAAAAGGGCATCTGATTCCCTAGAGCTGGAATTACAGGTGGTTGTGAACCACCAGACATGGGTACTGGGCACCAAACTCTGGTCCTATGGAAGACTGATAAGTGTTCTTACTACTTAACCAGCTATCTCTCCAGCCCTTGGATTTAAAGTAATGATAGAACATGCTAACTACTAAAGCTTCAAAGTAGATTAATGATAGTCAGGTGGGAAGGATGAGAACAAGAATGTCTGCAACTTGAAGGAAGAACATACAGGGAAGAAGAAGGTTCTAAAATAAATTATTGTGTGTGAGGGGGCGGTGGAGGCACAGTAAGATCCCTTCAGAGGTCTTTGATCCAAAAGTTCACATGATGGAAGGAGAAAATGACCATTGCAAGGAGATCTTGGACATCCAGGAGATCCTAGGACAACCAGGAGGATAGTGTGTCAAGTCCTCACACACAACATACACAAACAAACAATTAATTTGATTTGATTATTCAAATGATTGCAAAATTGTCATTTGTTTTTTAAGTCATTGAAAATGTATATTTAAAATACATACATTTCATGTTATATAAATTGTCTCCCATAAACTATTGTGACTACTACATTATTTCCATTCCCTCAATGACAATGTCCCTTAAGCCTAGGTATAAGAATTTTGCTGTAGTAGATGGATTGATATTAGGTACCCCATGACCAGTTATTCTCTACAGTTTGGCCAATTGTGAATATTTGAGATAGTTTCCATCTGTGGCTAAAAGAAAATTTGTTGAAGAGGTATTAGAGCTATGCTTTTCTGAAGGTATGATGATAAGCATTTAGACTTCAGTTAGAAATCACACTGCTTTTGAAGAGTAGCAATAGTAAGTTTTCTTCTTGAGTCCATAGCTTTACTAGCCATGGGTACATGCCTACATTTATAGTACTAAGCAAGAATTATCCCTTAGTGAATGGGACTTTTGTATAATTAGACAGTTTTGGTTATCCCCAAAATATAGATGCCACTACTACTCCGTTGGTTTTATCTTGTTATGTTGGTCATTGTTTTAATTCACAGGCTGTATAACGAATGGGAAAGTGATGGTTTTTTCTCTCTTGAAAGCTTTCATAGTACCTTCAGATGCTATGAGAACTCTTCCTCACGGAGGATGAGTCAGGTCTGTTTCAGGTCAATTTCTCCAAGTCCTGTGTCTGAAGTCTGTGATATCTTCAATAGTAGAATTTGACCCTCAAATTCTGTGTTACAACTAAGGACAATGGCAATACCTTACATTATTTGGAGAATCTCTTGGACCTCCTGGATCAACAAATCAAAGGGACTGGAGGTTTTGTTAGCTAGTCTCTGGCCATAAGCAGTAGCATTACCACACTCAAATAGCAAAAATTTATTGAAAGCATCATATATGTATTATAAATTATATAAATATATACATATATGATAGTTTCATTATATGTGTATCTAGTCATTTGTATACATATGTACATATATAATATATATTTAAGCAAACATAAAATGATAAGTTTTCTTAGTTTTTTTTTTTTAAATTATCTTCCCTTACATAACTGAGTCTACAGAGAAAGAGTGTTTATAGACCAAGGTAGGATTCTAAATTTCTCCTCTTCACAACAGAAGTAAAAAGTGGGTCACTGTAAAGTAAGGTGAGGTGTATCAATGACTTTAAAAAATACTTTTATATCTCCACCATAGAAACAGTAATGCATCACAATACCTTACTCTGTCCAAAGCTGCCTCACAACTCCTCTTATTAAACTCGGAATAAAGGTCACAGGGAAGTTCAAGGGTGCTTCCTATCCCTTTTCCTCTAACATCCAGAGAACTATCAAAGTGTAAAAAGTTCATACTTAATCAAAGAACATTAGTACACTCAGGAAAAGATGTTTTTTCCCTAGAAATTAAAACAAAATGACTTTTTTCTCCCCATCTATCCCAAATGACAGTCAAAATTGACAGGTACCCATGTCAAAAATATTTTATCGCCAGAAAGAAACTGATAAAGAGGGTCTGCCAGTTCCTGTTTGTTCTCTATTTACAGTTATGAAAGAAAAATGATTTATGATTACTATAATTATAGTTCTCCTTAGGAGAGCTGTACTAATTACATAATGTCTTAGCCATTTTTTCACATTACCAGCTATTAGTTAATCTAAATTGAAATATATTTAGCAATTTCTACACAGCTGCTTTCCAGACCTCTGTGTGGGTCATGAATTGAATGGTTTAGGATCACTTAGCACATCTAATGTGTTCGCGATTTGGACATAATGCTTCCAGAGCTACATATCTACAATTGAGCTACAAAGAGCTGCTCTGAATAGATAGCATCTTCATAGGTGGTTTAAGGGTGTCTGTAGGAAATGAGTTCTGAGTGAAATGTTTTTATTCTGTAGTTACAGTGTAGCAGAAATGAACCCCAGGAGTCAGGTAGGAATGAATTCCCTGAGTATTACCTGCAAGCTACCCTTGTGTTTTGTGACTTTTTATCAGACTTACAAGTGTAGCTTTTCTCTATAGCCTATTTTTGTATAGTCATCTCCCACTAAGCCCTTCCCACTTTAATTTTGCTGTAACCTACTCTACTGCAGAAACTAAAGTTGGCCATAGAATTAAAAGGTTGTTATTTCAAATCTAACATTTTCTTGAAGTGAAATCTCTGTTATTTACTCTAAGCATTACCTGTTTGAATGTTCTGATTTTCTAACTGTAGCTTTGTTTAGACAGCATCATAGCAGTTACAACATGGAATTATTACATTTTTTTCCAGTGAAATAGATAATTCTAAGTTAGGAAACATACCTCCAGCCACCACACTCCCACACCTCCAAGTGTAACTGATTTTTATTGGAAGAATTGAATTCATATTTTCTAAATACTGTCTTTTTCTGGTCTCTAAGTAATTTCACATTTTGAAATGAGCAGGCACTGTCTTTGATGTCTCTTGTCATTTCCCAGTTGGGAAGTGAGAATGGTTCTTTTCATTTTGAGAGGCAAATGGGGCAGTGATTTAACTTAGTGATAGAATACTTAACTAGCATGCCCAAAGAACCGGATAGGATTTCTAGCATCAGTTGGATATAGGGACACAAAGCTGAAATCTCAGCACTAAGAATGTGGAGGCAGAATGAGGGATGAACTTCTGGGCTAAGTTATTCCTAAGCAGAAGAAACATTTCAGTCAATAGCTTCTCATTTGTGAAATCTCTAAGTGACTCCTTTTATTTCCCCTGAAATTCTCAAAATTTAGTTTCTATACCAACTAACAATTAGAAAACTAGATACAGAGATGTGAATTACAGGTCAGTGAGAAACAGATTACATATTGAGAACCTCCATTTCCAGATAATTAATAGATCCTTCATCTAAGTATAACTGAAGTGAGGTGTGTCCATAAGAACTTCTAATTTAAAAGAAATTGACATAGAATTGACAGAGAACTGTCTTCATTTCACAGACTGAAGATTTTATCATCTAAGTTAATCAATGGCTAAAAGGAATACAGTGGCAAGGGACAAAATTTGTATCATCAAGAATCAATTGTTCAGTTTGCTCAAGAAGAATGAAAAACAGAAGTGGTTAAGATCCACAGCTATGTCTGAACTTTGGAAAACTAAAAAGATGACGAGTAAAGGAGGGCTGTGTCCTCATAGTATATAAGGCCAATTATCATGTCACCCTGACTGACTTATTTAAAAATAATATAATCCCATGCTTATGAATATATTCATTCCTCTGATTTAAGTCTAGAAATTATTAAGCTCACCACAGTGTTTCACAGTAACTGTGACAGTATCAGCAAGTTCATCTTTCCTGAATTTCAGAGTACTCACATTAGTTTAAGCCATGTATCTCAACAAATGAATGAATTGAAACAATATTATAATTTTTTTATTTAAGGTTTGTAGGTGTGAATAAACCCAGTGCAGAATTTTAGATAGATCTGACCTCACAAAGCAAGAGTTCTATACAAAGTAGTGACTTCTTGTCTCTCTTTTATTAGAAACTCATCAGAAAGCAATTTATTTAGGACTGATTTACCTAATGTTGAAGGATGAGAAACTATGTATCTGATGCAAATAAACAGAATTAAGAAATAACCTGGGGTGAATTCCAAAATTTTACGAAACATATCCTACATACATACTCACAGTTATTATAAAAGAAAATATTGACAAAGAGAGGATGCAGTATAAATTCTCACGAATTGAGTTACCAAAGCTTTAATGAACATGTAAATAAATGGCTCCAGGAAAGGAATGCAGAGGCAAAGAAATAAGGTCAAGCATGGCAGACCCTTGGTAATAACTACAATGTTGCTTACAGTCTATCAAGACAAAGTAACAGTACCATAATTCTAAGTTACAGACAGTAGTCTGTATACATAGCTAAATATAGTCTTCAAATTATTTCTTTGTTTCTCATGACACATTGCCTTTCAACAACAAGAATGACAAATATTACAATATCTTTTCTGTATTTTACATTTAAGAAGGGAATATTGTTCAGGCAGGAATCTGACATTAGGCTAGAATAAAGAATTAATCTCGGGTAGGAATCTAAATATTAGGCTAGAACAAAGAAGTAATTTCAGACAGGAATATAAATTTTAAGCTAGAACAAAGAAGTAATTTCAGACAGGAATCTAAATTTTAGCCTAGGACAAAGAATTAGGCTTTAGACATGAAAATGACCTTGGCCTAGGACAGGGAAGTAGGCACAGATACTTTGGTCATCCTGATAAGCCTTTATAAACAGTGATCACAGGAATGCTCATGTAATTGGGGTTAATGCCTTGCTTTTCCTTTGACTATTTGTGTTTATTGTCTTGCTTGTTCCTTGACTACTTGCATCTATTGTATTGCTAGACCCTCAACCTAGAACTGACCTTAATACATGCATGTAATCAAAATGATATAAAAGCATAAAGGAAGAGGAGGTATAGAATAGGGGTTTCTATGGAGGTAAAATGGGAAAAAGGATTGACATCTGTATTGTTAATAGATAAAATATCCAATAAATAAAGAAAATGATTTAAAAAAGTAGGGAATATTGAGTTATAGAGACCCAATATGAGTTGCTTGGAGTACTCGACAGAATCACATATAGATAAATGCTTCATATAATCCCTTCTTATTCTAAAGTACATAAAATGGTGGATTAAGAAGTTAACACATATAGAATATTCATGAATTCAGAACTTCCCTGCTCATGTAGACATCTCTCTTCTATATCCTCTTCTTTGTCTTAAGCAAGTTCCTCTAATAAACTAAGTATCTGAGTTAAAATAGTGATTTTCCTTTACCAGGAATACTAATCAGGAAATACTTGAGAAGTACTGGAAGTGAAATAACAAAACAAAATGATTGCTTATTGGTTATGTGACTCAATTGCAGTGATGGCTTAGCAACATTGGTACATCCCATACTGTAAGGATGCTGTGTAGGGAAGTGCTGTATAGATACATTAAGATAGATGATGTCTTCATGCAGCTGATATCCACTCAGATCCTTTCCTAGTCTCCATACTTATTGCAAAAGGGTACGGGTCCTTGTTTGGAATTAGGAACTTTGCAGATTTAATTAATGTACATGATGTCACATTGGGTTGTATGAACCTGTAATGTATTCTATGTTGTCCTAACATAAAGATAAGATTGAGGAGACAGATTATTTGGTTTAAGTGTGCCTTACAAGCATGAGGATCTGAATGTAATCCCAAGAATACATGCTAAAAATACTCTGTGTAGTGTATGATCCTGTACTCTCCTGCTTGGGAAAAAGAGATAGGAATTCCCTTGGGCTGACTGATCCCAAGAACCTAACCCACTTGGCGAGTTCCAGGCAGTGAAAGATCTTGCACATGAATAATTAAGGAAGACTGGGGACAATTTGACTAGGAAGACCTGAATCTGTTTCTTGGAAGGCATTAAAACATCTTAGTGTGGCTATATGAGAACTTATACCTTCATCCTGCTCAGGGACAGAGATAGGGAGAACACTAAGGCTTGCTGGCCTCCAGCCTAGAGCTTCAGTGAGAGACCCTGACTCAAAGCCGAGAGTACTCCCTGGCCTCCATACATGTTACAAAAGGGTATAATCAACTGTATAATATATATATATATATATATAATATATATATATATATATACACACACACATACATTACATACATATATATATATGTATATACATATATATATATATATGATAAATAATATATATTTTTAAGATACTCTGCCACATACACGAAGATAGGACATACAGTGACATATATGAGGAAAAGGGGTATGTAAAGACTGAAGAAAGCCACTACTAGATAAGGAAGCAACAAGAACCCAGGAGGTGGCAACAGAAGATTCTCTCCTAGATATACCTGAGGTGACACCTTCATGTTGTACTTCAAGTTGCTAGAGCCCTAAGAGAATGAAAGTGTGCTGTTCTCAGCCACTCCATCTTTGTTCCCTTCTTTTGGAGACTTATGCAAAAGAAAAGTGTATTGCCCCTTCCCCACAACACTCCAAACAAACTGTTTTTCTCAAGAAAAAGTTGGAGAGGAGGAGATGCCTGTGGAGAAGTGGGGAGAGGATGCATATTAGAGGGTGCAGTCAATGAGGGAAATTATATATATCGGGTGACTGGAGAGTTCTGTAATCTCTGTTTCTATCTGCTCACATGTGTTTCTCTTCTTAATTCTCAATACAGTCTCTTTGATATGAAAATGTTGACAGTGTACTTGAAATTGAAGCTTAGAAAGCCCAGGTATCTGGCCTAGAATCACAAACAAATGATAAAACCAAGAGCCAAATCCACACTTCCCTATTTCTGGTGGGTATTCTTTCTCCTTAAGCCTGAAATTAAACACTACTAATAATAAAATGCAGGAAATATTTTTATCACTGGAGGGTTTAAAACTAACCAGGGTACAGTAAGAACGAACTCTCAGGAGAAATAGTCCTCTCTGGGTAGAGTGATGAAATTGGATATCATAATAGGTCTTTTTCAAGTATAATTACGCTTTCACTCTTGTATGGCACTGGCTAAATGCAAGTTCATTACCATTTTATTCTAAGTTAACTGGAAAACAAGATTGATTGACATTTTGGAGGTATTCAACATTTATATGCAGGAAATTTAAAAGACTTCAGACAGATTCAAAAAGCTTTCTTAAGCTAATGCCTGTGTGGCATTTTATACTGAAATGCTCTATTGAAAATAGTTTCTTCTTGAAATCTGTAGTCCTGTAGCCCTTCCAATGCTGGTGACCTCGCCTTACTCAGAGCCCTGGGGAAGTGGTCAATGTCCCTACCTGAAAGAAGAATCACGGTGTGTTCCTACCTAACATCCTTAGTGTTCCCAATGTCTTGCACATTCTTTTTGTCTTTTTAATGATTGCAACTTCTATTCACAATGAATGGAAGATACTATAAATTGTAATTTAGCATATCTTCATTCACTTTGTGTCATCAGATGTGAGCAGTGCTTATATTTCTGTATAGGAAGCATCCAATGTCAGTACAAATCAAGAATAATTGATTTTAGGGGTGATTTCACAGCTTTATAATGTTGTTACTGACACACAAATAAATTTCTCCAATTTTAATCAGGACAAATTTTGTATTTATATTGTGCTTCTATTCAAAACAAAGCAAACAGAAATTTGTTAAAACTACTTTCCTGGTTTCATTTCAGTTACTGTAATAAAATATCCAGACAGAAAACAACTTGAAGGAAGTCTTTATTTTAGCTCACAATTCACAGTAAACTGAGTCTGAGACATATGGTTTTAGTCACAGTTGAGAGGAGAGAGATAGATAGCGATAGAGAGAAAGTGAGAAGAGAGAGAGAGAGAGAGAGAGAGAGAGAGAGAGAGAGAAGAGAGAGAGAGAGAGAGAGAGAGAGAGAGAGAGAGAGAGAGAGTGATCCATGAATCCTGACCTTCTTGCTAATGATTAGATGTACTTCTCCACTTATATAAAGTTCAAACCTCCTGGCTAGGAATGGTATTGCCCACAGTGGGTTGAATTTTCCCACATCAATTATCTTAAGCCAATCTCCCATAGATATGTTCATGAGTCAATCTAGTATAAGTAATCCCTCACTAAAACTCTATTGCCAGGTGATTCTAGTTGACAATTAAAGCTAATCCTCATATGTATGAAGTCTAGAAATTGTGTATCTTATTTGACATATTAATCCTTAGATACATTCTAAGTATGTACAGTGTCAATGTGGGGGAAATAATAAATATCATTATTTCTTGAATAATACATGAACTGAGCTTTCCTTCCTAGATTTTTAAAAGAAATGGACATTTAATGAACACTAGTTAATTCATTAATTTGAGCATCTATAAGCAATTATAATAGTTGAATCTTCAGACCTAGAAATGTACTTATTTTTTGTTACCTAATATAGGAATATTTTGTAATAGAACCATCAGCGAAGACATTGTCCAATGATCTATAGACCCCTCCTGAATTCTCCCACAACTAGAGAAACAAACAAATCAAAAATCCTCAGGTGATGGTATGCTTTATTAAAATAACCAAAGCTATTTTAAAATAGATATTGCTATACACTTAGCATTCATTTCTTCATTTTGACAATTAAATTATCACCAAAATATCATTGAGAAAGTCAAAGTACTTGATGCTAAAATTTGCCTGAAAATTTGGCATGATGAAACTCTTTCCAAATGACTGATGCTGTCAAATACTAGTTAGAACAATTCATCCTGAGGATTCTAGAAATAGGTTTGCCCTGCTTCAGTTGAAGAGTATTGTATTCATAACAACTTCTGTGCAGCTCATGCCTATTAACTTACATCAGTTGATCTCCCACAAAGATCTTCTCAGGAATCTCAGGGGACCACTAAGGTCTGAAAGAACAACGGAGAACAAATATCACTCACTTAATGCAACTCTGAAGTTTAACAAAATATTTTCATTATTTCTTTCATTTATGTAGCATTCATTCAAACAGGGGACTAGGATATAGTGGCCTTTGCCTTGGGTAGGGACAAGATTGGCCATCAAGTAATAGATTTGTGTTAAGCACATACATTATTACAATTATTGGGTTTAGTTTATTCATCTAATTGATAAGTATTTCCTAAGTGAGTAGCAGAAACTGTGTTCTAAGTTCAGACAATATTGTACACTCAAAAGATTTTGTGTTCTCGATGGTAAAATGGCAAAATAAAGAACAATGATAATATGAAGAAATGTCTAAGAATGAATAAAATCTAGGGCATGTATTCCTGATCCCATCCCCTCTAAGACAGTAGCTTATGACCTACCTCTTTGGCAGTTCACACTACATATATCACTATAAAATGAAGAGTGAAATATAAATACAAAGCTGGAACAACTTTTAAGAGTATGATATGTTGCTATTTCTAGGTCCTAACCATCTACTTAGCATCTGATAACAATATGGATAGAGAATATTAGAATATCTTTAGAATTGGGCCATAGGAGCTAAAACTGTCTAGGGAGAGTTACTGAGAGCAAGGCAGGACCTCTGTCTTATAGAGATAGGTTATGAACACAACATTGATGATTCTCAAATGTGACTGGATATCAATATCTTCATGGAGATTTTAAAAATTATAAGTCAAAAATGTACTACAAAATGGTGGTTCATTATCTGTGCTGAGAGCATAAATCCAGATCTATATAAATAAGTCCACCAAACTCCATGCTTTTCCTTGGGGATGCTTAAAACCAAACTGTACTGTAACATTAATGAATCACAAAATCTGACTTCAAATCATGTCACTAGAGAAATCTTTTGTCATAGAGCTGCTGTACTATGCCACTTGCATATGGATAATGATATTCAGTGATTTAAAACATATCCATTTATCTCTTTAGAATTCTGGACATGCCCAACGATGGCTTCTTCTTTCTAGACAAAATCCACTTTGCTTTTGGTGAAATGTTCCAGACTTGTTGAGCCAGCATTGGTTACATTTATCTCTCTATTTCCACAAAACTCTATTTTGTAAATTTGTATCTAGAATAGACTAATAGATCCAACAGAGGCTTTACTCAAAGGCCGGATGTTCAGTGGAACCATCACCAGGATAATTTCCACAGTGTTTTCATAATAAATGCTCTAGTTATTTGCATACAATACGGCTATTCCAGAAAGAAAGAGACTTTTGAAGAGGCAGAGCTTGAAGTATGTATTGTTAAACCACAGTCAGGTCTTCATGTGAAACTGAACTCATTAATGAAATAGTTGATTCCTTAATACTAGTATCTTTGACTCATTCTATTATCAGGCTTAGCGTCTATTGGCCCAGAGTAAATGTATCCTTCTCCTGAAATTCTTTCTCTTTTCATGAAATTTTAAGTAATACACACCATTACAAACCTGTATAGATAAGCTTCTTTCCTGAGCAAGGCATGACCAATGTAAAATCTAAGCTCCATTAAAAAAAAGAAATTGAAAGGAGGATTCAAAACTGAATGGTAATTTTAGCTCTGTGTACAAGATATGCAGAATTGTGACTGATGGCCTAGAAATTGGTCATGTTGTTTACGAACTCTCTCCACATAAATATTTACATTATATCACAAACGCTCGCTGTCTCTAGGTCTTGTCTAATTGCATTTTGAAACCAAACTCACACAGATAGAAAAACACCCTCTTTGACTAACAGCTCTTAAACTCAAATGGTCCCATTAAGAATGAAATGGAATCAATTAAATAAAATACCTCATATCTGACTCAGTAATAACTGAAAAATACAGTTACATGAATTCTCAACTATCAATTAATGTGTATTAAAGAAAGGTTTCCCAATCTCAAATGCAGTGTGAAGGAAAATGAAAGCCTGAGGTTGTTCCAAAGAAATAAAATGAGTCAAAGTTTTTCTTTTAATAGAAGTGAGAATGAGGGGTTTCATTCTATCCATGCCATTGTCTGCTGAAAGGGATTAAATGGGCACAGAAGCTTGATGTGTTTAGGTGACAGATCCTGTGAGCGTAGGTTAGTATTACATTGATTACTAATAGATTTAGAAGAACATTAGTGTGAAACAGCAGTGAGCCTACATACTGGTGGAGCAAGGGGATATATAATTAAAATGTGGGTAATACATCAATTGTTAGTGAACTAAAAAAATGTCACCAATAACTGTGCATTGGTCAGATTATTTAAATCACTCTAAAGTACTTGAGTATGCTTGCCATTTTGTTCTTTTTACAATATGCACATACATGCTAAATTCCAACATTTTGGTAAATATATATGTGAGTTATTTCTGTTTGTCTTAGTGGTACTTATGCACGTCAATACTAAAGCTTTACCTGGTTGTAAGTTTTATTGAAATAGGAAAGAGATTCTGAGGTGTTATATGATCTCTGTTGTGGGGTGAATCTCTATCAAGATCCTGTGAGGTGAATCTGAAGGCTAGCCTGTGCCTTCATTTTTATTTTTTTTATTTTTTTTTTTTAACTTAACATGCATCCCAAATTCTTTGGCAGAATTCCTTAGCATAAATCCTCCAAAATACCATGATAACCTATAATTAAATTTTGCTCTTTTTCCTCAATAATTTGGAGAATTAAATAAAGGGTATTATAGATATTATTAAATAATTCTGATTAATGTTCAACAATTTAAATCTGTTAGAATAAAGGATTTGGTTCAAACACCATGTTCCTGTAATAGTGTCTTGTGTGCAGTGCATCTCCTCTAAAACAGTTTGATGGCAGAATACTCTGATGTCCAGTACTCTGAGTTCTCTCCTCCGGACGCAGGGCCAATTGAGGAAATCTTTGCTTAACATTGTACCTGTATCTAGAAGCATAAATGTCTTTAGTGAGAAAATTAAAATAGCTCGGATTAGCTAATCCTAGTAGTGGAGTACCAGGTTATCGTTTTATAAGGGCAATGACCTCTATAAGACCCAAGCTAATTTTGCTTTAAATATCAAGGTGCCACTTAAAACTTCTGTATACCCTGTAAAGATTATCACAGTTCATCAGTGCTTTCTTCAGTGAGACTTACCTGGGAAGTGAAAACGATATTCCACATGAAGTGCTGATTGCCTACCTTTCCTAGTTCTTTCAATGAGATTTTCCAAGCAAAATTACATACTGTGAAACACTATTGTCCTGGATAACCTTCTTAGAACTGCTCAGTGACCCCGAATTTTGTATATACAGATACCTGAGGAGAAATGTAAGCAGAGCCCAGTGTAGCTAAACAGAAACTGTTCTTCTGATGCTGGTAGATCTCTGTAAATTCAAGGCCAGGCCTACATAGTGAGTTCCAGGACATCTCAAGCTACACAATAAAAGCCTTGTTTCAAAAGAAGAAGGAAAGGAAGGAAAGAAAGAAGGGGAAGGAAGGAAAGAAGGAAGAAAGGAAGAAGGGGAAAAAAGAAGGGAGACAGGGAAGGAGGGAGGTAGGGAAGGAGGGAGGGAGGGAGGGAGGGAGAGGAAGGAAGGAAAGGAAGGAAGGAAAAGAAAGAAACAAAGAAAGAAAGGAAGGAAGGAAGGAAGGAAGGAAGGGAAGGAAGGAAGGAAGGAAGGAAGGAAGGAAGGAACTCTGATGGAAGTTCATATCCTGAGAAGATGATAATCAGGATGAGTTGCCTGAACTGAGGCCAGACAGGACAGTAGAAACCATACTGACAGGAAGGAACAGATTTCATTTTCACAGCAGTAAGCTGTTATAGGTTTGAAGTTTAAAAATAACAATATATTTTTTCTATACCCCTTTTGATTATTTATTTAGGTTCATTTGTGTAAATGACTCCATACTAGTTTCATCATCAAAAAAGAGATGCTAAGGACCTAACAACTTAGCTAGCTGGATGATAATGAGAATCTCAGATTACATGTACATAAAGAATACACATCATGTGTACAGTCAAACTAAACTCACAAAAGTACTAGCGGCTGTCTGCTGCAGGATACTGTAAGCTGGAGTAGAAAATGGACTCTGTTTTCTTTCCATTTTATTCACCTTTTCTTTATAGTTTGTATGAACTTGAAACAAGTTTCCGGAACAACCCTTGTTATTCATAGTCGTAGGCAAACAGACTATTTCTACCTAAACAGTAGAAATAACCAGTGCAGACACTGGGCACTGTCAAATGGAAATTTTGGCAGCATTACAAATTCTTTGAAATTGACAAATAAATGCTCCATTTGCTGCTACCACTTAGAAATAATACAAAAGAGCAATGCTTCAATCCTTCATCAATTTCTATGATGACTTTTATCCATTAGTTCTTGAGGTGTATACATGGACCATTGTTCCTTCTAAAAACTTTATTGAACACATAGTTGATACCTCAGACACTCTGTTTTCTCATCTGTAATGAAGTAACTAATAATATCTGGTGCCATTCACACATTTGTTTAAGCATATTCCAGGCATTGTACTTAATGTCATATTACCATCTTATTAATCTTTGCATGTCTTTACATGTCAATTAGTATTTTTGTTGGTGGTCATAATTTTGTTATTGTCTGTTTTTTTATTTATTTTTTGGTTTGTTTTTGTTTTTACATGAAAGACCGAAATTAGACATCAGCCTGCTCACTCAGATAGTAAGTGTCAGTATGTGCTTGAATGTGGTTCCATTAAACATGAAAGCCAGAACTCTGAAACACTACAGGAAACTGTGTTATGATGAAAGATGATGGTGCATGCCCAATCTTTTAGTTGTGTGATACCCAGCTCCTCCAGCTTCTTGGAATGTCCCATTTTCATTCTGACTTTTCTTGTTTCTCACTTCAAGGAAAAAACCAACTAATCTTACCAGTTATTTCCCCATGGTCTAAGACCATTCAATAGCAAACTACAAATGGATATATAAGAAAAATTCCACAATGTTCCATTACCTTACTCTGAACTCAAGGGGAATGCAGTATTGTGGTGTCTAACAGGCTTTACCTGTGGATTCTTTACGATCTTTCTTAAATTATCTGTGCTCGGGAACACTAAAAATAAGCATTATGAAAAATAACTGTGTTTAGTATTAATTCAGTATACCTAGGAGAGTGACTGATGCACAGAGAGCCCCCAGTTAATGTCCATTATCAACACAGTGGTTACATGCTACCATTTCCCTTTCAACAAGAACCAGGCTTAACTTTAAAATTGAAAGCAATGTGTAACTTATTTAAAATTTATCTTCTTATTAATATAAATAATAAAAATTTAAATAAACTAGAAACTTTCCCTCATGAACTGCCTAGATTTGTGTTTATTGTCCTGTGTTCTGATGAGTGATGACCATAATACCAGGGTTGTGACAGGTGCTAAGAATATACAAGAAGATGGATAGGTGACTTTTAGAGGTGTGGAGCTTAGTGAATAATGGGTGAGTTCTTTGTCAAGCAAGCATTATAAGAGGGAGATTCTAACACTGAATGCATGGCGATTAAAATAGTTGACCTTCAGACTAGAAGGCAGGGTCCCTGATTCATTTCCCATCTCAAGTTGACACAGTGTGTCAAGGTTATCATAAAATAAAACTTTTCTTAGTGCCTTGGAAAGGCAGCTTGAGAAAAGATGGGCTTTGATATAAAGATTGAAAATTTTTTTCTGGCTTTGCCATTTGGATGTTATGACTGTAGAGTAGCTGCTTAACTTCTGAGCCTTTATCTTGACAAAGGAAAGACTTTCTAAAATGGACAGACTAATGTGAATTGTGTGAAGATAAGCACAATCTATGCAATGCTTCAAGTAAGACCCGTGGCTCAGGGCAGGAGCTCAGCCCCAGCTGGCTGGAGGTGATAGCTGCAAGTACTAAGGAGAGTAGTGGTGATGTCACAAGAAGGAAGGGGCCATGACTGCACAGATGTGGCAGAGATTTTTGTTTTGTTTGTTCAGATGCTCTCTTTATAATGGTAATGGTGTATTCTAAATTCAAAGTCCATTCTACAGATAAAGAGAAATGATGGTGAGTTTCCCCATAATTAAGCCATTTTTTTTTTAGCTTTTTAGTCAGATTATAAATAGAATATAGGATGCCTTTTGTGGTGAATAACGTCTTCCTAGTTTTCTAGATTTATGAATTTAGCCGATATGAAATTAATTGTTGTAGCTGTATTACATGGATGTGAGACATCTGGAATAATAGGATTTTATTGTTAATAGACCTCTCAGGATCTCATGACAAATATCCTTATAATAGCAACATATGCTGCTAGTTTAATGAAAACCATCATTGACAATTAATGGTTCTATGCTTTCAGTAAATTACACATTTTTGAATTCTTTTGTATCCTTCATATTCATTCTCATGAATGTAGATTGTGACTTGCTTGAAATTTTAACGAGAGCCTGCTACACAAGGGGAAAATCTCTCCGTAGTATGTTTTCTGAATCATGCCTGTGCCATTTACTTAGTTGATATAAATGACTGCAGATGAGCACCATTACTTTGAAGCACCAAAAGCAAACCCCCAAGCATCTCTTTATTTACAAAATATAATACTAGGGTATAGAGAAAGAACAACTTACCCATGTGAGTACCTATCTACTCTGAAAGAGTATCTTTATCTATTATTTTATTCATCAGATGGAAAACATAGAATAATAAAAAGAATTTTTTTCTTCTATAAGAAGAAAGGTTTTCTACTTTCCTGTTTCACTGGACTCTTCAATAGTATGTCCATGATCCTTCGAATAATGTTCAGCATTTATTGAGCTAAAATTGGCATGAGCAAGGAATTAATGCACAGTCCTGAGAATGAAAATTTTGACATATTTTATAACATGGCTAATCATAATGCAAGGTCATGAGTCCTGTATCTATGTGAGAAAAGAATACTCTGTGTTTTATCTGGGCTCAGTTCTAAGAAATTGAACTTTCTTCAACACTCAATATGCATAGTTCTTGAGGAAGGAAAACTAGCCTGGGCCACAATTTTACCTGTTGATATTCAAATGTGTTTTTATGCCTAATCTCAAATATATCATTCATTAAAAGTTAATTTTTTGCAGTATTCTTAGGTAAATTTCTATGAAATTTCTAAGTGGGTAAAGCAGAAAATGTGATTAGAGAAAGAAGCCATATGGCAGAAGATGTAAAAGGCAGAATTGGTTGTCTTCAAATTTCCTCAATTTGTATTTAGTCATGTCCTCTTCTAAATGTATAAGGACAGGATTATTATCAAAATATGCTCTTTTGTTGCCCACCCACAGCACTCCAGTTATTTGATACTACCCTGCTTAACTACTTAGATGGAGGTTAGTACTTCCCCCTCTCACAAGCATGAGTATTTCCAGAAAGGAGGTTCTGGTTCCTGACTTGCTTGCTGTTCTAATGACAATGCGGGTGTCTGGACTAAACTCAAGAAATAGTTACCAAGTACATGAGTGAGTATTTCCCTTTATTTCCTCACTTGGTGACTTTTAGTTTATATCATGTACACATTCACTACAATCCTGTAACAGAAGCATGATAGGATAGGTTATTTACAATGTCTATCCATATTCATTTACAAATAAGAAGGCAAAAAGTCTAATTAAAGTACCAAGTTCAAAATAGTGCCCTGACTTCTCTCTAGTCTCAGAAAGTTCCAAAACCTTTCTTTTAACACATATTTGATACATGGACAAATGTCAGCTCCAACATTCCTTAGTAGATATGTACAGCACTGCCTCATTAGATATGTACTACCTTATCTTAACCTTGAGTCCCTGAATATCAGGTATAATGAAAAGTAAGTGATTCTCCTTAAATTATTACAAGAGATCATTCCCTGAGCAGGTTTTTGAGTAAAGTTGGATAATTGTAAGAATATACAGGGAAGCCCTTTATTCACTATGAGACATAACCAACACAAATAAATATTTACTAATTCCTTCAGAAACCTGTTTGTTTTCAGGATCTGGTTCTCCCTCTAATTCACACTAAGTGAAGACACTGGTCTGCTATGGCTCTTTCATGGTATCAGGTCTTAGCACATCCCTTGCTTAGACATTGTACTTGACTTTTCAGGTGTTGGTTCAATGTCCTCAGGTTCTACAGCTTGGCAAATATCCAAATGTTATCAGTAGTTGTCATTTGATACTTATATACGATGTCTAAAGATTATTTTTTAACTCTTCTGAATTTTCTGAAATAAAATATACTGTCAGAATTCTAGACAGATATTTCAGAGTATCTCAGAGTTATAACTATGCTCAATGGTGGCTCCAAAAAAAAACCAGGAAAGGAAACAGAAAGGTTCAATGTTTTGTTATGGTTTGAGTGTACTCTAAGATGATGGATGTATGAACACTCCTACAAAATTACCTTTTCTTGAAATATGAAGACTCTAAAAGTTGATAGTTGTCTCCACTAATCATAAAAATACAAAATATGCTCCCATCTCAACAATGATCAAGAACAAATAACTGTAAATAATTTCTTTCTCTAGCAATATAAATTTCTCCATGTAAACTTTAGCTTCAAATATTCTTATGATCATATGGGAGCCATATTAAAGTTTGGTGCAGGATCTACATTAACAAACCCAGTGGCAGCACATGGCAAGATGGTGAAGACATCTCATAGAATATAAAATTGTTAAATGTATTATCACTACACAGGCTGCTTCTCCAAAGAATGGAATAGTGCTACTCGAATGGGAACAAACCATATTCATCTTGAGAGACTAAATGTTTGATGTAGCTGTCTGTGTAGCTAGCCCTACACCCTAGCTGACAAATGCTAAATGCTCAGTGAATGTTGGATGAATGAAATAATGTCACCCACTGACTTTTTCCCATGAGTTACAGGAACAAAGAACAACCAAGGTCAGATTTAATAAGACTTCACAAGCTCATGGCTACAAGTGAAGTGTTTTAGGAATGAGTTACTTGAAGCCTAGTGGGGAAAGCTTCTCTTCAATGTCACAGTTCCCTGTTGTTACTTTTTGAATAGATATAATGGCTTACCTTGATGACAAGGGGCATTCTGAGATAAAGATGGAAAGTATGGTCTGTGTTAAGTGCTGTCAGAAGGCAGTGCTTGGCATAGTTTGAATAACAGAGTCTATGCTCACAGTCCTCAGAGGCTCTGGAAGACACCAAGGACATCAAAGATTTGGTTTTGCTTTTCTGTTCCACTCCTGTAATTTTGTCACTGAGTAGAAGAGAAAGAAGATTCATCAAAATGTTGCACACTGTATTTGTAGATAACTTTTCCTTGTGTTTCTTTCCTTTTTGTAATAGTAAAACAAACTATGGAAAGTTTCTGAGATGCCTTTCTATCTGCCTAAACATATTTGTACTACATTTTGAAATGTTATGCAGATATTATTCATCTCCCTTTGGGAATACATGATGTACAACAATTTTCTTTTTCTGAATAAACGAAGAAGAGTAAAACCAATCCACATTGCAAACTAAAGAGACTCTTTCTTTTCTACTTTTTCCTGGTCCTTTTAATCTGTAAGTTATGCTGTGTAAATGTCATAAATCATATCATGTATATGACACTGACCTTCCACTTTAAAAGAAATGAAAAAGAGGCAGTAGCTTTTATCTATCTACTGTCTTTTCCAACATCATGATAAATATTTGATAGTGCTATCTTATTTAATAGCAATATCTCTATGAAGCAGATACATGTCGCTGTTTGAAAGATAACTGCATTGAGAGTTGGCAAGAGGGATCAGTGAGTGAAGACTTTTATCAACAAACATGAATACCTAAATGCAGTCCTGGAGCCTACATGATGAGAGAAAAGAATAGACTTTTGAAATTTATCCTAATCTCTTCACACAGCATTGTATTATCCCTGGCCCCAACCACAATACCTAAAGAGTACAAATAAAACTAAGTTTTAAAAAAAATGTTTAAAAATTAAGGAAGTTGAAGATTCCCAACATTTGGTTGTATATGCCATAGCTCTTATCGGAAGCACCCTGTGCCTTCTAACATACCCTTAATCTCCACAGTTAACTCTTCCATCTTCTGTGCTATCCCTGTTTGTTTGTCCATGACATTGATGTTATCTCTGTTTGAACAAATATTATTTCCATGTATGTAACTAGATAATCAAGGTTTGGGTTTTCCCTCTCTTTACTCTTTGTGACAATCTCAGAGATGTTTAGATTTAAAGTAAATGCTACCCTGGGGTAAGAACTCAGAATTTAAATTTAATGTCTTTTGGATTCTGAAAGTTCACACTTTTCTCATTATACTAACATGCCAAAACTTGAAGATAGACAGAGAGATTAACACAATTATATTATTAGATAATACACTTAAGTAATACAATTATACTCGATTTACATAGCTAATACAAATATGCCAAAGGTAAGGAACAAGTAGGAAATGTAGAGGTAAAGCTAATGTAGACATACATAGCCAGAGAAGAGTGGAAGATTTATATAATATATCAGAGTTAGTATTTACCAATTTTTAATGTCATTGTTGTACAAATTCTTCCCACATGGCCTGTGGGAGATAGAAAGGTAGAACAATAGGAATCCATTGCTCAGAAGTTTTTGAAAAATATTATATGATGAAATATGCAGGGGCCATGATGGATTTTTCTGGTGTTTTATCTCCGACGATGTTTCTTCCTTGTGTCCATACTTTATGCATTTAGTACCCATGTCAATCATAATGCATCTGAAGCATTATTCTAGAGAGTCTGATGCCTAATATGAATGAAACTCAATCAACATTCTACTGAAGTTTACATGTGGAGACAGATATTGGTTACTGACTAGTAATTTAATTTCTCTTCTTCTTTTGAGAAAATTTGTTAGATTTTTGATAATTATATGCAATGTATTTTGATTATATTCATCTTTTTTCCCTACTTCTTCTCTGTCCTTACCAACTGAAATTTGTTTTCTCTTTTACATTAATTCATGAAGTTCAATTTGTGCTGTCAATGTATTTCTACATGTGTGGTCTTTCACTGCAATATGATCAATTAACCAGGGCTACAGACATAAAGAGAACTGACTCTCCATCTCTCAGAAACTACCAATTGCTAATAGCTTTTTGACTCAGGTTGGGACTCCATGTCTACCTCCCTTTTCTGTGCTGGCTTAGACACAAGGAATACATAGATCTCAGGATAAACAGATGAATGTACCATGATACCTGCACGTGTCTTCACTCAATATTTCCTGAAAACAAATTAGCAATGATTCCTACTGTTTTCCCTTTCCACCTCCCACAAGGCCTATCAGGAAGAATTTGTCCACTAATGTCATTAAATGTTGATGAATTGTAGTAATACGTTCCAATATATGATATAAAGTTTCCGGTCTACCCAAAGTACACATTTTCACATTAACATTACCTCTGTATTGCATACATGTTTCTTAATGCTGCTGTATTTACATTAGGTATGTAAATGAAATATAATTGTATTACTTAAATGCATTATTTAATAACATAATTGTGTTACTCTTTCTTCCTGTCCTCAAGTTTTGGACTGATGTTAGCTTGCATGGTCCTTGTGCATGTTATCACAATCACAGTGTGCTAGTATGTAAAACTGCCTTGCTGTTTGGCAAACACTGATTCCTTATATTCACCTAGCACTTCTGACTCTTACAGTCTTTCCACCAACTCTTCCACATGATCCTTGAGCTTTGGGAGGAGGGCATGTGATCTAGATGTGCCATTGAAGACTGAGGGTTCTGTAGTCTCTTTTCCCCTTTACTTTGGCCAGTCTTGGTTCTCTGTGTTCATCATCATCTATTGCAAACACAAGTAGAAGCTTCTTTGATGAGTGCCAGAGAGTTGCAGTAATCTATACGGATAATGACAACTCATTAGAGGCCAAATTGGTAGTGTGACTATTTAGCAGAATAAAAATAAGTTCTCCATTGGAGTCTATGACATGACTAACCACAAGTTCTTCGCTAGAGACTGGTGCCAGTAGGAATAAATAACATCAAGAGACCTTCTGATTAGAGATCTAAATGATTTTTTTTAAGATTTGTGTTTATTGTTTATGTTTGGGTATTTTGCCTGCATGCATGTCTGTGAGCACATTAATGCTCACATTAATGAAGGTTGGAAAAGGACATCAGATCCTCTAAAAATGGTTAGAGATGGTTCTTAGCTTCTATGTGTGGCTAGGAACAAAATCCAGTTTCTTAGTTAGAGTTGCAAGCACTCTTCCCAACTAAACTTTGCAGTGGTTACTTTAACTCTCTAGCATATGATTGGGATTTGTTAGCAGAAGGATAATATTTCAAGTGAAATATTTCAGTTTGCACAACTAGAGGTTTGCTTCTGGCCTCTGTGAGCTGGGACTTGATACTGCTAAATATCTCTGATGCACAGAATGATAGTCCATGACAAAGGATTAAAGAGTCATGTGAGTCTAAATGTTAGGGTGTAGATGTAGATAAAGAGGGATGCCAAATAATTCTGCTAATTGTCACACTCAACAGGTTGAGTCCAATGAGAGCACATAGGTGGGAGAGGGATGACTCTCTCGCTTCCAAACTTAAGCTGTTAAAACAAAAATTTGAGGAGGATCCAAAGAAAGGCAAATAGAAAGTTAGATAGATAGATAGATGATGATTGATAGATAGATAGATAGATAGATAGATAGATAGATGATAGATAGATAAATAGATGATAGATAGATATAGAGAGACAGAGAGACACAGAAAGAAAAAGAGATAATATGTGAAGGTTAGATGTTTGAATAAACATGAAATGAGAATCATGACATTAGAGATGACATTAGAGATAGGACATATCTAAGATATATGTCAATAACATGCAACATATATTTCAGTTATTATTTGTTTTAAAAAATCACATTAAAGTATATCAAGTACCCTAGGCATAACAGAGACCTATCTAGGCCTTAAAAATTAAAATAAATAATGCAATGTTCTCAAATTCACAATATTTTATGGTGCTCCCAAAGTTTTCTTATGAGTTATATATAAGAAAGGTATTAAATCAGATAATATGTTTAAGTAAATAAAATTAAACAAGATTAACAATCCTCTTCCTAAGAGAAACTGCAGAGAATGAAATGCATATGTGCACCTGTGAATCCTAATATATATAACAATCCCAAAACTATGCCTGTGAAACAATATCTTTCAAGAATATCTTCCAGATACAATATTCAATCAAACATAATATGGAAAACATGATTATTACTTCAGCTCTGCAGCATGTCATCTAGTAACAAGCCTAAGCCTACCTGGTAGGTAGGGAGTTTCCTAGGAGCTAAATAGCTGTGTCTGGAGTTTTCAGTACTTGGAACTTGTAGGATTTTGTTTTAAATTTGTTTTAATAATCAAGTAATGAATTTAAGTAAGATTTAACGTTACCCAGTGAGATGTGTTTGGTACAATACAACATTTGTTGGAATTTACTTGTTGAGAACAAACCTGAATAATTGAGATACATTGAACGTTGCCAAAAGATAGGAAAAGAAGAGGAAAACATGAAAGTCATAGCTCTAAAATGTATATATTGAATAAAAATGAATGATCTAGTTAGCAAAGGATACTCAGAACAAAGTATAATTAGATATGTCCATGAAAATGCAATAATAAAGATAAATTACTCTTGATGTCCTCTTAAAATTAATAATGAATGAATAAGAATTCATGTTCAATATTAAGATACATTGTGAATTAATTAGTTCCTAAAATGACATAAAACACCATTGGGAAATCATAATGAAAAAAAAATAATAAAAGCATTAGTCCAAAGACCTGAAATACTACATCCAATGTAAGTACTTGAGTTTCAGTGAATCTCCCAAGACACCTGAGGTACTCACAGAGTAACTCAGTTGTCTATGCTTCCTCTAACTATAGTTTAATAAATATAAAAATGCATATATATTATATGGGGGTGGGTGGGTGTGGGTGTGTGTATGTATAATGTATAATGAATTACTGCTATTTCTCATATTCTAAATCAATGACTAGACTCATAAAGAATTTCAGTATTATTCACTGAAAATTTGTTTTGAAAATATTAATGCTAGCATTTATAATTTTCTAATCATCATTCATTAATATCAGATCATCAGCATTTCTTAATACTCCAGAAAGGTTGAAGTCATGATTTTAATGCCTCTAATTCATTATTATCAAATATGGTAAGAGGTAACTAAGCTCTTTGTATCTGTGATATCATATTCTAAGAGAATAAATCTATTTCCTGTCCTCCTGGATATTATAATCTAAATTGCTAAAAGAGATATCAGTTTGACATATATCTAAACATGACAATATGTATTAGTATCATAGTAGATTATAGTAGTAGTTTAATATTTTTTCATTTGCTTTTCAACTCTACCTGAGAAGAAAGCCAATTACCAATATTATTACTATTATAATTATTGCAATGATGATGATGATATTAAGGTTAGAAAAATCTAAAGCCAAGAAGCATTCTACTTTTGAAAAAACCATTTGGAAAAGGTATGGTCATTGCTTCTATCACTTTCTAATCTATCACAGAAACAGAAATCCGTAGAGACAGAGAACAAAAACAGTATTCCAGAATCAACTTTACAAAGTCTACAGTATAAGGTAAGCGTGCTGGATGTTACATACCTACAGAGGGTGCTGGATGTTACATACCTACAGAGGGGATGAGTTTTCTAAAACCTGAATTCTGAAACAGTACTATGTCAATTATCAATATTTATGACCCAACACATTCATATTTATAAAAGCTTGTGCTGCTAAAAGTTCTTCCAAGGGGAAGGAGTAGTCAATACCCATCCCTTTATCTACATCCCCCAAGAATAAACAAAGCCTCTGTTGATGTAGCCAGAGTTCATTCTGGGCGACCAATGTGTTTTCTTGGACTTCCTTACAATATATAGCTAAAGGGTTACTTATAAGAATGTATTCTCCCTCCTTCCCAACAGACTTCACCTGGAAAGCCTTTCTACACTAGACATGGGGGATACTCTGCAGTGCTAGACACTCTAATATTTGCCCATTTACATATACTCTAGCCCTGTCCAAAGATATATGCAATTGAGGCAGAGTTTCTAGTAACAGGAAGGACTCTATACTCAGATGAGGGTGTTGCCCCTACACACACACACACACACACACACACACACACACACACACACATCTCTCCATAAGGTGGTATAAAGACAACAAGCTCAGCTGGAATGATCCTTTTGTAAGAGTGCATAGCTGAATGCCTCAAAGTGGCAATTCCTTAGCTCAGAGAACAATCAGTTATAACTTGGATCTCCTGCAGTGTATTAAATGCAAACTAAACTAAGAACATTAAAAAAAAATGCTCATTGTCTCTATTCCAGATAGAATCTCAGATGCTAAGAGAATATACTGAAATGGATGTTGGGTGCATTATACAGTGATGAGGGATAAGTCAACTGAGTTCTTCTTTGACATGGCATTCACTACTCTCTGATAATTAGTAAACTATCTAGCGCGATTTCAGGGGTAAAAATCAGTAAAGCAAAGTGGGTACTTTCCTTCATTGGGAGGTTTTATAGGCATTGTGTATGAGATGGGGAGGCAAATGCCCTTGGGGAAAGAAGACAAATGCACAACAAACTGCATAGGGTCTTTATTCCATTGCAAATAAGTTGGCTTCTCATGCAATTCACAAGTTTGTAGATTTCATGGAAAAAAATTAGACTTGAATAAAGGGAATAAGGTTGTACTTTTAGCAAAATATGTTTTTAACACATAAACTGAATAATCAATATGTGTGTTTTGGCTCATTTGCCCCAAGTTGCAGATGTCATTTCTGCAGATACACAAAGAGAAGAATCCAGGACATTGTACTGACTACCATATCTCAAGTGACTGTAAATATCAAGGCTCCTAAGCATGGTTTCATGTGGTTTTCTCACTTTATCATCAGACTAGACACTTGATACAGCACTTTTAGATCAATTATAGAGATGGAAAATAAAATGAGTACCATATAAAAAAAAAAAAAGCCTATCCTATCACTATAGGATGAAGTGGCTTACCTGAAGTCACAGCCTACACTTGGAAATCTCTGGAAAATAACCATGATTCCTTTGCAGTCTTCCAAGATTGATGGGCCCTTGTTTGGTTTCCTATTTTTCTTTCTTTAAATGCTAAATGAGGACATATTAAAAACTCTCTCAAGATTACTATTTGTCAATTGGAGTAATTCCAAGAGAGCAGCATGCATAGAATACTACAGAACACTCAGCGTTATCATTTTTGAAAGGATGTATGGGTTGGAGTGTCACAGACAGCAAACACCATTCTACTTGATGCAGAGAGAAAATGTTAGATGTTGCTTGGTCTATACATGGGAAAATAACAAAAACTATCATACCTGCGTTGTAAAAGTATGGACAAGAAAGCAGATCAACACTCACTGAGGACCTAGGAGGTGTATGGGAAATTGCTGGGTAGAGGTTTTCTCTTCATTTCGAGATGAAGAAGCTGAGGAAGATTTCCAGAGTGTTGCCTATTGTCCATTATGAGGCAAGGATTCAAATGAAAGTTCAGTTTCCATGGCATCTTTGTTTTCCCAGTCATTCAATAATGAAATATTAGGTGAAACTTGCTGAGTTTTATGCTTTTGGGAAAATTCAAAAAACGTTGAACACTTCATGATAGTTGTGGGAATAAATTCTTGTACTGGGTAGATTTTGGTGGAGATTGTTCTTGTGATCCCCCAGATACAGTGTGTAACTCTAGCCATCTGTGAGTAATTTGAAAATGTATCATATGTGACTTGCTTCCAACAAGAACTACACTACACTGCTGCTGCTGCTGAACAGGTAGGGAGCCACTTACTGGGAATGAGTGTCTGAACACACAGGTACATCCTCACGGCTGAGGTAGTGTTCTTCTTCAGAGCTGTTCTTATTCATGACACTGGTTTACACCACACATGACTATTAGAGAAGAAACAAAGGCTTATATGGTTTAAAATTGATTGGAAGCATTTTTTTGTCCCTGGTCTTACTGACACTAGAGTAGCAAGGTTCTAAACATGACTGCTGCAAAGTTAAGCATAGTGAATTAACATTGGTTTGTCAAAGTACATCACATAGAACAATATTGGGCTATGAAGGAGACTGAAATCAGGTGTTGAATCAAAATAGAAAATGTCAAATAGCCAGCATCCAAGAGGTGATCTTGAATCAGAATGGATGTGAATTAATAAGTCCAACTCAATTTAGCAAACACATATTGACTCAGCTTGATCTTAGCAAGCACCATATTACATGCTAGGGAAATGTCAAGATTATAAACAGAAGTTTAAAATGAATTTGTTCCTTGAGGAATGTGTAGTCAAGAAGGAAAGCATACATGTAAAAAGTAATTAAAATGTACTACAATAAAATGGTACCATGGTATATGTTCTGCTGCTAATTGCTTTTTTATTCAACATTATGTTGCTAGCATTCATCAATGGTATTATGTGTAATTGAAATTTTTCATTTTTGCTGCTGAATAATTGTATGTGATATGATTACATTACAATTTCAAATCTCAAAAATAAAGCCAAGTAAATAATGCATTGCTTAAGAATAAAATCACACATACTTAAAGCAAAAACAAAAGGAAGGGGATTATAAACACAAAGTTCAGAATAGTGCATATTTATGGAAGGACTAAACAGACTATTTCCATCTGCACAGATATAAATAAAAATGTGGTAATCTTTTATCTGTTACATGTGGCACTTACTGCTTGGTTCATATTTACTTATTTATTTATTTTTCTCATTATTTTATTTTGAGACAGGATCTCACTATGTAGCCTTTCTTGATCTGAGATCTCTGTATAGACCAGTGTGGGCTTGAACTCAAAGAGATCTGCCTTCCTCTGTTTCTCTATTGCTAGTATCAAAGGACTGCATTACTCCATCTAGGCATTGTTATTTAATGCTTTCCCCTAAATATGTAAATATATCTATACATATGTATAGATATATATGTAATATATGAAAATATATCCATATAGCTACAATATATATTATCTTATGTGGGTCATATATTGCCTAACAAAATTTGCAACAATGTTTAAAAATCCAATATATAGTATACTATATAGGAAAAAATGAGATATTTTTCAAATTTCATTTATAGAGCATATCCTCCTAAAATGTGGTCCTTATAATGTTGTTGTATCAAAGTTGGAACTTTGAGGAATACATAAATACTTGCCTCAGTCAGAGAGAAACTCCATTCTCAGAAAAAAAAAGTGTTAATACTGGAAGATCTTTTGTATTTCTGCTTTTTTTGTTTATTTTACCCTTTTCTTCCATCAGCACAATGCAATGTGTAACAATATATAATTATTAAATACGTGAGTAAATAATATTCAGGAGTTTGATAGAATAGTGTGAAGATATATGCATGTATGTGAGGATGTACTGAATAAAATTTGAAAGACAAAAGGGAGCTAATTTTAGTAATCTTTTAAAGATTTTAAAGAAACATGGCATTTTTTAATTAAGATTTTTATTGGATATTTTATTTACATTTCAGATGTTATCCCCTTTCCCCTTTCCCTCCACCCTAGAAACCCCATGTCCTGGTCCTTCTAAGGAGGGGTAACAAATTACTCATGGGAGCAAATATGGAGACAATGTGTGGGACAAAAAATTGAAGGAAAGGAAGTCCGGAGACTGCTCTACCTGGGTATCCATCCCATGCGCAGTCACCAAAGGCAGACGCTGATGTGGATGCCAAGAAGTGCATGCTGACAGGAGCCTGATACAGCTGTCTCCTTAGAGGTCTTCCAGAGCCTGAAATATACAGAGACAGGTGCTCACAGCTAACCATTGAACTGATCATGGGGTTCCCAATGGAGGAGTTAGAGAGAAGAGACTGCTGAAGGAACTGAAGGGGTTTGAAGCACCATGGGGAGACCAATAATACCAACCAACCAGAGCCCCCAGGGTCTAAACCACCAGCCTGGGAGCACGTAGGGAGGGATCCATGGCTCCAGTTGTACATGTAGTGGAGGGTGGCCTTGTCAGGCATAGGTGGGAGAGGATGTCCTTGGTCAGGTGGAGGCTGGACGCCGAGTGTGGGGGAATTCGAGAGCAGGTGGGTGGGGGCACACCCTCATTATGTCATTTTAAATAGAGGAGTGACAGATTTGAATTTGAATAGTAGAAAAGTCTGGCCATAGTGGGAAGAAGACCTAGAAGTTTCAAGTAGTGGTGAGGGGAGAAGCTAGTATGGACACAAGGACATCACACTTCCACAGATCCCTCAGCATTGATGTTCTTCTTTTGTTAGCCAAGGTTTCTGATTCTCTGCAATACAACTTCTGAACATGAGAATTGGAGAGCTCAAGCTTGTTCTCTTACCACGTTGCTAAAACAGAGCATAAAATAGTTCTGAAGATGTGAAATGCATAGGAAGATAAAATTGAGCAGGAATGAAGTGAAAGGCTTGTGCAGACCAAAGGAGCAGGGGAGGTAGAGGGGGAGGGGGAAAGGGAGAGGGAGAGAGGGAGATGGAGAGGGAGAGGGAGGGGGAGAGAGGGAGATGGAGAGGGAGAGGGAGGGGGAGGGGAAGAGGGAGAGGGAGAGAGGGAGAGGTGGGGGTCCTTTTCGTCCACAAGCCTACTGACACCTGACAGAGGATTTAGTTTGCCTTCAAGTTTATCTTTGAGAATATTGATTTCCTTTTCAAACTTCTCAGAATTTCCACTGACATCTTGGCTTAGAAAAGTCTATCTTTCTATTAAAAAATATCTTCCCCTTTCTGTACACAAGCACAAGACAGTGGAGATTGCTCACTTCATGGCTTCAAAGTGTGACAGTCAATTTTGTAGTGAATAGACCCAAACAAATTTTAAGCTAAGATTCCTGTTTGTTGACTAACTTGTCCATAAATGTATGTATGTATGGGATTTTGTAGCCAATTAGGATGGATCACATTTTTGCTCACAAATTTGGAATTTAAATGAAAGTACACTGGCTTGACAGTGAAAAGTTCAAAATTAGATATTTGAGATTGACCTTCCACACTACCTAACACCACACACACACCACATGACACCCACACACACACACACACACACACACACACACATGCTGATTTTTTTTCATTATTTATGTGTTGTGTGATTACATCCTTGTGCAGACACTCAGTTGCCACAGAGCATGCGTATGTCATAGGACAGCTTGCAGACTTCAGTGGCTTTCTCCTTCTGCTATATGTTGCCTGCGGCTCAAATGTATGTATTCAAGATTGGGGGCAAGTACTCTACCTGGCTGAGCCTACTCTCCACCCCTCCATTAATGTTTAATGTAATCAAAAATAAAAATAACTGAAAATTTTCCAATTTTGTCTTTTATTTAAACACTTTAAAATGTAAAAGGTGTAAACATACTTAATCCCATACACTAAAGAAAGATTTTCAGCCTAGAGACAAATGACGTGTGTGTGTGTGAATGTGTGTATATGTGTGTTTTTGTGTCTATAGGTGTGTGTATATGTGTGTATATGTATATATGTGTGTACATGTGTTTATGTGTGTATGAGAGTGTATACATATATGTGTGTGTATTGTGTAATGTGTGTATATGTATGTATAGTTGTATATGGATGTGTATTTGTGTATGTATGTGTGTATGTGTATATATGTATGTATACATGTGTACACATGTGTTTATGTGTGTGTGTGTGAATATGTGTGTATCTGTGATCAGTAGGTTATTCATCTATAAACACAGTATTCAGCAATGGTGTTTGTATGAGATTTTGTATCTTACTTCTGAGTTGGCTACTATGTTGATCTCTTCTTATTTACTTACTGAGGAATTTAGAAACAATCAGAGCCAAAGCTTTTACAGAACTTCACAATCTAGTGAATCTTGGGGAATATAGAAAGGAAAAGTCAGCCAATTAATATGCAATAAGGACTTCAAAGTTCTAAGAGAGCCAGCTAACAAATCTGGAGCTGTCAGGAAGATTTCCTTTTAAAGTTAGAAATCCAGATAAGAGGTACTTAAGTCTGTCCAAAGTCCTAATATGAACAAGAATACAATAGATTCTAGAAGCTAAGCAAGATTAACATATCTAGAGCAAATTACAGCTTAATTTAAAAAAGGTGTATATGCCCAGTGAAGTAAGAAATGGTGAAATGGTTCTTGCACTCATTTATACTTGAGCCCAGAGCACTTCATAGCTGATGAATGTTGACCATTGGATAATCAATCCATGAATGATTAATTATTTCTATGATGCGTTTGTGCCTTGTCTTGAGTTAAATGTCTGAACAAGTTTTAACAAGTGGTGAGAGAAACAAATCCACTTAACAGACTGAAGTTAGAAGATAGTCAACTGAAAGACAAAGATAACCTCCCTGAGGTGGAGGAGCTAGTGTTCATGCCTAAACCCACTAAATATAGGATTTCACTGACCCATTATATGCCAAGTATTCTGACTCTAGCTCCTGGGAATAGGCCAATGAAAAGGCATCCACTTGCGTGTACCAGGGAGATCAACAGGCAACATGCATGTGTGCTATTCAGGAAGGCAGTTAAATAAACAGGTTATAGCCCAGAATTGTCTGTAAAGACACTTCTAAGAAGTTGGGACTCCCCTGGGTGGTGGTGGCGGCGCACGCCTTTAGTCCCAGCACTTGGGAGGCAGAGGCAGGCAGATTTCTGAGTTTGAGGCCAGCCTGGTCTACAGAGTGAGTTCCAGGACAGCCAGGGCTACACAGAGAAACCCTGTCTTGAAAAACCAAAGGAACAAAAAAAAAGAAGTTGGGATTCCCAACCACTTTTGACTAATGCTTAATAATCCTGCTCTTCTGCGGTTATGAGAACAATAATCAGATGTTTTACTTGCTTTCTTAGAATGTGAAAATATTGGCACCCAACTTCCATTTTCACAAGGAAAAGTAGTGTAGTGTATGCTAATGTATTAATGTTCACTACTAATGCATATGGAAGACTTAGATTTTCAGCTAATTAGAGAAAAGGGTGGCATATAATCTCTAATTATAGAATCAGAGTTTTCTTTCCCTAGGCCACCCTGACATTAAAATGCTTAGAATGAAATGAAAGTTTCATACTTAATATGAAAACCATCAAGTCTTAGTTCATGGTGCCACAAAAAAGGTTAATTTTAACCACAAATTTGAAAAGTTTTAGAGTTAATAGGCAGGAAAAATATTTGATTAAATGCCATGAAATGCGCAGAGCAAGGTTCAACTTTTAAGTTTCAAGAGATGAGCTGTATAGAGAAGAATTCTAAAGTTAGAATCAGGGTTATTTTTATTCATTCTAAACTGGGATGGTGCTGGAAGAAAAGTGAGAGGAGAGCCACAGGCATCTCCAGTAGGGAAAGACCATATCCTGGGTCAATTAAAGATATATATATATATATATATATATATATATATATATATATATATATAATTTTATCTGTATCAGTTCTGTAGAACAGGGCTGACAACTGACAGGATTGTTACTCTCCAGGGAGATAAATCTATAATCTCAGCAAATACTTTTATAATCATTGCATTCGTACTGTCACTAAGACCAAACTATCATTTTATAATAATAAAATTATATATGTGTGTTTCTCTATATTCATTATGTAATAATTGATCACTCCTTATATAGAACATATAAAATGTTACTTGTGTAAAGAGAATACTGAAAATTACGTGCTATTATTATTTCCTATATCCAATGAGGAAATGATAGCATGGGAAAGTCAGGTAAGACAATCATTTGTGGGGCAAAAATTTGACTCAGAACAATCTGGTCACAGAGAACACACTAAAGAGAATCTATCTATCTATTATATATATATATATATATATATATATATATATAATTATATATACTCAATTGACATCTACTGAAGACTGAATAACCATCATGTTCAAAGATGGTGTCTTCTGTTTCTAGTATTTCTTGGATGATAAGGTGAGTATTTGATATATATTACACAAGTGAATTTAATCATTTATCATTTATATGTGTATGTGTATGTCCCTAAATGAGTTTACATGCATATCTATACTCATTTATACAAAATCACAGGGAGACCAGAGGAAGCAATTGAATCTTCTGGAAGTAGAGATACAAGCAATTATTAACTGTTACATAGGTGATGGAAATTGAACTCATGTCCTCTGTAAATTTAGCTCCTGAGCCACATCTCCAGCCTAGTTGTATGATTTTATTTTTTCGGAAATGATTCCCCTCCAAGGCTCTATGATCTGTAGAGATTCACATTCTCTGAACTTCAGATGTTTGCATTCAATATGAGATATTCAAAATAGCAAGTCAAATTTCCCAAATTAGATGTTCCAAACTAGTGTAACTGAAACAAAGAAGTGCATACATGTGTGAAATAGTTTATATGTGTATGTGTGTATTTGCACATTAATTTATGTGCATATGTTGGTGTGTATTTGTGTATACATGTCAGTGTATAAGTGTGTGGTATGCATGCATGCATGCATGTATATGTATGTGTATATGTGTCTATCTACATATGGACAGTTCAACTTGCTCAGGCAGAACTATCATTATCTTTCCTTTATGTCCTCAGTATCTGACTTTCTTCATTTTGCAGGTGATTGTATTTATCATTCTCATGGTTGTGTCTACCACAACTAGAAGGACCTCTGCTACTACACAATTCAGTAAAATTGTATAAGCATTAGAAATGGAGAGCAAATATCTTGCTTGTAGTCTGAACCCACCAGATGCTAATGTAAATGTTCTTGGCTTCTCTTTTATATATAAATTATGGAAGTCTTAAACACTGATATTAATATCTTCTTGAGCATATTGAGAGTAAGATTCTAAGGCTTAGAATAGCATTCTATAAATCTGTACTACTAAATATAAATTCATTTGGATAAACTTTTTTAACAGGAATAGTCTAAGTAAATTTAACTATCTGATATTACGATTGGACATTTTGTGACTACCTCTCATTGTTAGCTAAGGTGCAATACTTTTGTGTGCATCTTTAGAACAATAAAGGAGAGCACAAACACTAGAAAATAAGTGGAATCATTTTTCATTGTGTCTTTGTCCAGTTCCACCATCTTTGTTTTAGTAGAGATTGCAAGTTATGCATTTTATCTCAAGAGTTTTCCACCATTGCTGAGAACAATCTGGAGCTGACCCAAATTCCACAGTTACTCCACAATGTATAAATACTCACTTGCAATCTGCTGACAAACCCAAGAGGAGATAAAACTGACCCTAAGCAGGCAGTGAGTAATGTTAATTGCTCCTGGGGAAGGTTGCCTTGGGTTCTCTTTTGGCAATGCTTCACTTGTTTTGATTCTTCTCTAAACCAATCTAAAAATAGATTCACAACAGACAATAGTGCAAAGCAAATGCACTACTGCAGAAACAGTAAGAGTGATCCCGCCTCTGACCTTTGCATATGCACTGTGGCATAAATATCTGAACTCACACTCATATTATTTGAAAATTCACTCTTTCTATCACACACAGACACACTCCCTCTCTTGAAGTAATAAATATACAAATTAATAAAAATTACTTAAAATGCATCTAGAAAATTTGGAAAAGAATTGGAATTCTGCTTCCTCCTCTGTTCTCTTTCTGTTTCTCTTTCCTTACAGGAAAGCTTTCTAAGTTTTGGAAGTAGTGATGTAATGGGACAAGGTCTTAAGAGTAGGAGTTTTCTTCTTTAATTTTAGGCATTAGAAGTCAGTTTTCCAGCCGAATGAATCCTGGTAAGTTCTCTCATGCTGGCTTGAAGGTATTTGCTTTCTTGTTATGGCATGGTGAGAAAAGAAGGAAAAAAAACAGAGAAAGAGATAGAACAAAGCACAATTGTTTTTCTTAGCAGGACAGTGATTCCCACCAGATTTTATGATGCACAATTGCCTCAACTCCCCTGCTTCTATCCCAATGGCTCCTTTGAGAAAGTCACCATGAATATGCTCACTTCTACCCTCAAGACTTCAGTGAGTCACCATAAACATGTCCAAGACCTAGTATTATTTTTATGGCAAAAAAGTGTCATGTAATTGATTAGATAGATGAATATTGTGCCATCAAAATATTTGAGACAACTGGGTATATGTATTTTATTAATCACCAGACATTGACAAAAATACAGCTTCAATGTATTTGAAATAAAAAAGTCAACCTGAAAGAAAACTAGGACTAATATATGACTCTACTAGAGCTCAGATTCCTTTATTTTTTCTTCCTTACTATTCTTCCTTATTTACAATTGTTTTGTTAATTGTCACATACTCACTGGTTAGCATCTTCAGTGACAAGAGTCATGTCTATGTTCACACTAGGATAGACAGGATAATTTGTGTCTATTGCTTTATCAATCCTGAGACAATCAACTCTTTAAACAACTTACAAGCTGTCTCTCTGTCTTTCTCTGTCTCTCTTTCTCTGTACCTGTTTCTCTCTGTGTGTGTATGCGTATTTGTGTGAGAGAGATAGAGAAAAGAGAGAGAGAGAGAGAGAGAGAGAGAGAGAGAGGAGAGAGAGAGATGCTTCAGGAGATGTGAATAAGGCATCGGTTAACGTTTTAAGCTGGTGAGGGCTAATGTGATTAATCCCCCCTAAGGTCTAACCAGTAAGTGTTTCTAGTTATATTTGGAATTTAGCTCAGTTTAACAAGCATTGATTAAAGTCGTACTGCATGTTAGACATTGAACCAGATGCTAAAGCAATTAAGACCAAAATTAATGAAAAGAAAAATACTGCCTTTTTCTTAAGGAGTTTCATCATGTTAGAAAAACAGAAATGACCAAATAATTGGATTCTTTCAAGGTAATTATTTTCGAGGCCACAATCTCAAATTTGAGTGGAGTTTCTTTTAAAAATTATTGTGGGATAAGCGAGGTTATTTCATACTGTCAATTTGCATGCTATCTAGTCCCTCCATGAATGAAGAGGGAGCTAATAATCTGAATTTAACATGACAGCTTTCAAATGTTCTCTAATAATAAAGGATTCATTTCTATTTCTATGTTGCAGGTATATACATCTATATGAATATTTTTATACTGTTACTTAATAGCTCTAGCCAACATGCCTTTTTAAATTTATTAAATTTGATAAAATAGTTATAGTATATCAGTTACTCATAAAATTTTAATAGCATATTACATTTCTTTATATGCCAGACACCCAAAAGGCCATAATTACAATAACAGGACCCTCCTAGACACACTGTCTATAAGCACTGCCTGGGATCCTATAAGCACTGTCTACTGTAATGTAGACAATGTCAAACATTATCTGTAAGGGACCAGACAATGTAGCTTTCCATATTATTTGATTTTATGACAGCTCTTCAACTCTTCCATTGTGTATCACAGTGCTAAGCAGCCAGAGACAACGTGTAGTCATTGATGTTTTACAATAAATATGTATTAACAAAACAGGTAGCAAGCACAATTTGTCCCACAGTTTATAGATCCCAGTAACAATGCTATCAAAAATCTTTCAACACTGTTTTGATTTTGTAGTTGTAGGTATAGTGATCTGCTATAGTAAAAAATAAGATAAAACTTAATCACTTAACTTCAGGTCTCGAAGAAAATATATGAAGAGGTACTATTAATAAAAATGTATATAGCAGAGCAACTTCTCGGTAAAATGATGCTAAGTGGCATACTGTGTTCTTCTCAATGATGATAAAGGAAAATATCAGGTATTTATTTAATATCTAGATTGCTAGTGATGCATTCACTTTAGTATCAGAGGTCCAGTTGCCTTGTGAGTGTTTTATCTTGGGTAATACTTATGTGGTTACTCATTTGAGATTTCAACATTGAAATGGAAAAGGAAAAGGAAAATGGTATAAACTGAGTCTCTAAGAGTCTTTAAGAGTCAGTCATCAAAACTGACAATGAATATCACACTAACACTACTGAGGTTGGTGAAGAAACAAAGTTAAGCAAGTACCTTCATTCAGTTCACAAGTTCTGACCTGACAATTCTTACAGGAAGGACTAGAGCCCAATATGCAAGAAAGATGGTAATGAGTAGTCATGAGAGTGTTAACTGAATATGGTGATGAGAAAGATGGGTTATATGATTTCCTGTGAATGATGCTGGAGATAATGGTCTGAAAAGTGTGCATGATGGCTATTGTGAGCTATCATCATAGGAAGAAGCCCAAGGTCTCATAGAGAGCCATGTTCTGAAAAAGTGTACTTCTTGTCATGCCTCCTTGAATTGTATTTTGTCCCATGCATTCCATCTGTGGCCCATAGAAGCACAGATGACCCTGGAACCTGATTTTGAGTCACCAAGTGAAAAGAATAACTCTCATCTCTGGTCCTGGGGAGATGGCCAATTCCCTGGTCATTTCCTTCACAGAAGGTTGTGATGATATCTGGTTTTCAACCCACTTTAGATTCTGAGTATTCAAAACATGAAGCCAAAGCAAATTTTAAGAGAATTGTATTCACAACGAAGCAGTAGCCATGGAAAGCACCAATCAATTACTTTTATTATAACCTCAAAGAAGCTAGATGGGTCCTTAGGTACCCAAGTTAAAAGTAAAACAGAACAACAATAAAAACAAAACAATAACAACAAAAAGAAAACCTAAGACACTAGAAAATATGTGACTTTTATGAATATTCCCAAAATAGCCTAAAGCTAAATTCTGAACATTAATTAGAGAAAACTATATTTTTGCACAAACATATATACATAGTTTTCTTAATTCTAGGAAATAAAATATAAGACTATACATTTTACAACTGAATAAATCATTTAGACACTGATAAATATCTAAGTGCTATATGAAAGTAAATTTAAGAGTTTAATTATCTAGGTATGCTTTTACTTCTTAAAGGAAATTACCTTTTTGTGCCTCAAATACATTACTACTTACCATATTAGGCCATTCCTCATAATCACAATAAATAATATTGTCACAATTGGACAAAGAAGCTGATATTTAAAAGATTAATTTATCAAGAGTTGGAAAATCAACTGATCAATCTCTTACAACGCTCTTATGTCATTTCTCTTTTACACTATGAGTCCAGAGTAATGTTTCTGTAAGTTTTAAAGGACCTTTAAAATTCCAAACAAAAAGTATTTTAATGCTTATCAAAATCACTCTCACAGACACACACACACACACACACACACACACACACACACACACACACACTGACCTGCACATAATGGAACTGGAGGAAGAAACTCTGTAAATATTAAAGCAGTGTTTGTCTTTGTATGTTTGTGCAGTTCTCCATTATTACAGGCCAACAATGAAGCAATGAATAATTGGCACAGTCGTACATGTAAGTTTAGAGCATAGCTCAGAGAAACGGAGGGCTGTTTCCTAGTCCCTGTTAATGCCTCTGAGAAGCAAGCATCCTTCTAAACTTAAGTTGTTTACTTTCATTTTGTCCTGAGGTCAGGAACCTCACCAGATAAGTGCTTCAGATCTATTGCAAACATTAATTTGGGGAAGGCAGTTTGTTCTGTAGTGGTAAAGGGAAGATAAAGCAGCCCATGTAAACAAGCCATCTGCTGGTAACTAATCGGGTTCCTATCACCTCACATTTTACTCTTCCTTCTCCAAAAATAGTCTCCCTAAGAAAAGTCAAATTCTGGAAGATTCTCTACAACACTCTATATCAGTTCTGTTTTAAAGGAATGCAATCTCAACAATATAGAAGGAGTGGACAAACTTGTGCATGGGAATTTCGTGTCTCTAACTGAGGAAATGAGGGTAAGTGTTAAGCATGTTGAATTAGTGAGTGGACACCAGGATTCCAGCATGTTCAATCAGACAGGAAGCCCAGTCATTTGCTCCTTCTATGAGTTCAAAAACTCAGTTTTCTGTTGCAAATTCCCCCAAAAAAATCTGTTAAATGAGAGTTATATTTTCCATCCTAAAGGAATTCTATAAAGTGTTACGAGGAGAATTCTTGCAAACCATCACCCAATCTAGTACCTAGAACACAAAAATTTAAATAAATGAAAAATATTGTTATACTCAATAACAAGTGGATTATTTCATAGGCTGGCATTGGAGGGTAAACATTGAGATTATTCTTTCAGGGGGCTCAGGAGATGTTTCAGTGACAAAACACTGGCAGTGTAAGCATGAGAATCAGAGTTCAAAACCCCAGCACTCACTTAATGCCATATTGGCATGGTGGCTTACCTGTAACTCCTGCAGGGAGGCAGAACAAGATGACTAACTAGATGAGCCAAATTATCAAGCTCTTGGAACAAATGAGAAACTTGGGACAATGTATAAAGTAAAAAAAAAAAAAAAGTAGAAGAAAAAACAATATCATTTTCTGGCCTCTACATGTAGGTGTATACATATCCAAGCACACATTTGTGCCCACAAACATGGGAACATTCATTTCTGTTCATACACAATGTATTAATATTCATGGAGAAAAAATCAAGATAGTCCTTTGAGAAACTAGCTTGTAATATATTTCAGTGTATTGAAAGACCTCTGAGGAGGCCCTCACTCAAGCCATGGGAGATCATGGCCACCCAATGACTCAGGAGACACCAATCTTGATGCAACCAGCAAGAGGTTTATTTTGGAGTAATCAACGCATTGAAGTTGAGACCCGTAACCCACACAGGGGCATAGCAGCCTCAACCCCTAGCTTGGGGAGTGTAGGATATTTAAAGGAAAAAAACACAAACCAGGGGAGTGCTGGGCAGTAACAGTGTAAAGTCCCAGCCTATTATTCAGTGTGTTACAGGGCTCAAGAAACAATCATGGGAAAGTGCAGTTTTTTTCTCAAGACTCAATCTTATTCAACCATATCATTTACTTTGTGGTCAGCCAAGTTCTTGGAGTACAAAGCCCCAGAACTAGCTGACCTACTCTCTTGTCTCTAGTCTGCTAGAAGTAAAAATTTTGTTAACCCTTCATCCCCACTTCTTCTAGTACATAGTTCTAATCATAGAACTAAATTTCCATATCTTCATACTCTGGATTTCTAGACCCTGTAAGGCATGATATTGGTGGCGTAGCATCGAAATCTGAACAGCACTTATTCTTTCTCTAATAAAGGTAACTAATTTATTTAGAACACAAGAACCTATAGTTAAAAGCAGAAGCAAAATCAAAAGAGGCCCATAAGGGAAGATATCAGAGTAGTCATCTATGATGATCTATTGAACCAGCTCTCGAACCATTTCTGTTGAGCTTCTCTGTCTCTTGGTCTCTTGTCTAGTCTCCCTCTCAATTTGTTCATGGAGTCTCTAATCACCCCTGAATGGTCAACATAAAAGTAGCATTCTTCTCTGAGTGTGGCACACAGCCCTCTATCTTTCAAAAACAGCAAATCTAGTCCCCTTCTATTTTGTAAGACTACCTCTGATAGGGAAGTTAAGAACTCTTTAAGCTTGTATATGGACTGTTTTAGTGTCCTCAGGTCTTCATCAATAGCTGATCTCAATTGATGGAAGTATTGAGGGGTCTGTACAGTTCCTGTCCCCATGCCTGCCACTACCCTAGTCCTAGGATAACAGCCAAAGTCAAGGAGATAGGTTTTCTCTGAAAATCTCAGACATATATCAAATTTATCTTCAATATTATTAGTTGGATGATAATAGACCCAGGGGACTAGCTGTATAAGTACACAGTAGTCTTTGGCGTCATCAAAAACAGAAGTTGACACACAAGGGGTCGGTCCTGAACTATAAGCACACCACTTATCTATCTCAGGCAGTAAATACCTGGTATCAGAAGTTCTTGGGATCTTAAGAGTCTCAGTATATAGATGTTTATAGGCATCTGGTGAATTTCCTAGGCAGGTCTCATTCCCGAGACCTCAGTAAGTGTCAGCTTTTGCTTATTGTTCTAGGCACAAGCATCATGACCAGTAGTATTATTGAAGGTTCCAGATACTGTAATATCTTCATAATAAGGGGGTCCTGAGGCAAGGCAAAGCCAACAAGATACTGTCATATTAGAATTGGACCCATTAAGCACAGTAAATATTCCCTGAATCAGATATAACAGTCTCTGTCCAGTGTTTGGGAGGGGGTGTTGAGGTCAAAGGTGACCTTGCAGGGACCATAGTGGGAGGGGTGAATCTAAGCAGAAATGTCTTCTACTTTTACTGCTGTGGGGGTGGTCAGGAGCACCACCAGTTATGGTCCTTTCTAGCACAGCTCAAGGTTACCAGCTCGGTGACGCTAGACCAGGACTGTGTCTCTCACTTGGAACTGGTGCAGCACACTTGGGTCTCCGGTCTCATAGGCCCCTTTCAGCTGTTCCCAGACCTCGCGCCGGACCACCTCAAGTGCTTTCATGTGGGAGAACAAGGATTTAGAAAGAACAGTATCAGGTTCGTACACTCTGCCCGCCTCAGTAAGTGGCGGTGGTCTCCCACACAGAATCTCAAAGGGTGTAAGTTTAAATTGCCCTGTAGTGTTCTGAACTCGGAACAAGGCAAAAGGAAGGAGGGCTGTCCAGTCATTACCACCGGTCTCCAACGCTAATTTAGTTAAGGTCTCTTTAATGGTTCTATTCATCTTCTCTACCTGTCCTGAGCTCTGGGGTCTGTAAGCACAATATAACTTCCAATTAATCTCCAGCTGGGTGGCCAGTCTCTGACTCACCTGGGCAACAAAGGCAGGTCCATTATCAGACCCAATTACCTTGGGTACTCCAAACCTTGGAAAGATCTCTTCTAGGATCTTCTTAGCCACCATGATGGCAGTTAAATCTGTCATCTGATTTCCTTTAGTGATGGCATCCTGGGCTTTCTGGTGTCCAGGACAATGGACAATGGCCACTTTCTTATAGCCTCAAGGAGGCTCAGTGTTTCTTTTTTATTTTTGATGTCTCTGCCTGCAGATATCAGCAGTCCCTTTTGCCTATACCACGTACATGAGCAGTAGCAAAAGTGTGTCTGCTGTCTGTGTAAATGTTAATGGACTTCCCTCCCACCATCCGCAAAGCTTGTGTCAGAGCAATAAGTTCTGCTTTTTGAGCAGAAGTTCCTTCTGGCAGACTGCTGGCTCAGATTACTTGTTTTCCATCTACCACCACAGCTCTCACCAACCGCTTACCTTCAACCACAAAGCTGCTGCCATCTGTATACCAGTTCGGACTTCCTGGCCGGAGCTGGTCCTTCAGGTCACCTCAAGTACCTGTTTGTTCTGCCAGGATGTCAATATAGCAGTGGACAGGAGAGGAGTCATCAGTCTCAGGCAGCAGGGTGGCAGGATTTAGGATGGCTGGGGAGGCAAATGTTACCCTTTCAGTCAGCAACAGACTCTGATAGTGTGTCATGAGAGCATTAGTCATCCATCAGTCAGGGGGCTGTTGGATAATGCTTTCAAGAGAGTGAGGCACCACAACAGTTATCTGTTGTCCCAGAGTCAATTTGTCAGCACCTTTGACAAGAAAAGCTACAGAAGCAATGGCCTTTAGACAAGTAGGCTATCCACTGGCAACTGGGTCCAGTTTCTTGGATAAATATGCTACTGGTCTTTTTCACAGTCCCAACGTTTGAGTCAGGACCCCTCAAGCGACTCCTGCCCTCTCATCAGTAAGTCTCTTCCCAACAAAGGCACAGGGCATTCAGGAATAACCAGGAAGGAATGGCACACTTGTCCCTTTCGTAGGTCAACAGTTCATGATGTGGTCCAAGGATATTGCTTCTGCACAATTGTCCCCATAACTATGGTCATTTTGTGTTTCAATTTTCTCAGTGGTTGTTTTAGTACTGAATATTCTGCTCCAGTATCCACCAAAAAATCCATAGGGGTCCCTCCACTCTGAGGGTTACTCTTAGGCTCGAGGAGGGGGTCCGAGCCCCATTCCCTCTAGTCATCTTCTTCAAGAGCCAAGACCTTAGGGACCCTGCCCTTCTTTATCTTGGGGCAGTCTCAGACCCAAAGTCCTTTCTCTTTACAGTAGGCACACTGATCCTTGTCCAGTAGGTGTCATTGTATCCCTTTTCCTCTGCCCAGCTTCTGCCCTCTGTTGCCCAGGTTACCTGTCTGTCTAAATCCTGTTCTATCTCTGTCTTTTTCTCCTACTACTGAGGCCAAAATCCTCTCCTATACTTTCTCTGCCTAGTACTTCTCTCACCTTGGCCAAATTGGTGGGACGTCTGGCTGTCCCTCAGAGATCCACTACTAGAGCCCGGCAGTAGACTGTCAATCTCTCCCTACCTTCAGCCATATTGTTGTCCCAGTCTGGTCGGTTAAGGGGAAATCCAGCATCTATCTCATTGGGTAGCTTTGTAGGTCGCCTGTTCGTGCCAGGATCATTTTTACAGGCTTCTAACAGAATTCTCTCCTTCTCTTCAGTAGTGAAGAGGACCTGTAAGAGCTGCTGGCAATCATCCCAAGTGGGCTGATGAGAAAACATTAATGACTCCACCAGACCTGTCAGGCTAGCTGATTGTCTGAAAAAGAAGAATGATTAGTTTTCCAGTTATATAGATCAGCAGAGGAAAAAGGCCAATACTGTAAGGGTTGAAGTTGCACTGGGTCCGCCGGGGTGGCCCAAAGGTATGCAGCAGTGATGTCAAGTCCGATTCCTCAGGACTCTGCTCTGCTCTTCCTCTTCTGCTCTGGGTTCCTGAGGCTGGCCCTCCCCTCCCCGTACCCTGGGGAGGCGGAGTCAGAGTCGGGGCTGGGGCAGGGGCTGGGGCTGGGCATTTCAAGGGCACCTCACTAGGGGAGCCACCGACCAAATGCTGGCTAGGTGAGGTTGCCCCCCGTCAGTGTCCCCTGGAGAACATCCTACATGTGGTGGGCAGGCTGCCCAGACAGTGGCTTGCCAAAGAACCTGCCTCTCTGCTCTGCAGCAGCTCTCTTGCACCAGCGGCTCTATCTCTTTCTATGCAGATGGCTATGTTAACTCTTTTTAACTCAGGATGTTTAACACAGTAGATTCAGTCCAAAATAACAGTCAAAGTCCAATAACACAGAGAACAACAACCGACACACAGACAGTTTGCCAAGAAAACAGAGAAAAAGAGCACAGACAGCTCACCTCTGTCGAGGGCGGTGCATAAATGAGGTGATACAGACAGTTCTCACCCTTGTCACAGGCACAGAAACCAGGTTACAAAATCAAGACATAAAAAAACTGCCGTGGAAGAATCCAATAACCAGATGATATGGCTAGCCTACTCTGGATCTAATTTAACAGATTCAGATGACTTGGCCAGCCTACACTGGACCAAATCTAACAGATTTCTAACACCACCAGCAATGAATAACACAGAATTAGACAGGGACACACAGCCACGCCACGAGTGCTTCAACAGACGCCGCCCCAGGCGGCGGTGGCCAAACACCACCTTCAGACAGAGAAGGGGTCATTTCTGACCCTATCTGCAATACAAACGAACTCCAGAGCATCCTTTAGAGAACTGCGGCCTGCAGTGTACGGACACGTCTGTCGCAGTGAATTCTGTCCATGAATTCCCTCCCCAAATTCATAACCTGACCCTATCCCAGGGTCGCAAAATGCTCTCCATGGCTTGCCCAGTTCCTGCTCCTGCCACGAACACAGACACCTCACAAACACAGTACACAGTCCGTTATCCCTGCCATGGGCACAGACATTTCTCGAAACACAAAAACAAAGAACAGACAGACAGCACACAGACCTGCTAGAGCATGTGGACTTCTGATCCCTGGAGCCATGGGGTGGAGCCTCCAAGTGGGTTCTCAGAGACTAGGGTGGTTGCAATTTCCCGGCCAATGCACCCTTCAGTATCAAGGATCTCTTCATGTTTGTCCCAGTCATTTGTCTTCCCTGAGCTGTACTTTCTAGAATCCTAACTATCGATGTTTTCTTCCTGTGCTGTCTACATTGCTACAAATACGTTCTTAATCTTATACTTTTTTTTTAACTTTTTAATCTTTTTTTTTATTGTTAATTATTTGGACTATTTAGTTGTAGCCATGAATTTTAGGTTTTAAGAATAGCATACATCTTAAAGATTCTTGTAGATCCATATATACCGCCTTCTACCTGTTTACCTTTTCTCTATTTTTTTATTCCCAAATTCTCTTTTTCTTCAGTATCATGTACCTCAAAGACTTTACTCTTCACCTTCCACCTGTGTTATTTGCTCCTCTTTTCCCTCCTCTAGAATTTTGTATGTAATCATATTGATGTTTTTACATAAGTTTAAAATGGTGTGTGTATGTGTATGTGTGTGTGTCTGATATGTGCACACATGTATTTACATGTAAAAGGAGAGCTGAGTAACATAAAGAGTCTTCCTCTGTCATTCCCCATCTGGTTCATAAGGCAAGGTCTCTCAGCTGATCCCAGAGCTCATCAAAACATCTGGTCTAGAAAATCAGCTTGCTCCAAGGTTCCCCTGTTTATATCTTCTGAGACCTGGAATTACAAGTGGGCCACCACACACTTTCTGTGAGTTCTGGTGATCTGATATCTGTTCCTCATGTTCATACAGGAAGCACCAAGCAGAGCCATCTCATCAGAACCATATTTCTACACAGATATGTTCACAATCAAGACTGTTGGCATCTGCCACAGAATGTAAGCTCCCTACAAACATGAGCAAAGCTCTCCAGTTTTTCATTACATTTCTAACTCTGAAAAAATTCCCAGGTATAAAAGATAACTCAGAATTCTTCTTTGAAGGGATAAAAGAAATAAGCACAATACCTAAAGCACAGAACTATTCTGACTAAAATCCCTGTCATTATGCTAATTTCTGTTTTTTAAATTCTTGCTATTATGTTAATTTATGTTTTTTTCAAAGTAGAAAGGAAATCCTACTAAATTTCCAAAGAAAAAATTAAAGAATTACTTCCAACATGATGGATATAATACCACCATCTTTCACAGAAAAGGAATTTGTAAAAGCAAATCAAATAAAAAAGCCAGAATTAACATCATATATTCAATTAACTCAATTATCAATATATTATCATAATGAATTAAATTCTTCCAGAATATTTATGGACTTTGTCTCTAGTTAGCAAGATTGTAAGAGGTTTTAATTTCTACTTTTTGCAGATGGTGTAAATAAATGTACAGTTATTTTTATTATATATATTTATATGTCTGTACTTTTATCTAAAGAACAAAAGAAATAGAGCACTTGGCAACAGGAAACTTTCTGGGTCTGATGATGGTTGAAAAACTTAAATCCTGAACTGGCAGCAAGGCTAGGCAGTGGCAGCCTGGATTAGTGGTTTTATTTATAAAGCTGCGATTTCCCCAAGCAGGATGGGCGCATCCACTTGCTGATTTATGCCCTTGTCAAGGGAAGCCAAAGAACGATAATTCTCCAAAGCCAAGCCTTCCTTTGGGATGATGTTTAGTCACTTCTCTCCCCAAATACTTGATCAATTATAAACTATCTGTGGACACCCCAGGACACATTTAAGATGATGTCACTCATGCCAGAGCCCCCCACAATCCCAGTGATGAATGCACTGCTTCTCCTAGTTCAAAACACTTTTAAGTGTTTGCTAGCCTTTACTGCTCCGCATCAAGAAACTTACTGAGTGAATCATGGAGCTGGACATTCCTGAATATTTTAATGTTGTCTTTGCCTTGTGGGATTAGGAAGAGGGCACATAACCTTACACAAACTCAGACTGCTCTTTCAAACAATGAAAATCAATCTTCAATTATTTAGTCTAACAGTATATTATATGACTGTAATATTCTTTTGGCCATTTAAACAGTTTGTAAATTGTGAATCATTCTACAAATATTCCTCTAATGAATATAAAGATGCTATTCCTTTTTATTGGATTGTAATCCTAGCTAAGTACTTGAGGAGAAGACCTTGCTCCGTTCATATATTCCGGAGTGCTGGGCACAGGGTCTGGTACATAGTATTTAACACAGGCTCACTGGATTGATTCTAGCACCAACCAATCAACACATTACCATTTACCCATCATGTATAAGCTACTGATGTTGTTTTTTCGAAGGCATTAGTAGTCTCCAAACTCTTGGCTTTATGAGGAATCAATATTGATTCAATAGATGTACATGAAATTAATAAAATATGCAAACTTTTCAGGTGTTTGGGTTGGATGAATTCAGATGTTTTCTGATAATATGGTTTTAAAGTGAGTCTTTTAGGATCAGAAGGAATTAAAGTAGAGAAGGTGGGTATGACAGTCATTTTGGGAGGCAGATGAAATGGAGCATGGGCACATATTTTATGTAGTTCATCATTAGGATTTATAATGTATCAACTAGGAATGGATGTCCGGCGCCCTTCCTGACCAGCAGGAAATTAGACGAAAGACAACCAGGTTCCTTCTCAAGGCGGTTTAATCAGGATTGCAGTTACAGCAAGATTGCAGGTATGGCCCCCTACCTACCCTGGGGACCAGGCTTATATCTAAGCAAAGGCCAATGAGCATACGCCACGTGTCATCTCCCCATACGTCCACGTCACATGACCATTCCCTGCCCGGCACAGCTTCACAGCCAAATGAGGACTCGTTAATCACAAAGAGCACTCTCAGCCAGCACCATCTTCAGGTGCAGCACACAGTGGCTCTCTACAAATGGAGATGCAGGTGAAGGGCAAAGTACCAGCCTAAGTGTCCATGAGGAAATGGGTTTGATATCCAGCATGTTAATGGTAATATATATTGTGAATATATAATGGTTATATATATATATATATAATATATATATATATTAGAAATATCCAAGTAGATATTGAGCATGTAAGGAAACCTATGCACTCTTTGTCTTTCTCTTTCTTTAATGTGTTGTATCATGAAGACACACTATGGTTAAAGTTTTACAACTGGTTTTGGTTGTCAGTACATTCAACTCAATACCAACCTTCTCATTAATAGGAACTTACCAGTGTATAATTCACAAGACAGGTTTCTATGCTTAAACCTGTCATTAGATATCAATTTTGAACTCTCTTCTAGTGAACAAAAAAGAGAGGGGAGAGAGGGAGAGAGTTCTAAATCAATGAAATATGATGAATACTCAGTTGTCTTGAAGTCACCAGTTTTTCCAAGGATTATTGTGTGCAAGAATTGAGTAATATCACCAGAAAATAGTATACCCAAGATATATTTTCATATATACCCACAAAATCCTTTCTTCTAAAGCACAGTTTCATGGTAGACTCGTAGCTTGTTATCTAATGCCAAACTATAAGTACTCCTTTGAGAGCAAACCACTACTGACCACAGTTCATTTCGTTGTCTAATACCCTCTTGAGAAGCCCTTAAAATAGACTGCTTTTCTTCTAAAACGCAAACATATTGGCCTTGCACTTTGCTTCTCAGAATATGTATATAACTTCCACTTCTTTCTCAGAAATTCTATTTGATATTTATTACTTTTTTCCTAATCACACATATACCTACCCAGACATTTAAATACACTTGAAAAACTGTATATCTGTTTATGCAATAGGGTTTTTTTCAAATGCCATAAATTCTTGTGGTGATTTCTCACTAATTTTTGTCCTTTAATGGAATCATCACCTTTCTGTAAAACATATGCTAATACTAAAGAACATTTTCCAGTATGCCACATTTTTTTTCAGATGAGATTTTCACTGGTAAGACAATATACTTAAGATAATAACTTCTGTATTGAGACAGATTAGAAGCCTACCTTCAATTCTCAAGATTTTTATTTGTTTGTTTTACTCTGACTGTGATTCTATCTCAAGTTCTTCAACTTACTTATTTGACAAATGGAGATAAAGATGTAGGACAGAAAGCACTATGCTATTGTAAGCATAAGATGAAATAATGTCGTTAATTTTTTGTAATGTTCAGAAAGAAAGCATGGCTTGCTACCATAGAAATATTCTAAGTGTCGTGTCACAATCACATAGAAAAATTTGGAAATGACTTTGTAGAGACCCATACTAAAGGCTGACTTAATGTTGAAGAACAGTTGAGGTGACATTATATTAAAGGGGCCTAACATATTAAAATCTTCATTTCTTAGAGGAGGAATCATATAATTCTAAAATATGACTTGTAAATCTACTAAATTTCTCAATTACAATCCTCTCACTACTAAACAGGATAAATAATAGTCTTGCCTAAATAAGAGAGTTGTGAAGTTTTAATGAAGAACCTGCATTTACAACCTGTGTGTGTTAGAGGAAAGGTGAGTTCACTTGGGCACAATGAACCTGATGTACAATCAGCAGTTTAAAGTGTTCTTAAGCGATAACTCTGGCAAAGACTATCAAGTTATTTGGGCTTTCACTCCTAGTATAGTTATAATTAGAAAAAAAAATATTTAGCAGTTAAAGACCTCTAAGCCAAGCACAATATTTCAAAAAGTCCTGAAGAATTTAGAAGCAAGAAAATGCTGGAAATATTTTTCATTAGACAATATTTGTTGTGACATCTATATGATGATTTCTGAGTGGTGATTATTTCTAGTGCTTAAACAGTAACGACTATGGAATGAAACCTTTTTTTTTTTTCAATTTTAAAGCAGTCTGGATTTGGGAGAAAGAAGATAGAAGTAAGCCAGTGTGTTTGTCTATATCTAAGCCAAAGTATTACCCAACATTTCTAGATGAATTGAAACCATAATGACATCTACCATTAAAGATTGTCAGAGTGTAGTTTGATAATTTAATTAAATTCCTGTAAAATGATTGGCCTCAAATTTTATCTTAAGTTTTATTTATCTCTAAGTTCCATTTCTGTCCTAACTACTAACAAGGCAAATTTGATGTTATATTTCAAAATATTGTATAAAGTATGAATATAGTACACATTTAAAATGCATGTAAAGCAGAACCAAAATAGGTGATAACCTGTGCTACAGAGCAAAAAGTAGACACCAGGAGAATCTGGTAGGAACTAAGTATAAAAGAGATGAAGACATGTGCCACAAAGCGACAGAAACTCCTTCACAAAAAGATTCAGATTACAAGTACTTTAAGTACTCTAGGAAAAGGTGTGTATTATTTTACTACTAGAGGACTGGATTATTAATACTTCCTGAATACAGCAAGTATCTTATTCCAAAACTTTAGCCAGATAACTACACAATTTCCACATGTATGCAAGAGGAGTATTATATTGAGTGCATAGTTGTTACTTAAATAGTACTTCTTTTTGAACATTAATATATATGGTGATTTCTTCAGTTTATCCTTTGGAATGAATGACTTTGTAGAACAGCATGTGTGTGCTTGGATGGTTGGAAGAATTGGAAAAGGCAAGGCTGAATGACAACACTGGATGATGTGTAATAACTTCAGACAGAATATATGGCTATGTCCTAACTAGAGAGTAATAAAGTAAAATGTGTAATAGTTGTAAGAAGAAAAAATAGAATAAAACAGCTGAATAAAGGGTAGAAAAATTGTGAAAATCTGTTGTAGATAGTATAATTACAGCTTGATGCACCAATAATGCTAAAAATGTCAGCGAAAGTTCAGAAGTGTACCCTTTGATATGAGGGTGAAGATAGGAAAGGAACAATAACTTGGGAGAAACTATACAGATAATATAGGATAGAACAATGAATTAAACTTTGTTCCCATAAGAATTGTCTGTCTACTTCACTGTTCTCTACACAATCTCATGAAGCAGTTGCACATAGGGAAGAATTAATTCTTCTCTTGATATATTCTAGAGGACAAAACACTGGTAACTAAAGATAGGACTGGCTGATAATAGGTGGGTTTGTAATACAGGAGATATATAATCTGATAGAGGTAAAGGAAATGCTCCTGTTTTTCTAACTTACAATGTGACAATTTCATCAGCTCAAACTACAGAACATGCTTAATATCTTCAAATCATTTCTTGCTCAACTCAATAACCAGACTAGGATTTACAATCATTCTTTAGAGATCACAGTGAGCAGCATATTTTTGAAAGCATTTGATTGATTATAAAGCCCATAAGGAAAATCCTGAAACATTCAAAATTTATGTTTACTGTGTAGTAAATACACACACACAGGGGGATATGTGTTCAAATTAGAAAATACATCTGAAATAACAGGGCCTGATTTTGCCAACATTTTTTTTCACCTGAGTTATAAATGACTCCTGTAGTAAATCAGGATTCTAATGTCCTATGATCACCATAAAGGTTACAAATTCCAGCCCTTGAATTTGACTTACAACTCTGGCTTATAAATTCCATGTATCATCTATAATTTTGGTATTTTATCAAAATAAAATTGCATCATAAATTTCCAATGTACAAACTACAGTGGCTATGAAGACTCACTTTGGCATGAGCATGATTTAGTAATTACTGAGAACTAGAAGTTTCTTTTTCTCTAGTCAGTTCTCACACACTATAGATGACTGAGAAAAAAAATGTGAAAAAGATACCTTACTCACTAGCAAGAGGATGCAAAACTACTGTGGTCTTTAGAAGCTGTTTTGGCTTTACAAGATATGGGACTAAAGACAGTAATTGGTTCAAATGACCACAAGTGAAAACAGTCAAGAATTTCCTTAGGCTTCCTTTCCCAAAATACGGTTTTATATGGCATACCTAATGAAACTCAGAGCTGTGAACCCTTACTGACTGTGCAGTCATATTTCAGAGGCTCTGACATTATACATGGATCATAAGACTATCCACAAGTAGAGTATATGCATTCTTTTTGCTCTCTACTTAAATATAACAATAACTAGAAACAGTTCCTTAGGTAACAGTGATACTCATGACTACACTTCTTGAGATTATGAGAAGAACACTATACTATTTTCATACAGCATATCTTTTGATTCCTCTATTAGTTATCCATTAGAGAACTGCTACTGATGAAAACTTCCCAGTAGACCAGACTTCTATACATGTGCGTATCTCTCTACCCTTTCTCTGGCTAGTCTTCTAAGACACAAAAACCAAAAAAGAAGTTTCACAGATAGGTACTACTGCAAAGGGATTACTTAGGGATTTTTAGCACAAGTAATATAGCTATTTTTCCTAATTAAATCCTCCTCCCAAGTATGTGGAATAGATAAAATGTCTGTACAGTCTTCTACATTGGCCAGCTACTGCCTAAAGAGCTCAGAAATCCAATGTTCCAAAAAAGATTTTTCTGTAGAGATCACAAACCTGGTCTTTACATAAGACCCTTCCTTTTATAGTGATGACTGTTGTTTTGTTAGCTTTTCTTAAACCTCTCGTTGCATGATGATATAACAATGCATTAAGGCGTTAGATTTAGCAGAGAGGTTGTTTGTTTCGAATATACAGTATGCACAGAATCCTCCTTTAATATGCATTCGTGTAATTATATTTAGAGGATGAAGGTGTGTTGAACATTTTAAAGTTTTATTGTAAATGTAAATCTATTTCCATTAGATTGAATTAAAATTGTCAATCAGACTTGGAAATTGGTTAATAATAATATTTGCCAACATTATTTGTATCATTTGTTTTCTTTTATCAATCCTTTGGTCATACAGATATGAACATCCATCAGTGTTTGAGTGTTCTCCATGGTCACTATTTCTACCATTTACAATTTTATTTTGACAAAGGGAAGGCAGACTGTCAACTTCAGAACTTGTAAATTTTTTCTCTATTCTTAGCATGTAAAATGTTCTTTCAATGGATCATTTCTCCTATGAATAGTACTCATTGCTTAATTTATTAATTGTATAAAGCACCTTCAGTGGTGTTTATATCTTAAAACGTCCTTGACAATGTGGTGATTAACTTCCAATGAATCTTTCCAATTTTCTAGTAATTTATAAATATTCATGGTGACTTTTACAACATTTATATAAGACATTTTCAGTAAAGTAAAAAATCAAATAATTTAAGATTTAAACAAAGAAGAGTTCAAAGTTTGTGAAGCTGCCTTGGTAATTTGATGAAAATTCCACTTTTAAGGGGCTTTTGGAATGAGAAGAGTAATGATCACTTAGCAATTCTGACAATATAAGAAGTCCTACATTCATAAAAAATATGACAAAAAAGTAATTGATTATGTTCTATAAGTCTCACAATTCTCCTTGGAATGAGGCTGTAGTTTGTTCCAAATCTACTCCCTCTTGTTCATCAGTACTGCCTGAACATTTCTCATAATCACTGCTGCAGCCTTCAGAAATGATTCGTGTCCCAAGCTGCACTAATTCATAAATATTCTTAGCCTTTTCATATTTAACCTTCTTTTCACCTCGAGAACATTGTTTTCTTTTTTTGACCATCATAACTTAAGAGGAAAACTCGATCTCTTCAAATATATTTAATGCTCATGCTTTGAAGATGAAATGAGACTTTTATTTGAATTTAGTCTAATGACAACCTCAGGTAATAGTAGAAGGAAATACCAGGGGCTTCCATCTTTTTACTGTGGAGAAAACAAAATTTGGTGCTGTATCTGATAATCAGGCCCACTGAAAATTGAGAGTGTAAGAAGCATCTGTTTGGTTTCCCTGTGAACATTGTTATTGCACTACGCCCTTCATGTGACAGAGGCATTATTTCACAGGCTTCCATTTCAGGTTTTGCTAGTTAGCTTCTTACATGAGAGGTGTAAATCCCATATAATCAGTTTCATGGAGAGAAACTAAAGAAAGAGCCATTAGTATCAGGATATCAGTAGTGGTTTCATCTAGACCTTTAAGTGTGATTAAGGTTCCAGCCATTTACTTGTACTTTTTACATGCTTACATGTACTTTTTTAGCTACTCTAAATGGGATAGAGTTTCTCTTTATTTTTCACTGTGGAATTCTAAAAGTTCAGAAGGTCCAGTGCTCTTCTAAAGTGTTCTAAGACCAATTATTTTTCTGTGCATAATTGTCTACATATAAGTTATACTGACTTCCTTTTCTTTGGTCTGCTCTTGAAGAATATGGTATTTCCTTAGTGATCCAAGACAGTTTATTTCATACTTGGTTTTAAGGTCTTGGACAATATGGAGTTTTTTAAAGGAAATATGCTGAAGATGCTTTCTGCTGTGAGGGAGGAGTCACATTTATCATGTTTCATCTCTGAGCCAGACCATTATGTGGGTGTTAAATACTGCAGATATATGGATTATTAATATGTAAAATACTCCAGGATGCATTTGTACTTGAGAGAAGTCTTCTCAGGTTCTTCACACATTTTAAACTGGGTTACTTCTTTTCGTGGTGTTAAGTTCTTTACATGTTTATCCATCATCTCCTTGATGTATGTTATCAAACACCAGGGTGTTTGATACTTTATACTGATCCTGTGTTTACGCTTCAAGGTCCACTATGTCTTTAATCTGCAGACGGTTTTTAATTTGATTAAGCGAATCTGCCTGTTACTTGTCCCACTAGATTTGTATATAGTGCTCTGGAATCAATATGTTGAAACATGATTCTTGTGATCACTGGATTTTTTGTTAATGTGAAGAAAATAGAATATTCCAAACTCTAAGTGCATGTTCTCAGAAGTCACTGCAACTCATTGAAATGACCTCACATTCTCTTTTTAACTCCACTTTATTTATGCATGGGTTAAACATACTAAAAACCAATAGATTAGTGGATATTTAATTCTCAAAAGTGAAGAGAGGATAGTTAAATGTCTGGCTTAATTCAAGTCCAGATGGCAGATATGTGGCCACGAATTTCTTGGCCTTTGTACAGACCTCAAATATAAAGACAGCAGACATTGGGTATTCTATACACCCTTCGGTCCTTTAAATGACTGCAGTAGTCTTACAATTTAAACTTGTTGACTTCTGTATATACAGTCATTGCTTTTTATTTAATTATTTTTCTCAGTATTTACACAACAATTTATTAGCAATTTCTGTGACATCTTTGTAATTGTTATAGAAGATAAAGAAGAACTAAACACAATAGCATATAGTGAGGATATATTAATAAGCACTGTACTGCACTGCTCCTTATCAACAAAAATACAGTCAATAAGAAAGCCTTGTCCAATCCAAAATTAAAAATAAACACTAGAGAGATCAAATGCTTTTTCTCCTTCCTAAGAAGGTATGATGAAGAAAATACAGAATGTAAACTCAAATCTGTATGATTTGTAGATGTGTCCTATCTCCAACCTACAAAACGTGGGAAAAAAACCCGGTGCCCTTGCCCATTCCCTCCTTTTCATTATTTTTCTGCCTTCATTTCTTCCCTCTGTTTTCCTCCTTCTTTACAATCCTCTCTCCTCCTTTTCCTTTTTTTTTTTGATAAAAACCAAACTCCCTCATATTCTTTAAAGAATATTCTTTCTGAAACCTTTCCTCCTGCATAGATCTATCAATGCTTTGTGAAACACTCCTCCCTTTCCTCAAGTTCTCACTGCAAACCTAGTTCTTCATTAAACCCTTCTCACATCCCCTATTCAAATTGCATCAGTGATATAAAAGAACAGAAGTTTTAGAAGATCGTGCATGGTTATCTGTTTTCTTTATAAAACCAATCCTTATATGTGGGAAATGGACTTTTAACAGATTTTTTTTTTAATTTCCTCAGGAGGATTATATATCAGCCCACTATCATGCGCGTGCGCGCGCGCGCACACACACACCACACACACACACACACACACACTCTACAAAGTTGTTTTTTCATCTATAGGTGTTCTCTTCACTTAGGTATTCATTTATTTGGCAAAAGTTTGTGACATTCATGTAATTCTATTTGTCAACTCTTGATTTTATTTTCTGAACTATTAGAGTACTAGTCGGGAAATCCTTGCCTTTATATGGATCTTGACATGTCTTTCTTATGTTTCTTTCTAAAACTACTAGCAAAGATATAGAAAAAGGTAATCCCTATCAAAAGCTAGTAAGAATGTAAATTACTCCAGTCTTTATGAGAATCATTATAAACAATCCTAAAACACTAAAAACAAAACTGCATGTGCCTGGGATATTCCCTTTCTAGTTATATATATTAAATAATTCCAAATCAACACACAATGAACATATAGATTCCTGCACATCAATCTGTTTTGCACGTTGCTAACAATATCCCCATTATGTTATGAGCTTAGGTGTTTGTCAATGGATTAATATGTGTGTGTATGTATATGTGTGTATGGCATATGTATCTATATATCTATATCTGTCTATCTATCTACCTATCTATCTATCTGGCAAATTTTTTATTCATTCATCCATTTATATATATATATATATGATATATGTATAGATATAGAGATAGAGATATACACAGATATACACACACGAAAAACAAGACTATATACAGTCATAGAGTCATAAACATGGATGAAATTATGTTTTTTAGAGGAAAGTATGTATAAACTGGAGAATTTCTTATTGGCTGAAATAACTTAGACTCAGAAAGGCAAATTTCCTTCCATTTGTAGGACCCACATTTTTGCATATAAATAAAATGATAAAATGAGTTATTCATTTAAGAGATGAAAATAGAATCAACTCTGCCCCGGGGAATAAAACTAACAATATGAGAGGTATGGACAGAAAGAGGAGGGGGGAAGTAAATGAAAAAAATTGTCAAGATATACTTGCACAAAATGATTTTTATGTCTGGGTAGTGGTGGCTGGCACGTGCCTTTAATCCCAGCTCTCGGAAGGCAGAGACAGGCAGATTTCTGAGTTTGAGACCATCATGGTCTACAAAGTGTTGAGTTCCAGGACAGCTAGGGCTAAACAGAGAAACCCTTTCTCAAAAAAAATTATTTTTATGAAGCCTATCACTGTGTACAATGAATACATACCAATAAGAAGTATGACTTCTTAAATTCAATGTGTATCAAATTCAATGTGCCGGCTATATTTATGTAAACTCAACACAAGTGGAATCATCAGAGGGGAGGGATATTGAATTAGGGAAATGCCTAATTAAGACTGGGCTATAGGCAAACCTGTAGAGAATTTTCTTAATTTGTGATTGATGTGGGAGGGCCCAGCCCATTGTGTAGATGTTCAGCCATGGGCTATTGGTCCCATATTTTGTAAGAAAACAGGTCAAACAAGCCATAGAGTGTAAGAATGTAAGCAGCCCTCCTCCATGGCTTCTGCATTAGCTCCTTCTTCCAGGTTTTTGCCCTGTTTGAGTTCATGTTCTAACTTCCTTCAATGATGAACAGTGATTTGGAAGCATAAAACAAAATAAATCCCTTCTTATCAATATTTCTTTGGTCATGGTGTTTCATCACAGCAATAGTAAACATAAATAGAATAGAAGTTGGATCTAGGATCATTGATTATTTCTGTGACAGACCATGCCATATGGAAAACTGTAACTTTGGGCTAGAGAAGTCAATGAGTGCAGGGATCTCAATCGGATGCTCTGTAGGAACATGCAAAATAAGACTGCTGAGAGCAGTAGACTGTGAAGTTTCAGAGGGAAGCAAAGACTCCACCAGGCTACTTGTATGAAGAAGCTATGGTAGCTGGTCATCTAGAACTGAAGAATCATCTGTAATGAAGAAGAGTCCAACATCACTGAGGTGAAATCTGGGAAGTGTTTCTTCTGGTTCAGCACACAGAAGCTAGGCTCCATGATGGTTAACATTTTCCTTCATGCTGGCCAAACTTGATTCTAAGTCTCATTCAAGTGGTAATGATTTTGAAAGAATTAAGGAGTTAGGATGAGCAGCTGAGGCTTAGCATTGTGGAGCAGGAGAGAAGTTCCTGAAGAGATCCCAGGAAAGGCTACTGGTAAAGAACAGCCCATTTGAAACAAGAGAATTTTGCATTCTGGATCGCTAGTACTATGGGCTGAAAACCAAGAATTTCAGCAAGGATGGGGTGTAGCCAGCTGGAGTCTTGTAGACAAAATGTGTATGATACAGACAAAAGAGTCAGAGAGACAACCCACATAACTTAGAGGAGCCATGAAGATTCTTAGTCAATCCAAGACATTAGTCATTAAGTTATTTACACAGTTGGAATTTGGTTTTCTTCCATTTGATTGTAACTGTGCCCTTATCCTTTCCTCTTGAAATAAAGTATGTTACTTATTTTTAATTTTACAGGACACCACAAGTTGAGAGACTTTAAATTTTTAAAGAGATTTTGAATTTTTACAAAGAATTTAAATTTTAAAAGAGACTAGATACTGTCAAGAGAGTGGATTTAATTTGCTTGACTTTATAAAGACTGAGACTTTTGAAGGGAAGGTTTCAGATAAAGAGTGCTGTGTCAGTGTGTCAAGTTAGTTGTGCTAGCTACTTGTCCTGGCTAGTGGGTTACATATGCTGGCTAGATTTATGTCAACTTGATACAAGCAAGCGTCATCAGAGAGGAGGAAGACTCAACTGAAAATATGACTTTGTAAGATTGGTATGTAAGCAGTTAGTGATTAATGGAGAGGACCAAGTCCATTGTAGATGGTGTTACTTCTAGGCTGGTAGTCCTGGGTTCTTAAATCAGCATATTGAGTAGCTCCATGAGGAGCAATCCTATATATAGAACCCTTCCAAGGCCTCTGCATCAGCTCCTTTCTCCAAGTTCCTGCCCTTTTTGGGTTTTTATTATGCCTTCCTTCAATGATGAACTCTTTTTTCTTTTTTTGGAAGCACAAGCCAAATAAACCCTTTCTGCCCCATGATGTTTTGGTCCTGGTGTTTAATTACTGTAATATAAACCCTACTTAAGACACGCACAGTTTGACCAGCAGTTTGAAACAGTAAATTAGCCCAAATTTTGAGTGTTCAGGAGTAAGATGAGCCTCATTTGACTGAGAAATACATTCCTTCACTCACTCTTACAAAAATAAGTTAGAAAACCTTGATAGAATAAAATGACTGCCACTTATAATCCCATGTTCATTTCCTGCTGGCCTCTTGATTTCACAGAAAGAGAACCTCCAACTGCTTTGCTATCAAGAGCCAAGATGATCTGAAGAACTGACCCTGTGCCTTTAGGCAAATGGGAAGCCCTGAGAACTTGATCGGCAGACTATGAGTTGTCTGTTTGAACAAGTTTGACTTGTTCATGTTAGTATCTATTCTATGATCGGAATATAACTGGAAGCAATTCCCTATGTTTGTTTTTATAATTTCATTTTTGTCTAATATTTGATGTTTTTATGCTCTCTGAAGTACTGTGTAGAAAGTTCCTGACAACTCCCTAGTTTGGGTTTATGGGTTTTTTATTCAATTCACCCAATACATTATTTAAAATTCACCATAAAATATACCACAAACATAAGCAAACAATGACCTTAAAGCACAACTTAATGAGTGCTTTGAAACCAAGCAGTGACAAGGTCAGATTCCACTACTACAGAAGTCACTGGTAGCATAGGGATGAAAGTGAGAGATGGAGAATCACATACTAGTTCTTTAGTTGGAGGAGGGAATACAATTATCGTGAGAGTGAGAAGCAGAATACAAATTTGAAAGGATTCATAATAGAGAAGTAACTCATAAGGTTCCTTAGATAAGTGGAGGAAAAGAGAGTACTTAACTGATGTGGGTGGCTCTGAATCCTTGTCAAATACAGAGCACATAATCACCCCACTGTACACATCTGGTTTTTGTGTAGTACAGATGAAAATATTACAGAAGGTATATTTATTTCCTTAAAATGCAGATTTTGTTTTAATTATTTACAAGTTGAAAAAATATTTATTTGGATTGAGAGAAAGCAAGGCATGCTTACATGTGCAATATAGTTTTTGTGTTGTATACTGATATAATCATCAAGTGAAGAAATGGTGCATTGACAGATCTGACACATTTTTAAATGAGTGTAGACACAGCCTGAGGAAGAAAACCCCAAGGAAATGTATCCCTACCATTCTCCTCAGCTTCCAGTGGTTCAATGGATGTGGCATGAATGCCCTTAGCTGAACTCTACATGTCAATATGATGAGAAAGAAAAACAAGAATTTCTAAGGCTACTAGTGCTAAAAGTGTTTGTTTATATATTGCTTCATATCATCCCTCTCCTGGCGACTGCACTGAAATGAGGACCGAGTATGAATTAGTTTTAATCAATACACATTTACTTTGAAAGTCAATTCACTAATCTGAATTTGGTATTAGAGAACCAGGGGATAATACCAATTCTTCTGGCTTATTTAACTAATGGTCACTAACTTCACTGAGAGCAAAGAGCACAGCAGTGTGCTGTTTGTTAATCTTCAAAAATGAAGATCTGACTTACTTATTTCTTAACTTTCCAACTCAAGGCAATTACAACTCCTTCCACGTAGCAGGTTCCTAATGGTTCAAATCAGTTGAGAATGGTACAACCATGAAGTTCTGGCTTTCTATGAAATTTTAAAACTCTTAGTCTTACCTTTATCCTTCCTTGATTTTGATTTTTAAAAAATGATGTAAATAATATCTATTCAGTGGACCATTTTCTTCAATATAACAGCTTGCCTCTACTACTTTTCAGCTAATCTCTTGCCTTTAGTCATGGAGCAGTGTTTTGATTATGTCTTTCCAAATGAACATCACTGTTTATGGTTCAGGGTTACATGTTTCTTAATAGCTTCTCCTTTATTCTCTAAGGGCAAAATTCAGTGTATAGGTCAGAGAAGGGAAGCAACACGTTTGAATCCCTTCTGTCTGATATCTACCTGCAATGTGGTTTAACATAATGGAGCATAGGCTGAGAAGCTCTGCAAAAGGCTTCAGTTCAAATTCTGTCCCACCTTTTCTTTTGAGAGCCTCTGTGGGCTCATGGATACAGTGACCTGAGCTACTGTGGGGCTTAGGTAAGATATTACTACTGGGATATCATGCTTGTCACAAAGTAAATGCACTATTGTAGATAGGGTTAGCATATTTAATTGTCCTCTCCATAGATTAAGGTACCAATTTTCGCATTATGCAGATGTGGAGAGTAAGAAACAGAGGTAGTGTCACATAATAGGATATGAAAGGAGGAAGTTAGAGATCTTCGCAAAGCTCTGAAAGATTGGTGACAATGCTCATACTGTTAAGGAAAGCAGCTGTCAGAGCTGTAGATTTTGAAGTTCCTGCTTGTTAAGGCAAAGCCAGTAATATTTCTTAAATCTGAGCAACAAACCAACTACGGATATGAACTATGAAGATGTATAGAAATTATAATTCACAGTAGAATCCCTAAAATTGCTCCTCCTAACCACTTGTAATCTTGTACCAATAGACAATAAAAATAGGAGTTAGAAAGAGGAAGCATACAGGGAGGAAGGGAAATAAGTGAAAGGCAAAAGATGAAATGAACAGGAAATGACAGGCAGAGAGAAAGACACATGGAGCAAGGAGAACCTTCACAAAGGTGTTGATTCTTTTAATATATTCTTGAGTTGTTTTCTGAACCAAAGCAGATCAAAATCATATGACGATGATAATTATCAACTAGGAATCATGGCTAGGTTGCAGAGCATTTTTAGTTACTTACAGGAAAGAAACTGTGATCCTTTGAAGTGCTGTCACTACTGGCTGCTGTTACAGGACTGTTTATACCCAGAGACTGCTTCTCAACAGAACACAAAAGAAGGTTGTCTATGGTGCTCTTTATTTGTTTGTTTTATTTAAGATTTATCCATCATTCCACTGTCAGTGAGTAGCTTATTCACTTATTAATTTATCCAACAAACACTTAATCTTCCATATGATAAATTTTATAAAGACATTTTTAAGTACTGAGGATGTTACAGCAACTTTTAGATATTTTTGTTGAACAAGAAAGACAAGGCCATCTATCACTGAATATTCCATTCAAGAACAGACAGGAGGGCATGAAGATGAATAAAACAGTATCTGAGAAATATGACACTCACTAACTTTATTCACTCCTCTATTGTTGGATACCTAAGATGATTCTGTAACTTGCTTCTTGTAAAGTAGGTCTGAAGTAAACATTGATGTCTCTGTAATATTTTGACTTGGAATCCTCTGGGTACGTCCTCATGAATGGTATACCTGGTTTATATAGCAACCAATGAACCCTTATTCACTCATTCATTCATTCATTCATTCATTCATTTTTGTTAAGTCTCAAACGGTTCAAATATTTTAGGAGATTGAAGGGATTCTCTCTTTCATTCATTCTTTCTTTCATTCATTAATTTTAAGCAGAAGTTAAAAGCCATGGAATATGGTATCTACTTTATGGTGTCTACAGTCTTTCTGAGTAGAATTAACACTGAGATGTGCCGAATCTCAAGTAGATCACACAAATATATCCCTGATGTTGTCTGCTAACTGTGAAGGCAAACACAGAAACTGTGTTAGGAATTGGGCAGTTTACATAAAATTCACAGAAAGGACTTAACATTATTTCAGACTCTGGTAAGTGAGAAAATGTTGGCTTTTATTTTAATAATTTTAGAATTTTTAATTGTGTTAGTCGAAGACTCCTTAGCTCATTCACATAACAATAACATCACTCAAGTCCTTAGGCATTTGGTTGCTCAGACTGTTGCTTTAAGTTCTTTGTTTTTCTTGAAAATTTATTTTTACTATATTAAAATTGTGTGTGTGTGTGTGTGTGTGTTGGTGTGTGCATGTAAATGCCTGTGTTCTTGGTATCCTGAGGCAGCAGATAACCATAGATCTATAGTTAAATATGAACCAACTGGTGTGGCTTCTGGAATCAATCTCAGGTCCTCTTAAAAAGAAGGAGTGTTCTTAACACCTGAGCTATCTCTCTAATTCTTTTCTTTTAAATTCCAAAAATATCATTTTGAATTTTTAATTCTAATTAAAATGTAAAAAATGTAAAATGTGTGCATGCTTTACTATTGTTTTCTGAGATCCTGTAAGTAATCTACAATTACAATTTCTATGGTTTTCAATTTACTGATGGAAACATTAAGGCACATAGACACCTGTCATTGTCACTTACCAGAGAGAATCAGCATCCTCATTATACTGCAAAGATTTTGGACTTCAAAACCTTTTTCAGAAGGTATAGCAGTGATTTCTTTTCCTGTCTCAGAGTTTCAATGGATCTCAAAACTATAAAGTCTTTTTAGGTTCAAAAAGGACCCAGGAGAGTATGGGCTAGACGGTGGCATGCTAGCATATGCACTTTGCTAAGAAAGCAGATAGCAAAGAATAGGCACAAATGCAAGTGGCCCACAAGCTGGGAAATAAAGAAAAGGATAGCGGGACAAAAAGGCATTTTTGTGGCAAATCCTTCCTTTCATGATGAAAGCAAGTGCTTGAGTTCCTGCTGTGATTGTATATTTTTTCAGAGAACAAAGCTTTATAATAGTATCCTTGTCTCAACTAGACTGACAAATTAACACTTACTGATGGTGGTCCACACCTCTCTACCACATGGGGATGACAGCTGGTGCTAGCAAGCACAGAAGCCAGAATTGCTGTAATTTCTTAGCCCAAAGAATCTACCTTGTGTCTTCTATGTGCAATCCTGAAAGATAAATAGATGAACACATACAAATAAATTATTGTTAGAAAATACAAAAATATACTGGCTTATTTATTGACAGAAATTTGTTTTATTAGAACAGAAAGAAATTGAGTTTTGGGAACAAAATATATGCTTGTGACAGAAGGGTATATATACATATATGATATATATGATATGTATCATATATAGAATTAACATTATATAATTATAGGTACACTCATTAGATTTATAACCAATAGTTGAGAGCTTATAAACTATATGGATATACAATGTATGTACATCTAGGAGTTATATGGTGTATGTATCAATACCCATAACTTATAGTCTTTATCAAAACATCTATGTGCATTTGTAAATGGGCTCACATATAAAGTACATGAATGCTGACACATATAGGCTATGCAGAGAATGTTATTTAAACAATCCACTTAAGAATCAAATACACTTGAACTGAAAACTCAGATCTCAACCTCTGTAATTAGTAACCATAGGCAATGTGTGCAGGTTCAGTCAAGTTTCCTTCTTTAAAATTACAGGATAGTGATAGTACCCACTTTAATAATCATTATCATAAAGTTCACATGAGGAACTTAGAAAGGAGTTTCTCACATAGCCCAAGATCCATAAGTGTTCAGAGAGATAATGATCATAATGATCTGCTCAAACATGAATTTGACTTCTAGTTACTAAGCATCCACTATGCTATAGGGTATATATTGCATATACTGATAAATGACTTACAAATACTTGTACATATGCATTGATCTAATTTGCAAAGTGTATTCTGCATACCTGTTTGCATACCTTTTGAGTAGTATGGTTAGGCATATATAATGCAAATAAATTCGCAAACATTAACTGAGAAATGTTTCAACACGCCTCTAGGCTGTTTCCTAGGGAGATGAAATAAATAAACTCTATTTAATGCACTTACACAATATTACTACTTTATTTTGGAAGAGAGTAGCACAAAGACATTTAAATTCCACATGAAATGCAATAGCGTGTTATGTGGAAGAAGTGTGAGGGAATCAATTACTTCTGCCTTGGAGGACCAAGGAAAGGATTCACAGGTTAGGAGACAACTGAAATGGACTTCAAGGATGAAAAGGAGCTCATTAGAGATGAAATACCAGGAAGGGGCAAAAGCCAGTTCAAAGAGATGGTAGTAAGAGAGTCTGAAAAGAAAGAGTTTCATTTGTGGTTGGCTTTTCCTGTCACCTTACAAAGTTAGAACTTTATTCTATGAGTAATGGAGAATTATCAAGATTGTTTAATTAGGAAAATATCTGTGTTTATCTACACTACAATAAACTCTTGTACACAAAAGACAGCATCATAAGTATATATTGCAGGAAGGAAAACATGCAGAAGGTAATAGTGCGATTGCAAAAAAAAGTGTAATTATATAATCTCTTCTACCCTGCCAAGCATACTCAGAACTGTAATTGCTTCTCATATAACCTGGAAAGGCTTATCATTCTCCCTGCTGGCATGTGAGCCTCCAGAGCCTTTGGTTTTCTTGTCTCTCATTGCCTAAGGCTTTGTAGAAGGCTAGAATAGAATAAATCCACAGAATATGTAAATAGAATGAACTAAAATTATTTTCTCTTTTAGAGACAGGAATAAATATTTGGGAGACTGGGGTCCTTTTTTGCCATAGGTTCTAGCTTATATGACAACTTTTCTTTCAAGCTCTTGAAATGTCACTGTGAAAGATGCTAGTATTGTTGATATAAGTATCTGTACACTTGTAAGACTTGGGAAATCATGTTTGGTTTAGATGGAACGTGACCCCATTCTCTTCAATATTTCTAAGTGTATATAAAACTATATTCAGTGGTTCATTCATATTTTCTCTCAAATGAATTTTAGTGATATATAAAGCACAACTATAATAAAATCTCTTAAAATGTGGCATGACATGGGTTAGAATTGGAGCAAACAAATATCTAAAGTCTTGGGCAACTCACTTTTCACATAGGCAATCCTAAAGTCTTTCAAAGTGATAAATTGCTACTTATTCATGCAAACATAGCATGATAAACTACATGACATGTTTAAATTTCCCATAAATATATAATCCATTATAAGAGACTTTTGTGACATTTTCTTTCTGTGTCTAAAACCATGCACTACCCACTGTAATGTCAACTGTCCTTGTATGTTGACACCGGGAAATTTTTAAATATTATTTCCTCTAGATTCTACCCCTGTCTTGACTGCTAATTAAGTGGATCCAACTGTCCTTTGAAATGTCCCTCAATTGTTTTTATTACTAAATGAGAATAATATGAGCACCAATTTGACTGGGTTGCTTTGAGTATTTAATGAGTGGGATGTTTTTAAACACACCAAATAATTCCATCTACATACTAGCTTGAGTTATGAGAAGTTGCATAGTCGGTTAAGTGTTGTTCCATTCTCATTTTGCTATCAGATTACTTGCCTTGGTTATTAATAATATTACAGATTTATTGCTCTCCACAATAGTGTGGCCATAAGTGTCACAACCTATGAAAACATGCCCAGAACCCTAATTCTGTGTCTTGGCAGGTGGTTGATTCTAAAGTTTACTTTCAAGGAAAGTTGCCACCTTCAAAATATTCATATTTTCTAAAACATAAGCTGCCAGAGATGTCACCTGTGGCCTTATTGCTGAGCTTCAGTTGCACAACATGTATCATCTTTATGTACTACAATTATAGTCAGCTTTCCGTGACTGCAACAAAACACTGGAAATGAACAACTTTAAAAGAAGAAAGGTTTGTGTTCCAGAGGCTTCAATCATTTGATAAATTGAATTTGTTTCTTTCTTTTTTTTTTTTTTTTTTTTTTTTTTGGTTTTTTGAGACAGGGTTTCTCTGTGTAGCCCGGGCTGTCCTGGAACTCACTCTGTAGACCAGGCTGGCCTCAAACTCAGAAATCTGCCTGCCTCTGCCTCCCAAGTGCTGGGATTAAAGGCATATGCTACCACCGCCCAGCTGAATTTGTTTCTTTAGGTTTATGATTAGGTAAGGTATGAGCAGACTGCTGATCTGAAAGTTAGCTGAATGTCCAAAGCAGAGTCTCGATCTAGAAGTCCTACTAAAAGGGCTGAAGTCCTTTTTCTAAGTTATATGCAGTGGTACATGACTGTCATCCCATTACTCAGGAAACTGACATGTAGAATCATGAATCCAAACACTTTAGTAAAAGTCAATTTAAAAATTTTAAAAAGCTGGGATTGAAGTACATCCACCCAGCTTACTTTTTCAGAGATGATTGAATCTCAAATAAGCCAACTCCATTTACATGTCATTAAAGATGCATACAGCTCTGCATACAGGTGTTTTGATAAAATAGGGAAATAGTCTCTGATCCTGGCTGCAAACCTTTATTGCAAACATAAAAGAAAACAACCGTTTTTTGATTTTTGTATACCATGTGTAGTTCTCAGCCTCTGTCTCAAAGGAAATCTCTGTATCCTGAGTCCATTTGATAGCCAGGTGAGCCCTGTGAGATGATGCTAAGTGTACCAGCAAAATTCGGCCCACCATGGGTTTACTGATTATAATCACACCTCAAAGTGATGGTCTAGAGATTAATTGCCTTGCGGTTACTTTGCCATTTGAAATAGAGTCAGAGAAATGAGAAAAAATATTTTCAAAGCTCTTATATGAGTTTAAATTTGATTCATAAAGAACTACAGGAGTTGTCTGTGGTATTTTCTTTCCCTTTACACAATCAATGTTTCTTTAGTTAGAGAGGGGCTCCAATCTATCAGCCTCCTGCGAGTACCCCTTTGAAATCTTCAGGGTGATAATTTAAGCAAAGTAGAAATGGAGAGAAGGAAAAGGTCACATTCTTGGAAATCCTTTGTGATAAAGATTTTCCTGGCTGCTTAATAAGATGGCACAGAGGGGATCAACATTACAATTAAGTTTGCAATCTTGTTGTACCTAGTGACTCAGTCTAAGTATTATCTTGGGCCCCTTGCCACAGTAAAGCTGACAAATTCCTCTGCCACTCCTAACCTTATGAGAGGACTTATTTGGATGACAAGCTCCCAGCTGCATCTAAAGGAAGTATTGTTTCCTTGTTCAGCTCTTTTCTTACATACATGATCAAATTGTCTAAGAATTGTAAGTGCCTTCCAGATGTATTTAGTGACTTCTAATTCCCTTGGACTACACTACCTCTGCTAAGTGGAGAATAAAAGACGAAAAGCTTAGTTGAATGTTGTGTGATCTTATGATATTCGTTTATTTAGATCCTTATTAGCTGTTCATGCTCAGGTTGGTTGAGTCTCACTTTTCCTCCTTGAGGCTTGGTAATTCCGGCATGGAAACAGTGTGCTGAGTGATGCTTTGCAAGCTAATCGGGATAAGGAGATGTCTTCTTCCTATTCATTAAATTACTTTTTAGAATAAAACTAATGGGTTCATTACGAAATTTTGTTTATATTTACATTTTACGTGTACAAATTCATTCTTTCCCTCCCAAATCCAGTTTGAGCGCCTCTTGTTGGTCCTATTTCCTTCTTTCTTTCTTTCTTTCTTTCTTTCTTTCTTTCTTTCTTTCTTTCTTTCTTTCTTTCTTTCTTTCTTTCTTTCCATCTTTCTTTATTTTTTTTTAAGGTTTTTTGAGACAGGGTTTCTCTGTGTAGCCCTGGCTGTCCTGGAACTAACTCTGTAGACCAGGCTGGCCTTGGACTCAGAAATCCACCTGCCTCTGCCTCCCAAGTGCTGGGATTAAAGGCGTGCGCCACCACTGTCCAGCGTTGGTCCTGTTTCTTTTCACAGAGAGTAACTTGTTTTGTTTCCCTGTCACTTGTATCCCATTGCTTTCTCTTCTTTCTGCAAGATGCCATCATAGCTGCTTTCTAGTTTCATCATACAGACACACACACACACACACACACACAAGCACACCCACATACACATATGTGCACTCAGCAGACACTCAAGTATATGTCACAGATGTGAAAGCAAACATTTTGTTGTTGTTGTTGTTTTGTTTTCTCAAGTTTGGCCTACTTTACTTGACATAATAGTTTCAAAGTTGAACTATTTTTAAAATGTCCTTTTTTTTCTTATGGCTCAGACAACTCTATTACCTATATGCCCCCTCATATTTTATTCATTTATCTTTTGATGGACATGAAGTTTGACTGTATCACCTATCTATTATGAATAGTGCAGTAATAAACATAGATATGCCAGGTTCTCTGTAACATGTTAACTGCACTCACAAATGATATGTAGCTAGGTCATATGGTAGGTCTGATTTTAGTTGTATGAAGATTCCATACTGATTTCTTCAGTAACTGCAACTAGGTTAAAGTCCTCCTAGCACTGTGCAAGAGTTCTTATCTCTACACCACATCATCATTTGCTTTTGTTATATTCTTGATGATAACCTTATGACTGGAGTGTCTCACCTGCCATTACTTAGCTTTTAAGTCCTAATCAAGTCAAGGAAAACATATGTTAGTAAAAAGCATGTCTATATGAGAAAGATATTTTCCTATTACCTTCTATAATTCTTTCACACAAGAAAGCGTACAAGTTCATGTCTTGTTAAACAAAATCCAAGGAAGAGAGTCTTTTTCATGTTGTTAGAGATATTGAGAACTGGAGAAGAAAGAAGACATGAGTTAATTTCACTTGCAGGATACAGAACTTTCTTGGAAGGTATTGTCAAGGTCCTCCCTTGAGTTATAGATGAGACAGCATGAGAACTGGAAGAGGGAATATAGACCAGTAACACCTTACCAACAATTCCTCAGTACCCAACTCTCTCAAAGTTGTAAGATTTTTCAAAGTTTAAGTTGTGGCAGAGTCTGAAATGAACATTATTAATCTTTCTTAGTGAATACTGGCAATGTTATGCTCCAAAAATTTCAAAATTTTAGTAACAGGATCTTGTCTCAAATTTGAATGGAATATTACATAATAAAGAAGTATGTTGACTTGTCTACATAAACTAATACTCCCTTCATCTACCAACTCTCCTTACAGTACCATAATTTTTAGATAAATATCTTATTTTTATTAATGACATATTAAATACTATAAAAAATGATGTGGGTATAGGAAAATATAGAGTAAGTTAAGAGAAAATCAAGATATTCCTTGCTTCTGGAAACACTATTGACTGGATAAACAATACTGGTGATATTCAGTGGACAGTCTTTATTGAGCATCAACTATATTTCAAGCATATTTCTAGATGTTGGATTACAGCTGGAGCTACATCACAACATTCTGTCACAGTAATGCTCTTCCCCCATACGTTCATAGTATTAACATAACAGCCAAAGTTAATCATTGTTCTACTTGGCAAGGTAGATATACACTGAAGGCATAGAGTAGTGAAGTTTATTGCTGCACTGGTGAAGGTAGCAGAGACAAGAAAGTAAAGTCAGGCAGGTACATAAGAAAGAACACCATCACAGTCCAATTATTCTGTTCTTCTTGTATGTAGCAACATGCACAGAAGTCATTAACTTTCTCTGTGGGTTTGGTGACAGCATCACAGTAGGTTTCTCATAAGCTGGATACCAAAAGATGACAATGGTGTATTTTAATAAAGCAGAGAATTGGATTCCTTGTTTTAAATTAGTTCTGCTGGGAGCAGAACCTGGAAGTGTCATGAGTGAGTGTGACCTGTGCAATCCTGACTGCTGGTTTCCACTCCTGACTTGGCTACATTTTTAGGTGAGTCATTTGTACAGACCATTCCATGCTTGGACTCACTCTCACCCATCCTAGGGTAGTAATAGTACCTATTTTGTAAGAACAAATAAGTAGCTACATGTTATGGTGGCAGGCAACAACTAGTGCTTAAAAACTGAGATTAAAAATGCACAAATCCCTGCTTTCATTTTGGCAATTAAGTAGCATCCCCTGCATACTATTTACCAAACTACAAATTATGTGATTATTCAGTTTTATTTAATATCTGTCACATCTCTCTGACAGTTATAACACTGTGATGTTATTATATTTTGAACACTATCCCTAATCCAAACATCAAATACATACTAGGATTCAGCAAATACATGTTGAAAGGTAAACGCATAGTGAGCAACAGAAAAGAGTAATTGCAGTGTATTCTTTAGCCTACAAGTAATTACCTAATGTCTTCTTTGTCAAAATTTTATTAATTATTTTTCTTGATAACTTTTTAACTTCAAAAATTATTCCTTACATTTAATTTTTATTGATTATTTTATTTGACATTTCAAATAGTATCCCCCTTCCAACTTTCACCTCCCCTCTGCTTCTATGAGGGTGCTCCCCCACACACCCACCCACTCCCACATCACTGCCCTAGAATTCCCCTATGTTGGGGCATCGAGTCTCCATAGGACCAAGAGTCTCCCCTCCCACTGATGTCAGATAAGGCAATCCTCTGCTACATATGCAGCTAGAGCCATGGGTCCCTCCATATATGCTCTTTAGTCCCTGTGAGCTCTGGGGAATCTGGTTGGTTGATATTGTTGTTCTTCCTATTGGGTTGTAAACCCCTTACGCTTCAGTCCTTTCCCTTACTACTCCATTGAGGTCCCTATTATCAGTCCAATGGCTGGTTGCTAGTATCTGCATCTGTATTGGTCAGGTTCTGGCAGAGCCTCTCAAGCGACAATTATACCAGACTCCTGTCAGCAAGCACTTCTTGGCATCAGCAATAGTGTCTGGGTTTAGTGTCTGCAGATAGTAGGGATCCCCAGGTGGGGCAGTCTCTGGATGGCCTTTCCTTCAGTCTCTGCTCCACTCTTTATCCCTGCATCTCCTTTAGATAGGGGAAATTCTGGGTTAATATTTTCCTCAACCAGTGGCCATTCCTAACCTCTGGATATGGTCTCTACAGGTTCCCTCTCCCCTTATTTAAGAAGTTTGGTTTGTAGACAGAGTGGTCTAGTTTTTAGTCAAGCTTCTGCATTAATTTAACAAAAAACACGTTGTTTCCCCATGATGATGCAAAAGACTAATAGTCTTGTCTAGGCACATTGGCTAAGAATTTAATTTCACACATCACACACAATCAGCATTGAGTTATCGGAATCTTATTTCACACCTAATTCATGGGAAACTTTAATCTTTTTAGCCCACATGCACAGTCCAGTACTCTGAAACAAGGCCCAGTCAGAGCTTAATGGAAAATAAAGGGAGAAGTGACAAAAGAGAAAGTGAACAAATGCTTGCTCCCATTTCTGTTCTTTTTATTTTAAATTTATTTTATTTATTTATATTCAAGTCCTTGTCCCCTCTCCTACAGTTCCTCATCACATTCTTCCTCCCTCTTGTCTCCAAGAGGGTGTCCCCCCACCAACTCAGGCCTCCCCCTTCCTTAGGGTCTCCAGTCTCAAGGATTTAGAGCATGTCTTCCCACTGAGGTCAGACCCAGCAGTCCTCTGCTATATATGTGCTGGTCCAGACACGGGGGGGGGGTCTTGGACCAGCCTGGGTATGCTGCCGTGTTCGTGGCTCAGTCTCTGGGAGCTGCCTGGGTTCTGGGTTAGTAGACACTACTAGTCTTTCTATGGAGTCGCCCTCCCCTTCAGCTTCTTCAATCTTTCCCCTAATTCAACCATACGGGTTTCAGTCTTCAGTCCAATGGTTGGGTATAGGTAATCTGTTAGGGAGTGTCTGCTTCAGTCAGCTGCTGGTAGGATGTTTTAGAGGACAGCCATGACAGGCTCCCATTTCTTATTTCAGAAAGGCAAGCAGATCACTGGGATCCACTACATCCTAAGGCCAAGATTTAAGCAGTGTTCCAGGAAGCTCCTGAGCATGCAAAACTTCTAGCACCTTCTCCTCTTTTGATCAACAAAGAGTTTAAATGCAGGCTAGGAACAGCTTGAACCAATCACTTGTATCTGCAGGGATGCTTGTCCTCTCCTTTTCAAAAGTCTACATTCATCAAAAGTTAAGGACCTAAATCCTCCCTTTAAAATCCCATTGCGAGTTTCTGAGAGTCAACAGGAGTGAAGGATCCTGAGTGTGCCTATGTTATACTTGACCAGAATGTGCTCATTCATGCAAATCCAAAGCCGAAGTTCTATTCATGGGTCCTACTGGTATCCCTGCATTTCCCCAACCCAGCTATTTCCATTCATCACTGGCTGCTTTTTTGGATGAGGCCCCATTAACTTTTGATGAATTCTGATTAATATAAACTTAACCCCTCACTATATTCTCCTCAGAGCAGTCTTTCCACAATATAAAATTGCTTAAAGTTCACTACAACCTAGCACCTCCAGATAATACAAAAACAGAAACAAACAACAACAAATGTTGAATGTATAAGACAGTGTCTTTAAATTTGAAAACTTCTACATTTCTCGTTAACTTCTTTACTCCATACTCAGATCTCAGGATACGGCATTACAAAGTCTTTTGTTAATAGGTTTGGTGGGTGTTTATTTGCTTGTTTGTTTGTTCATTTGTTTTAGAGAGCATTGCATCTCCATCACTTGCATCTATTCTTCTCTTCATTACTTTCCCCTTTCCACTCCAAAATCTATGATCCCTTAAAATTATTACTGATTTTATATACATATATATATATATAATTATATATATATATGTACACTATACTTATATACATATATACACACACATACACACACACACACACACACACACACACACACACACTTTATACATATTGTTTCTATGACCAAGGATGCACATTCTTGCATCTCAGGACAGATAGGTGGAGTTAAGTAGGTTAGAGTTAATTAGGCTGCACTTTCTAATGTTCAATATTTGTCTGCTTAAAACTGCTTTAAATCAGTTTTGACTGTTATAGTATGCTCTCTTTTATGTGTTATTTCATCTTCTAGTAGTCTAGTCTGTAAATGTAACTTTTATTTGCTTGACATAATTGTCGTCTCAGAGGCTTAATGCCTCCTTTGTTAAACTAGGCCTAGTCCCAAAAGCTTGTAGCATCCAAGAATCTAATATGGGTCTAGAATGTTTTCAACCACTGATTCTTGCTGCAGAATAATCTCCCCCTTTCTTGGTCTTTCTGAACTCTCACTGGCTGGTCCAACTCAGATGTTCTAGCTCAAATTCCTCTCCCAGATGACTTATTCAATCTGGCTTTTGTCTCTCAGTGCCTGAATTGCTCTGATTGGCCTCAGACTAAAGTCTAGCAATCTTTCTAATCATGTGGCTCATTCTTGTTCTCTGAGTTATTCTGTCTTTCCCTGTGTCTAGCTTGCTCTTTCTTCAACCAGTCTCTATAAAACCATCTTGGTAAAACTGCCTTCGTCCCTTCTCAGTGCTACTCTACTCTCCTTCCCCACTCTACTGCTGCCCAGGAACTCTACTTTATTTCTGTGCTGCACTCTCTTTTTCTTGTTCTGTCTGCCTCTTTCTTATTTTTTTTCCTTTATGGAATCAAAATTATTCTATAAATTTCAAATTATTACACTGTCAAAAATGCAGAACAAAATGACATGGGATGAAACATAAAATCAAGGTAAACCTGAGCAAAATAAGAACCAGTATCATTTACATAAATTATGATTACTAACAAAATCCTCAAAGGGTGTGTGCTGAGCTATAGCCCTCGTATATTAACACTTGTGAACTAAAAGAGGATCTGGAACCTACAAAACACATCTGGGTCCTGTTCCTTCCTCACTATGTCCCTCTGGCTTGTGCCTGTGGTGAGATGTGCTCTGTCCTTCCTTTTTTTAATTTCTTTTTTTTTTTTACACTCCAGATTATATTCCCCTCTGATTCCACCTCAATGTTCCACTTCACATACTCTGTTCCCAACCATGTCTCCATGAGGATTCCCACCCCCCCACCTTCGACCTTAAAGTACTGGGCTCCAGTTTCTGAGGGTTTAAGGTTGCATCTCTTGACTGAAGCAGCCTTGGCAGTCCTCTGCTGTTGACCTTAATTCACTAGGTAGTTCTGCCTGTTGGTGTCAGTGTCTAAGAATCTTGAGAGTCCATTAATTTAAGAAGCTTCCCTTTCCTCTCTCTTCTAAGAAAGTTGGGCATATTCTATTCTGTCAAGTCTTTCTCTTATTCACTACTTTTTCTGCTACTCAACTAGACATTCCTGTCAAATAAAGATGCTATTTCTACAGACTAACTTTACCTTTATTGTTTGAGATTTAAGGTGTGTCCTAAAGGCATGTCTGTATTCACGTGCACGCCGCAGCTAGAAATGGCCAGCCAGAAACACTAGCCCTGCCAGCCGTGAGACGCCAGTGTGGGAGATGGCTCTGCCAATCTTCCACGCTATCTTCGCAAGGCTGGGCATTGCCCAGACCATCCAGCCATCCACAAGGGCCCAGTAGCAAAATGAGACTTTAATGCTTAAAAATTAATCAAAGGCTTTATATGTTTGGCAAAGCTCAATATCAATATGTCTATACAAAGAGAATTGTTTCCCAATTAGCTAACCTAAGCAAAAGTTGTTAACCACATCTGCTCTCCATACCTAGGTGGCTCTCAATTGCTCCTGCATCTCTGCTCTCCCTAGCTCCTCCTCTTCCTTTTCCTCTTCCCCTCCTTATTCCTTCCACCTTAGCTCCTCCTACACCAGTCAGAGGGGTTAAAAGTGTGTGATAAGAGCACCACATCCTAACTAGAAGAAGGTTTAAATATCCTGTAACACTAGTCCAGATATGAGAGCATAAAATTTCAACATCTATTGGAATTTAGGCTGAGAGCTGGCCAATCATCACCAAATTGCTTTTGTTAATATTAGACCAGAAGCCTGTGTGAATAATAAATTATAATGTGATTTAAATAATTAAATAAAAAATATTAGACCAGAAGATCTACCTGAATGAAAGTGCTGGTGAAATACATCCCATCTTTTAATAGAAGAACTCACAATGCTATCTTGGAAAAGCCTGGAGATAGGGAGTGACCTATAGAATATTTATATATGATTGAACAACTTTTAAACTTCAGTATACTATATACTTTGAATCACAAAGGCATACCTGAGCATTGTTATGCTTCTTCCTGAACATGTAGGCAGTACTTGTACAAAATGGTGATCTATTTATCAATGCTGGTGTAATTTGAACTAGTTATATTAACTATTATTTTTTTATTTATAATTGTGAAGATCTCTCAAAAACAAAGTAATTTTCAGCATGCTTATAATATGTTAACTATTTTTTAAAAGACTGAATGAAGAGCATTGCTATCAATGACAATAAAAGTGTTATTATACACAATATGTCAGGGATAATACATCATGGGGGTGGTGCTGTCGTTCTGATTTTGCATGCCACTAAACAGACCTGAAGAGCTAATGAGAAATTCAAGTATATGTGTTTGTTCAACCAAGACAGAAAAATCTGATCCTTCACTTTTCTCTTCTCGTGGATTTAAAAGAGCTACTGAGAATGATTTGTATCTAAGCTTTACTGACATAATACTTGATTTTTGGGGAAGAACATCCATGTGAGAGATTCAGTCTTTATGAATATCTTTCCCAATGTCGCCACAATTGCAAGGACAAGAACCTTTCTTTGCTGCTATAGTTACTGTTTATATTTTCAGGAAATTTCATTTTCTTTGTGTAGTTGATCAGATTCTGTGTTCTTGAGAGATGTCTATCTGGTGTCTTACAGCTTTATCTCTCTGAATAAATATGATCCTGAAAAGTAGAGGAGAGGCAGTCCTTATCCCTAACATTTTTATGGCTCTGTTAATGCAAAGACCTGAAACTATTTCAAGTCAAACATGGCCAGCTCCCATCTGGTTGAGTTAGAACTTTATTTAGGAATCTTCTTATCAGTCAAATAACTGGAAGTCTAGATAAGTTCTGTGGATAAGAAGTGAATATCAGCCTGATTTCAGATTGTAGAAGCTAAGAAAATGTATTAGAAATAAAGGAGTTCATCAGAAGGAATCAATTAGGAAGTTTTGTTGGCATGAAGTGAATTCTCAGGACTGATGAGTTTAGCATTCGTTGAATTGGCTGGAGGACTGAATGATGCACCCTGTATCTTCTTCCAGGATGAAATTATTCACCATATGATTTTCAAAGTCCTTCAGGTCTAGGGGTTGATTTGGCTCTCTACAAATACAATACTGTTATGTTTTCCTCTACGCAGGAGGCATGTCACAGAAAACTTGCCTGCAAATTGATTTTATTTTGTAAATGAAAACCTAATTGGAATACACTAGGGGGAACTTGCTAGTCAAGGAAATCCTTGTATGGTGTGAAAACTGCTTATTCTCTTGAGAATAAGTACTCCTTCATGTATCTGGTTTGTGAAGTTAAATTTTTGTGCAATGAGTTTCATGTAACTGTGGCCGTCTGTGCGTTGTGGAGCACCTGGGGGAATTCATTAAAATCAGTTTAGTAATAAGCCTTTACTGAGTAACTCTCACATATCCCAACCACATGAGACTTTTGCAATTTGAAAACATTACACTTACTAGTGAAGAGATTTTTTTTATGTGCTGTTATCTAACTTTTCTGCAAAACTGATTAGTTATGAGTCAAAACACCCTGAATCTTAGATACTGCTATAAGACAATAAACTGATCAGCTAGTTTAAAACAAGTCTAGTTTTTTTAGAGTGCGCGTAATTTAATAAAAATACTTTAAAAATCAATATGCAACTAAACAAATATTGACACACTTAATTGAATTATATAGTTTAGGTTTTTTTTTTTTTAATTACTTTTATATTTTACAGCCCAGTCATTGCTCCACTCCTGGTCTGTCCTCCCACAGTTCCTAATCCCATTCCTCCTCCCCACTGTCTCCAAAAGGAAGCCCTACCTCTGCCAGCCTCTCCACTCCTGTGGAAAACTAGTCTGCTTTATCAGTATTTCCTATATTCAGCCCAATGTGGAATGCAACTTTCATAAATAATGAGCTATGCCTTTGAATACAAGTGACAAATGTTTTAACTTCTTAGAGCCCCTGTTAGCTCTTCTGTGCTAAAGTCACATTCAACATTCCGTATGTATATTACCCATATTTAGACCAGTGACATGAATTCTACATATATATTGAGGTGTTGACCTAAAACAAATTTTTGAATGTCTTAATTTAAATAAAATTACATCTTTTCTCTTTACCTTCCTCATTTCACCCCTTCGACTCCTTTCTCTCAACTCCTCCTCAAGTTGGTAGCCTCTTTTACTTTGATTTTTATTGTTACATACCTAATTGCATATATAAGAATGTATGTGTATACACACACACACACATATATACATGAAAACTTCTGAGTCCATTTTTTATAATTGGTTTATATATGGTTTCAAGATTAAGCCCCAGGAGTGAAGCTTTTTTTCATTTATTTTATGTTTAAGTATTTATTTTCTTTTTTTAAGTCTAATAATTAATTAGCAGAAAGAACCCTCCAGAAACATATTGCTTTGTGTTCTGGTGGGAGGGAGCAAAGACAGTGTGTGGACTTGGTCTATATCTTCAGTGTGCACTTCTAAGTCCCAGCCCAGGTGTGTAGCTCTCATTTCAATACCTACAGAATATGGTTTGCATTAGATGGGTGAGACAGCCCTGCTATTCATTTTGGACACTGAAGATCAAGTCATTCCATGGCTTTCACTTTAATAAATCTCAAGCAGGTGGTGATCTCTCAGCTGTCTAAATGTTCCCTCTACCCATAGGAGCAGTGCCTAAGGAACCGTTGGTCCCCACTTCCCTGGTCAGTGGTGGAGAAAGGGCATTCGTTTTCTTATTTATCTGTTTTGGGTTTTTGAGATAGGATATTTGTATTTAACCCTGGCTGTCCTGGAACTTGGTATGTAGCTCAAACTGACATTAGCTCACACAGATTTACCTTGTCAGTCTAGTGGTTATTTCCTTAAAGAGATTCTGGTATTACTATGTGACTCTTTTTTATCATTAGGTATCTGTGATACCATACATAGCAATCATACCCACAATGATGGTAGACTGTCTCATTTCTTTCTTTCTTTCTTTCTTTCTTTCTTTCTTTCTTTCTTTCTTTCTTTCTTTCTTTCCTTTCTTTCTTTCCTTTCTTTTTCTTTCTTTCTTTTTCTTTCTTTCTAATAGTATTTTTTTATTCTATTGAAAATGGATTTTTCTCACATAATATATTCTGGTAACAGTTTCTCTTCCTTCTACTATTCACAGTCCTTCCCCATCTCTCTTCAGATCTACAACTTTCTTTGCTCATTAGAAATCAAACGAGCTTCTAATGGATAATAATATGATATAATAAATATAATAATATAATATTATAAAACAAAAACTAACACATCAGAATTGGACAAAACAAGCACAGAGCCCAAGAGAAAGCACAAGAATAAGACTCATTTGTTCGCACACTCAGGAATCCTGTAAAATCTCTAAACTAAGACATGAAGGAATACTAGGGTAAAAATGAAAGAGGAAAATAATAAAAAATATGAAAGAAAAAAAATAAGATAAATTTTAAAATGAAATGCCTTAAGAAGACATTATGAGACAGGAAATCTCCAAAGATGTCATTGAATTAGGTTTCTCTAAGTTCATATGAGCTTTGATCATGTTGATTTAGAGAGAGCCTTGTTTTCTTCATATCCTCTATTGTTTCTGAATATTATATGTTCTAAGATCTCTCTCTCTCTCTCTCTCTCTCTCTCTCTCTCTCTCTCTCTCTTGCTGCTCTGTCGTCATGTGTGTGTGTGGTGTGATGTCTGGCTTGGGTTTCTGTATTTCTTTCCATCTTATGCAGAAAGAAGCACTCTGATGATGGTTGAGCAAAACACTGATAGATGAGTATAGCAGAATGCCATTATGAGTAATTTTATTGATACTTTTATTTAACAATAGTACTTAGCATTGTCATAGTATTCTCAGCTCTCTAGTCTCAGGTTCTTAATCATCTAAGTAGTGTTATGTATGGGTTCCATCTCATGGAGTGAGCCTTAAATTAAATCAGATATTGATTACTCCAGCAATGTTTATGCTACCATTGCCTTAGCATAGCTTGCAGAATGAACACCATTTTGAAAAGTGTTGTAACTGGGTTACTGTTTATATTTCTCTTTTGACAGTGTTCTAAGTAACTTGCTGTACCAAAGATACCAGAATGGAAGAAAGATAACATAGAGGTATAGGCTCTATGTAGACACTCTCTTGATGTCTCTATTTTCAATGATTTGAGTAGGTGATAGCTTCAGCAAACAGGACTTACTATCAGTTTGTAGAGAACATTCTATAGTTTTGGCAAAAATCTGGGTTGTTAAAGAATACACATGGAGGGACCCATGGCTCCAGTTGCATATGTAGCAGAGAATGGCCTTATCTGGCATCAATGGGAGGGGAGGACCCTTGGTGCTGTAGAGGATCAATGCCCCAGCACAGGAGAATGTTAGGGTTGTGAAACAGGAGTGGGTGGGTGGGCAAGGAAGCACTGTCATAGAGAAGCAGGGGGAGGGGATAGGGAGCTTGCAGATGGGAAACCAGAAGGGGTATAACATTTGAAATATAAATAAATAAAAATAATCAGAAAATATCTGGGTTGTTTATAGGTTCCTATAGGAACTCTTTGGCTAACAACTCTTATGATCATATTAAAACAGAAACTTCTTTAGACTTGTCAAAGAACTGTACAATTAAAAATGCTCCTTCTTTTTGTCTACTTGAAACTTTCCTAGTATCAGGGCTATTTTGATCCAGTGTATTTAGCCTCTGTAATCCACTGCTGAAAATTGACAAACTTAACATCAAGCTCATTTATTATAGTGTACATGTCTTTTAATGGACCTTTGTCTTTCAACATCAGTGTTAGTGCTTACTTCTAGTGTCATTTGGATGAGTATTCTCTGCTTTCTCCAATCCCTCCTTCAAGAATGGATATTTCCTCTCTCTGAACCTTTCTTTGACTCCTGCTGGTCTCCATGGAGATCTTTTCTTTTAGGTCATCCCTGTGAGACTGAGCATGGGAGTTCACCTCACTGTGCTCTTATCTTGAAATATTTGTGTAACTTTATTGTTTTTTATTGATAGTGTTTCACACGACACCTAGAAACACTAAGTATAATTCTTCTACTTTTCCTGTCTTTTCTTCTGTAAGTTGTATCAAGTTCATTAACACACACACAAACACACACACACACACACACACACACACACACACACACACACAGCACACGCTCATGTATCCACATACATATTTTTACTAGGAAAGACATTGTTTGATGTTCTGTAGAGTTCTTTTATCTTACCCAAAACAGTCACCAGCCTTCAGAGTAACACATAATATAACAAATTAGAGAAGTCTTCACCTTACCTAATCAACATGGCTACATACTCCCAGGGAGTCAACAGATACTGAAGCAAGCATTTTCTCTGAACAGTACATTATACATCTGCAGTTGTAAAATCAACACACCACTTACTGAAAAAGTGAGTCACTTCTGTATTTTGTGTTGTATTACAAACAATTTTATCCAAAGATGAGTGAAGGTGACATTTTCATTTGTAAAACTTGTAAATTAAGCATACTTCTCATTTGTTCTAAGGAGTTAAAAATATTTAATAAACAAGGAAAGCTTGTGATTTACTTTTTAAAATTATCTTCACAGAGAACCATTGCTGGGATTCCAGGGCACTTCATGTCAACTGTTCTTGCTATGAAGTTTCATGTGTGCTATATTCTTTAAATACTGTGAAAATGTATGGGAAGCTAATTTTTTGAAATCTTTTTCAAAAAAATTTAAATTTCACTGTATTTCAGTTAGGTTGAAGTGCTACTCATTAATTAAAAATTAAAAAAATAACTAATCTTCCCCAGGAGAAAGCACACCAGTTGTTTGTCCAAAGCCAACTTGCACACTTGAAAACACACATATATTAAATATTATATGGACTAGCTGGAAATTTTAAATATACAATACATACAACACACATACAAGTACACACACATGAACACAAATGCACACACACTCCCTCAAGCAATAACTTTTAGTGAAAGGAAAGGTCTTATGTCTAAACCAAATGCTCTAATAAACGAAACTATACTTATTAGATATTAATAATAGAAATTATTTTCTGCATTAAATAGTATAAAATAAATCATTGAAAAATCTAAGATCATAGTGTATCAAACTTCTTATCATGCTAGAAGACATTCCAAGTATTAACATTGTTCCTTCTAGCCTTTGTCTAGTAAGATTCTTTATATGCATTCCAAGTCTGTGCAATTTGAAACTAGGTTAGTTTTCATATTTAAAAGTACTTTATATGTGTAGAAGGCATTTCTATTTTATCTATTGTAGCACCTTAGAAAGCAGGATATTAATGATATGATTGAATTATATTCCTGAATCAGCTCTTTACATTTTACATTCACTCACCACAATTTTATCTGTTCTTGTAAAACTTCATATGAATGTGCAATACTAAATAGATTTGTCTCCACTATTCTGTACATTTTGGTTTCTGAGATTAATATAAAATATGCATCTATGTAGTTGGACTTTTATTAATCCTGTATGAGCTACTAATACATGAATGAACTATATATAACCATAACCAATTTTGAATAATGGACAACCAACAAATTGCCTTACCCTTACACTTGTTAATAACAATGATATTGTGTAGACACATTTATGTGTAAATTTTGGTTTAATCACTACTATATTGACCAAAATATAATTTCCTAGAAGTCTAATAACAGATAGTAGACTATGTGTACTTTCAAATTAACAAAATACATGGAAATTATTTTCTAGAATAGCTGCATTAATTATACTTCTGTCAGTAACCTCCCACTCACTGGCACTGCTCTGAACTTGCTCATGTTGAGTATTGCCAGACCCATGAATAATCACAGACTTGGTGAGAACAAAATGGTATCTGTGAGTGGTTCCAATTTTAACTTCCATTTTATTTATACAAATGAATACAACTTATATGTTGAGTGAAGGCTTTTGCATCATCCTCTGTGAAAAACATGCTTGTATCTTGAGATTTTCTTTATCTGTTATTATCTTTATGTGATGTTGCTAGTAATCCTTCTAATGTTAAGGTTATGACTTTCTTATCAGTAAACACACTCAAGATATCTCCTTGCTCGAGGCTTTCATTTTTACTTCCCTGGTAGAAACTGTATTAATTCTTATTTTCAGCATAAATTAAGTTAGATTTATGCATTTTTTAATTTTTTCATGTGTCTTATATTAGTAAATATTTTTTTTATATTCCTGGGAGAGGAAGGTATTTTGACAACTTTTATTTTAAAAAGTTATACTTTTAATTTTCACTTTATGATACTAAAAAAAATCTAGTAGTACTGATGTTTTACATTTCCAATGGAGAACTTTATAGATTATCAGGTCTACTTGTTTGTTTTTTATATTCAAGAGATCTTTTCAGTTTGTTGCATATTTGCAGTGCTTTTGTATAACTTAACTACCTTCACTACACAGAACATTCCTTTCACCCTGTGTGTGTGTGTGTGTGTGTGTGTGTGTGTGTGTGTGTCTGTGTGTCTGTGTGAATAGGTCTATTTTCTAAATTCTACATTCTTCTTATTGTTTATCTATGTCTAAATTAATGTCTATAACAATCTTTGTGTGAATTATTATGTTTTAAGAGACAAAGAGGAATTAGATCTCTATACTTTTTTGCTTCAGAAGTGTCCAGATCATCCTAGGACCTCTGTTCATTTATATAACATTGTTTTATAATTTTGTCAATGACTATGTTAAAGCCCATTAAAATTATTACTAGATGTTGATTGAGCCATTGATAAGATGGTAGAATATGATTTCATAAAGCTGCTGAATCTTTTTGAATGTATGGCATGAATTTCTAATTATTTAGACACATTTTGCATTCTTCTTTTTATATGTCTAGTAAAATAAAATTGATATACAATATACTATGCATATAAGTTTAATAGAATGTGATTACATATATGTATGTGTATATATATATGTATGTATATATATATGTGTGTGTGTATGTGTATGTATACACACATACACACACACATATGCACACACATCATTACCACAGTAAAAATAATGACCTGATTCCTATGTTTCATGGTGACTTTTCTATGTTTATGGCCTGTTTTTAATGGAATTTATAAATTTTCTCCCAATATGTCATTCTATTATGAAATATTTTATCATTTTGCCTTTTCTTTAATGATACTTTTCTGTTTGTTTTTTGACAATCTCGTAGATGTATAATGCATTCTGATATTAATAAACTCCCTTCTAATGTCCATTCCCCACAGTCCTTCCCTCTTCCTTACAAGTTTCCATATATCCACCACTTTTTTGTTATGTCTGTTTTGTTTGTTTGTTTGTTTTGAAACTCATTCAGTTTCACCAAGATCATTTATGTGACCATGGGTTTGAAATTTTATTGGAACCCGATATGATCCTCTTTAGTAGGAACTCAACTGAAACAATGACTGCCCATCTCCCAGAATGCACTAGTAGTCAATAATTCAGTGGGGTCTTGAGTAGAACCCATGAAATTTTCTCCAGCCCATGATTTGCTAATGATAGACTCTCCAAATGAAGAATTCAGTAAGAGTCTTTTCAATCCTAAATCTAAAATTTCAATTTAGAAATAATACTTTGTATTTCTATTCAAAATTAATGTATGTCATAATAAAAAAGAAACTATAAAAAACAAAAAAAAATCAGATATCTTGATTCTATCCATGATCCTCATTAAATGTCCATTTAAATTTTTCCTGTTTTTAATTTCTTTTTCTTATTTCTGATATTATCATTTTATATATTTCTTATTGAGTCACTCAAATTTGTATTTACTAAAATAGTGTTGATTTTGCCTAAAGATACCTTTTCTTCGTAACTGCCTTAAAGATAGCATTGATTGTTGTTCTTCCCCACTTTAATCTTTACTTTTCTACCATTATTATTACACTGCTCTACTGTTTACAGATTCCCTCTGTAGCAGTGAAAAATGCAACTCCTACTTGTACTTGTTTTATTTACATAACATGGCTTCTACCATTTTGTTTTTAGCTGATCTTTTCTTAGTGATTCATGATCAATTCTATATATGTTCACATATAGACTTTACTTTTTTGATATTAATTTAACTACACTTCTCCCTCCCCATTTCCTCCCTCCAAGCCCCCCCCCGTACCTCCTCTCTGCTCGCCTTCAAATTCATAGCTCATTCTTTCTTTGTTATTGCATGCATATATGCATTTGTAGATATATTTATATTCTTTTTTTTTAATTAAAAAATAAGTATTTCCTGGTTCAGTATACTAGAGATTACATTATTTGATGTTGGGAGCTCTGTCCTCTGTCTCTTTCACCAAACAGTATCTAGATGGGTATAGTCACAGACCTGGGAAGTATTTGGTGAGCATGTAGTGAGGTTAGTTGAAGGATATCAGATACAGTAGAAAGAACAGGACACCAGGAGTCAGGCTGGCCTTCAATCTGATATCTCCATATTTATATTCTTAAGTATACCTTTTTGAAACAAAATAATACTTGTATATATATTTCCAGGGATGATTTGACATTGGACATCCAATTTGATGTGCTCTTCCCTAGAGAAGACCATTTCTCTTGGTCACAGGTTACTGATCTTTCTATTGTAGAGTTGAGATACCATGGGCTTTGCCCCATCCAGTTATGCATGTTCCTTGATTTAGCTTTGTTCATATCACATTAAGGCATTCATGTTAGTGAGTATGATCATATTTCTGTTGTTATTACAAGACCGAAACTCAGAGTAAACTCTCTGCTGCCCTAACTCTGACAATCTTTCTGCTTAACTTTCACAAAGTTCCCTGAGCCTTAGGTGCAGTAATGTTTTGTACATGTATCCATTTGAATTACTGATTGGGATAGTCTGTTGATAATAATTTGTGTCAATTAAGAAACTCTAGAGGAGAGAGTTGGGAAAAGTTTATCAATACATTCTACATTGCAGTTAGATAGGTGTAAGTAGTTTGTATTAGATATTACCAGACAAGTTATGTATACACAGCACTCCTCTACTATGCAGCTCAAATAGGTAGACTTTAAAGATTTATGTAATAATGAAATTGTGAGTGTTTGAGAATCTAAGGATGTCTAATGGGATTTCTTATGAATATATACTATGTGCAGTAAATTCTTTTCCTAATTTAATATTTCTTTTTTTTTCCTTTTTTAATTTTATTTTTTTTGCTTATTTACTTTATAACCCGTCCCAGTCACCCCCTCCCACAATCCTTCCCCATCTCTTGTTTTCTGAGTACCCCCTCCTCCTGTATCCCCCACCCTGCCACTTTAAGTCTCTGAGAGGCTAGGTGCTTCCTCTCCCATTGAGGCCAGATGAGGCACCCAGCTAGAAGACCATACCCCATATACAGGCTGCATGTTTTGGGATAGCCCCCACTCCAGATGTTTGAGACCTACATGAAAACCAAGCTGCACATTTACAACATATGTGCAGGGAGGCCTAGGTCCAGCCCATGGAGGTAGATCTGTGTAGACTAGGTATGCTCCACGGTTGGTGATTCAGTCTCTGAGAGCTCCAAGGGTTCAGGATGGTTTACTCTGTTGATCTTCCTGTGCAGTTCCTATCTCCTTAGGGTCCACAATCCTTCTGCCTATTCTTCTATAAGATCCAAAACACAGCTGACAGCAGATGTTGGCGAGGATGTGGAGAAAGAGGAACATTCCTCCATTGTTGGTGGGATTGCAAGCTGGTACAACCACTATGGAAAGCAGTCTGGTGATACCTCAGAAAATTCAACATAGTGTTACCTGAGGACCCAGCTATACCCCTCCTGGGTATATACCAGAAGATATTTCAACATGCAACAGGGCCACATGCTCCACTGTGTTTATAGTGGCCTTATTTATAATAGCCAGAAGCTGGAAAGAACCCAGATGTCCTTCAACAGAAGAATGGATACAGAAAATGTGGTACATTTACACAATGGAGTACTACTCAGCTATTAAAAATAATGAGCTCATGAAATTCTTAGGCAAATGGATGGAGCTAGAAAATATCATCCTGAGTGAGATGACCCAATCACAAAAGAACACACATGGTATGCACTCAATGATAAGCGGATATTAGCCCCAAAACACACAATACCTAAGATACAACGCATAAACCTCATGAAACTCAAGAAGAAGGAGGAAGACCAAAGTGAGGGTGCTTTTGTCCTTTTTAGAATGAGTATCAAAAGATTCAGCCAGAGCTCCCAGGATCTAAACCTCCAGCCTGAGAACAGACAGGGGCAAGCTGTCCTCTGAGAGGCTCTAACCAGCAGCTGACTCAGACAGATACAGACATCCAGAGCCAAAAAGTGGATGGAGCTTGAGGACTCTTATAATTTAATATTTCTTATATCTGCAGTTCTTAGAGTCTAAGTATTTTTGAGAATTCATACTTACAAAGACTCTTCATTGTCTATGCATTTGGTAATTTATTATTTTCAGCTCATCATTAACTGTACCTTCCATAAGATATTCTGAGGATACTTAATAAGATTTATTTCTTTCAAGGAGACTCTACATTTTTCTTTGTACAATGCATTAATTAAATCACAGTAGGAGATAAATATTAGGCAAGGCTTTACAACTTGCTTATACACATAAAATATCTAAGGTATAGATATGCCAATAATTGATTGCCATTTTGTTAATAATTTATTACTATCAAATGTGGAAAATCATATTGTATACCACAGAAAAATGTAGTTGTTATTTCATAATTAAAATAAATAATGAAATTTGTTTCTAAGAGAAAGGGCCTTCATTTCCTTGTGTGGCATTTCTTAGATCATAAAACTAATACAAATCTTATCCCAAGATGCACAGAATATTATGTTGATTGGTAGTAATACATAGCTAATACATAGTAAAATATGTATCTATACAATAATATAGAAATTATTGTTTCCTATATAGCTTAGTAAGATTACAGACAGCTTTTGGCATTTCCTTATGAACAATATATTTTCCTGAACATATTATTTTGTAAAATGTATCACATTTATGAATATCTGATTTAGATGAAAGTAGTGATGGCATTAAAATCATGTCCTTTTTTTCCAGAGCCATCTGTAAAAGAACAAGGCCTAAAATTTTACTTCCTGCGTATGATGTGTCTATATACTCCATTTGTAATTAATACAACACTAGGCTGCAACTCCATTTTTTTTCCAAATTATATTGTCAAGAATCTAGTTGTTTCATCTATATTCTCTAAAGCCAAATAACCTTTTAGAAATATTATTCTCCATACTGCCATTAATGTACATTTGATAATTAATAATGCTTTGTACATTATGCAAGGCATTTAAGTTTCAAATAAATATTCAATTTACCAAATGATTACCAATTTGTTATATACCATAGGTATAAGAAAATTGTTTGTTTGCTTGTTTTTTGATGTATTAAATATGACATTATCATTCAGCCTGAGATGTCTTGATTAAAGTTATTTTTTGATACTATTTGATATATGAGTATTTGTATGTGTATGAGTGTGTATATGTTAGTATAAATGTGTATGTTATTAATCAACTTTATACAACACCCCACAAGATCCAAATGATTTCATTTAATAATTTCTAAGATTATTTCTGGATGTAACAATATTTTCTGCATAACAGAGACTGGAGGAAAATGTAAGAAACTGTACAGTGTCAATCTCAGTTGATATAGGTGAGAACACTGAGAGGTTCCTCTGACTGAGGAGGATCAATTCCATTTTAATATTTGGAAACAATTATTAGGTAATCATTAAATTGGGAAAAGTTCTCCAATTTATAGGTCACAGTTCATAGCGTATATACCAGGGATATTCATTCCTCATTACAGAAACTGATTTTTTTTTTCAGTAAATTCATCTCAATTTCTTCTCAACACATATGACATCTTCCACATAATGCCACAAGTTCCATGATAGTCTCTAGAGACACTATACTGCCTTGAGATTTATAGAAGGCCCATAACTATCTCCTGCTTGTTAAAATATACTCATTCTAAACACAGAGGGTGGATATTTTATGAGTTCATTACTCAAGAGGCCCCAGCTATGACCTGCATTATTATGTCAGATATGGGAAGGCCAAATTCTATGTCAAATCATCTCCTCCATCCACACAGAAGAAAAAAAAAATATGTCTTAATTTTATTTCCAACTCTACCCTTGAGTTTTACTGTGGACCCATAATATAAGGAACAATGACAAAGGAGAGACCTTCGCCTTTCTTATAAAACTGTCATTTAGAGCATTGATATTCATAGTAGCCATCTCAGTGTCCTTCTTACTCCTTATTCTCTAAGTTCCCAGCCAGCAAAGACTTCTTTCTCAGACAAAGAATCTCCTTTTCCTGATCATACAGTTAAAACAATATGTTGATGAAAAAAATAAACTAACATATATTGCTTTGGTAGTTAGCAGATACTGTGGCTTATTGTTGTTATTGTTTATTTGTTTGTTTGTTTGGTTGGTTTGGTTTGGTTTTTGAGACAGGTTCTTATGCTGTTGCATTAGGTGTCCTGGAATGAAATGTGTACAATGGGCTAGCCTCAAACTCAGAGATCTTCCTGCCTCTGCCATCCAAGAGCTAGAATTAACTATGTGTACTACCACTACCAGCTAGGATACTGTGTTCTTATTTTTCCTTTATTCTTCTTTCACATATCACATCCCAACTGCAGTTTCCCCTCCCTCCTCTCCTCTTATTATCTCCTCTCTTTCCCAGATCTGTTGCTCTTCAGAAAAGAGCAGACCTCCCATGGGCTATCAACCAAGCATGGCACAAGTTACAGTAAGACTAGGCACAAACCCTCATATCAAGGCTGGACAAAGAAAGAGTGGAAGGAAGAAATGGTCTCAAATGCAAAGAATGGTCATAGGCAGCCTCAGTTCTCATTGTTAGGAGTCTCACAAAAACACTAAGCTACAAACCATAACATATATGTAGACAACCTAGCTCAGACACAAAAGGCTCTGCGAGTATCTCTTCTGTCTTTTTGAGTCCCTATGAGCTCTGGATAGTTGATTCTGTAGGCTGTTATCTTGTGGTGCTCTTGACCCTTCAGACTCCTACAATCCCTTCTCCCACTCTACCACTGTATTCTGTAAGCTCTGCCTAATGTTTGGCTGTGTATCTCTGCATTTGCTCATATTATTTGCTGAATGAGGCCTTTCTGATGATTATCATGCTAAGCTCCAGTGTATGAATATAGCAGAATATCATTAAGAATTGTATTAAGTTTTTGTTATATTTAGTTTTGTTTTATTGGTTTTGTTTATTTGTTGGCTAGTCATCATTGTTTCTATCCTAAGTCTTGGGCTATCCAGCCTCTGATTTCTGACCTTCCAGCCAATGTCAAGCCTGGGCTCTCTTTCATGGTATGGGTCTCAAATTGAACCAGTCACTGGTTGACCACTCCAACAAGTTCTGCACCACTTTTACCTCAGCACATCTTGCATGCAGAACAAATAGTAGGGCAAAAGTTTTGTGACTTGGTTGATGTCCAATACCCTCTACTAGAAGCCTTGCCTGGTTCCATAGGATGGATGGTTCAGGCTCTGTATACCTTATTTCTAAGTGTCTTTCCTAGACAATACAACTGTAAAATGAATCCAGTACCCCTAAAGAGAAATATAGCTGCCCAGCTATATAGGCTGTCATACAGCACTGCTGGCCGTAGAAAGGAACAAAATCCAAATATTGATATTTGTTTTTATCAGATCTGTGTCATTCTAGGCTCAGTCTGCAGCCAACATTCTCCTGTACTACCCATGAGGATCTATAGTAATTAATTGCTTTAGGTTCCTGTTTTATATGAGGGACTGCGTCAGCTTCCTTACACACATTCCCTGTAAACTTTTCAGGGAAATAAAGTATTTTCAATATTATTGTTTTATAGAAGACTTTATGAGGTTCAGCCACATACATAGCTAGTTGGGAGCCTAAGATAAAACTCACAATCAAGGCCAACTGATTTCTACAAGGTTTCTCCCAGTCTTTTATCATCTGCTTAAAAACAAATATTAGCAAATATTTGTTATATTTTTAGATGTTGAACTTCTCTTTGGCCAAATGTTCATTATAATCCCACCACACCAAATTTTATATTTGGACCACCACAGGTTTTATTTGTTTAGAAAATACCTGTCTATTCCAGGGCTCATTTTTTTTGAACTACATGTATATGGTCAGACTCACAGTGTAAGACAGATGCAATGGCATGGATAAAGGTAAAGCATGAAGTTGCAACATCATGTGAATTACTATCAGCAACTCCTTCTATTCTTTAAATTAAAATGTTGTTAGCGTCTGTCTCTTATGCTTTTACAATAAATCATCTACAATGAGCCACCTCGAATCTCTTCTGGATATAAATAAGAATTAATTTGAAAGTTCCTAAATTGTATGCTTATAACATGAGTCATTTGATTTGGAAACAGGTTTAATTGGAGGGATTTGGGACATAGTGGGAGCACTCTGAAGCTTTCTTGGGATTAGAGGACTCCATCTGTGAGTAATTGCCGGAAACAAGTTTAAAAGGATTCAAGAGGAAGTTGACTCCTAACATATACTGACCAGGTAGGTGGTAAAATGTTCAAGTGTGAGCTGACTTGGTCATTGCACTCTGGACAGAAAGGTCTTGTTGCACTGGCAATACAAATTCAACCGAAAAGTACCCATAAGGTTTCAAAAACATGGGGTACAGCCAAGGTCACAGTCATTAGCAGGAGCTCAGGCCTCGGTAGACATCTTTAAGCAAAAGGATCCATCTCCAGAGGATTTAATTTTCCTTCAAATTAAATTTCCTCCAAAGATGATAAATGGCTACCTGGGTCTGTTCTCCCAGATCGTTTCTTCTAACTAGCAATATGACTGACAGTTACTTTCCCATGTACTGCAGGACTCAATAGTAAAATGAAGCTCATCAAGGAAAGAGGGTGCTTGATCAATAAATGGGTAAGAATGATTATTTCCTATGTGAAATTTAGAAATTACTTTTTAAAAAGATATTGTTGCTTGATATTTCATGTCTGTTTATAAAATTGGCCTATGAAACAAAATATATGGGACATCCTTTTATTAAATGGAAACTGATATGTAAAACAAAATAAAAACCATAAAAGGAAAAGCAATCATTTCACAAATATGCAACAAGAGCTTAATTTTAAAAATGTCCTGTATTGTCTGAGGCTTTTTGCTGTCAGTGGCATAATAAACTGTGGATGGACTCAGTTAGTTTTCAGATTTTCTAAAATGTTTAAATGGAGACAGAGCAACAACCAAGCAAATCTTGTGGAATAGAAACCTTCATTTTCAGGGATTTTAGAACAAGAGCCCAAATCTGCACAGGCAAGTGATGCAATAAACTGCTTTGAGACTGAAAAGTTCTCCTGTGGTTCCTGCTTTAATCTCCTTAGGACTCTTGGTTATAAAGGCGAATAATCATGGTATTGGAAATGGAGATAAGATTTACTGTCACTTTTCTCCATTTTAAACTTGACCTTTACACCCACTATTTCTGACTTTGGAAAAATAAGTTTTTTTCTATTGTTCTGTGAATAAGATCAGGCTAAGAATATGTATCTCCAATGCAGTTGAGATGCAATAAAATTAGGATGGGGGCATCTCAATGTCTATTAAATATGAAAGCATATTTTAAATATTAACTACATTATCATGTTAGTAAGAAAATATTTAAAAATAAATCAGCTTTAAGATAGTCTAAGTCACAATTATTTATTTATTTTATATTTTCATATTTATATGATTTATTTATTTATTGCCTTTAAATTTTCCTAAAATGGAAGACTTGTGTTTCCTGAGTGAAGTAATCATCAAGTCTCAGCCTGTAACAGACAGCCTAACCTAAATATTCTTCAAGCTTGAGACAGGCAAGCAACATTTAGGGACACAAGAGAAGTGATGAAGCAATTACAGAAGAACCATGAAAGGTGACTGTCACACTAGGATTTCTATGACTGACCTTGGATGTCAACCAGACTGGACAGAAGCAATCTCAGAGAACACATTGTTGATTCTAGTTGCTTCTAAGGAAATGGAACATGCTTCTTCTGTCATTAAGGAAAAAAAAAATAAAGGTTTGAGGTGTTTTTATGATGACAGGCCAGCCCTGGCAGTGCAGAAGAGGCTATTTCTGGAGGAGATTGGCATGTGAATTGAATATGAGCAGGCAAGCTCATTCTTCTGTGTGGAATTCCCCCATCTAATTAACTGGGAGCCTGGATGGAGCAAAAGTTTTTAGTCATAAGTGTCAATGAATTTTTTCTAGACATAGAGGCTAATTTACAGAGATCTCTCAGCCAGTATAGTCTCAATTAAAAAATGGCTATTGAGTTCTCAGTAGGGACAAGATATAGGTAGACACCTTAAACCAAAGCCATCCAGACTATAGTCAATGTTTACAATCTAACAATCTAACTTGAGCATAAGAATATTCCTTTAGCGTGTGAAGCACACCATGAAAGAATCATGCAATACTGAGGGTCAACACTGACTCATTGATGGAAATGGATAATCCAATGAGACATTTCTAAGGAGGGAACCCCCAAACCAGAGGGGTGAAAAATGATAGAATGGACCTGGTCAAGAATATCTTGGGACTAAGAAGAGTTCATAGCTAAGACTAGAAAACACACAAGATTCCTGGGACTAGAATGTCTAGAAGGAATGTGGCAAGTGTGTTGACTGTCAGGAAATCCAACTGGGCATAGCATGAGGAGCCATGGTATATTTTAGGGAATGTCCCATTTAAAAGGTAGGCAAAGCCCCAGACATGCAATGCAGAGTCGTAACCCAGTGCAGCTAGGAATTTGAACTAGATGAAAAATTGGTAAAGCATATCAAGCAGAGAGTTGATGTGGGCTCATGTTCACATTTACAAACCTGCCCTTTATTTCTAAAAAAAAAAAAAATGGTTGGAAAAGAATACAAAGTGTAAACCAATTAGGAAGCCATTTAAATGGCAGTGACAGAGACTAGATCAGCAGCAGTGAAGTTATCCACGTCTATATCAGTAACTAGGTGGAGACCACTGGATAAATATTACTCAAAAACAGAAAAATAGAAACTGTAGAATGGAATGTTTTAATATTGAATAAAATACATATTAACATATGCCAGAGCCTCAGCTTTAGAGTTACGTATTCAAAGAATGCAAAGCATTGTCTTCACAAACTTTGGACTGATGATTTGTGCTCTGTAGGAATGTGCATTATTCCTGTTGTATCAGTTCCGGTTACCAACACACAACTTTCTGAACTACTGATATCAATTAGAGCTCTGCAGAAAGGTGAAACTCTTAAAAAAGGACATCAGAAGTCTGAAGGCAAAATCTTGAAAGCATTTAACTTCCAGAATCAGGATTCTGTTTCCTCTTTAGACTTACAAAGGTTCCTTGCAGAGTTTAAAATATTTTATTATTACTATGGAGTATTTCATAAATGTGTATAGTTATAATTTGAAAAAATGTTTATCTATTCCTCCCTCTCCAATGTTTCCCTATCCTTCACTACCTTTCTTTTCCACCTTCATCTGATTCCCACCATAGCCACTTCCTATCTCCAATCCACTGAGAACCATTTGTATTCCCGATATATGCATGAATGAAAGACCATGTATTGGCACATTCCAGAATAAAACTTACAATTACAGCAACCATTAACTGCTAAAAGCTTCTCAGCTGTGGATGAGAGTTCATGACTCTCTCTCATTTTCCATGCTGGTATTTTTAGAGGCTAGGTATTATGTATTTATTTTGAGTGGCTATGTCTTATGCAGGTCTTGTGAATGCAGTCTTAGCTACCATGTATTCATATATCTAATGACCTTCTCAGGTCCAGAAAATGTTTTCGCTAAAGACACTTCTTACTTCTTGTATTTCAATCCTGTTGCCCCTGTTCTGTAATGATCTCTGAGTCTGATGAGAAAGTATGATATTGATGCTTCATTTAGAGGTCAAAATTTCATAATTTTTTATTTTCTGATTATTGACCAATTATAGATCTTTTATTAATGACAACCTGCTGCAAAATGAAGTTTCTCTGATATGGGTTAAAAGATATAATAACCATGGGTATAAGGATAAGAATTTTCGAGGTAGGTTAATATCATGTCTCTTTAACATAACAGTGTTAGGTTCTCCTGTAAGATCATGGCCAATCTAGTTATAGGTTATTGGTACCAGGTATGAGTTACATCTTGTGTACAAGGCTTTAATTCACATTATAAAGTGGTTGGTTACTTCCATAGCATATGTAAATCTTTGCCTTAATTCATTGTCTATCTTGAAATCAGATGTGTTTTAAAAACCTCCATTTAAACATACTTTTTCACATAAACTCATTATTATGCTGCCAGTATCACAGACATCCCACACTTGCTGACTCATGTACCTTTGCTAGTTCATCACTTTTCTTAAAAAGTATAGCCTTGTACACATCACATTTTATTTAAATCAATTCCATACATATCTGTCTAAAAGAGTGTATTGTCCTCACAATCATAAATTACATTTATTCATCTTTAGCCTAGTTCTTTGCATAACATTTGAAACGTATCACATGCTTCATAATTCAGAAATTCACATCTCAGTTGCTATGATAGCTAATCTTGTCCATTTGATTAGATTGAGAGACACTTAAGAGATTCCTCAAGGACACTTCTGAGTGTGTCTATAAGGGTGATTTCAGAAAAAAATTAGACCATAAAGTCTCTGAACTAATAATGGATTTAATTCTTTGTTAGATTAAAATTGTGAATAGACATTAGAGATCACCTAATTGTGGAAAGAGGAGGATGCTCTCTTAAATATTGACTTTGGTCAGGGCATCTCACAGGGTATCCTTCCAGTCTTTGTCCACCATGAGGAGAGAGGCTCTGCTCCAACCTTGCCTTTGTCACTATGTTGCTCACTGTCACTATAAAACCAGGACCAAAACAGTCAAGAGACTGTGGATCAAATCCTTTAAAACTAAGCAGAAATAAATCTGTGCTCTTTTTTGATAGTTTTATTTAGGTGTCAGTGAAAAGAGCAAAATGTGACTTTCATATATTTTAATTGAAACCACATGAGGAGTAGACTCAATGTTGATGAGGTTCTAATGTAGCTCTGTATATGGTTGGATTTTTGTTTCCAGATTGACTGCATCTGAGGATTTGAGATGGGTTATCATCCAACTCATTATGATTAGATGATAATCTGTGCATACAACTGGATGTATTATAAGGAATAAAAGAGACCACAGTAGGAAAAATAGATTTATTCATTTATTTTTACTTTCTTATAGGTTTATAACTCAGGTATGGCTAACTAATGATGGTCAGATAATCTCCTTTATCTTAGAATCTGAGAAAAATAGGGATACACTTTCAATCAACATCAGTGTTCCATAATAAAAGCATTGGCAGTCTAGTGTGCTGTCTTCAGAACTTAGAGAAGAGATGAGGAGTATTACGAACAAGTACACCACTGTCTTAACCCAACCTTGCCACACGATTTCCATGTAAGCTTAAACAAAATACTAACCCTCTTCCTGTTCATCTGTTTCCATTGTGCAACATACACAGTGTTTAACCTGTAGACTCATGTAGAGAGAAAGTGATACGTTTATATTCACACCACCCAGCAATCCCTCATGAAACTTCCCTTGTCATTATTGCCTCTGAAAGTTTTTAATTCATAAGGGACACAAAGTTTCTGAAGTGGAGGTAGTTTTCTGTGGTAATAATTAGGCAATCTTTATAATTGATCAACCACACCCACCAAGCTACTTTTAATTTAAAATTTTAATGTGGGGATAATTGTAGGTTCACATACAGTTGTAATTAATTATATGCCAATATAATCACTACCACTTAAACATTTCCCTCAAGGGAATCATCTTGTAAAACTAGAGTCTATTCCAATAGTAGCATTTTCTTCTGATCATAGCTGAGAGTCAGTCACATCATCAGAGAACTCTCATGCTGACAGTTTAGCCTCCCACACACCAAGCACAGTTAGCCACCACCTTTCCTCTATTTCTGTAAGTCTGTGGTTTCACCTCGCTATGTATCCCCTCCCCACTCTGGCACATCAAGTGCCTACAGAGTTATTCTTACCCACTGAGGGCAGAAAAAGCAGCTCAGTTGAGGAATAGATGCCACAGACAGGCAACAGCTTCAGGGATTGCCCCCTACTCCAGTTGGGGGACCATATGAAGACTGAGCTACACATCTGTTACATATGCCCCTTGGATTGAGTCCAGCCTGTGTATGCACTTTAGTGGTGGTTCTGTCTCTGAGAACCCCAGAGGGTCCAGTTAGTTGACTTTCTCTGTTGGTCTTCCTGTGGAGTTCCTACCCCCTTTCAGGCCTTCAATCCCCCCCACTACAAGGTCTTCCATAAAAGTCCCTGAGCTCCTTCCAATGTTTGGCTGTGGGTCTCTGCATCTAGTTCAGTTAGCTGGTGGGTGGAACCTCTTAGAGGACGCTTATTCTAGGTTCCTTTCTACAAGCATAATAGAGTATCATAATAGAGTGTCAAGGATTGGTGATTGTCTATTAGATGCTTCTCAATTTGGGCTAGTTATTAGTTGGCCATTACCTCAGTATCTACCCCATCTTTGTTCCTGAATTTCTTATAGACAAGACAAATTTTGTATAGAAACTGTGTGGGTGGTCTGGTGTCCTTTTTCCTCCACTGGAAGCCCTGCCCGGCTACAGGAGGTGACTTCTTCAGTTCCATATCCCCACTGCTATATGTCACAGCCAAGATCACCCACATTGACTCCTGGTAACTTCTCTCTTCCCAGTCTCTGAAACATCCTTCAGATATCCACCACCACCTCACATCCTCACAGCTGCAGATTTCCATTCATTTTCCTGTTGATCTGGATCTCTCTCCTGTCTCTTCACACACCTGCTCCTGCCCACCACCAAATCCTTCTCCATCCTCTGTCCCACCCAGATTCCTCCCTTCATCTGATTCTTATGACTATTTTATCCCCTACTCCCTTTTGGTGAGTTTCAAGTACCCTTGCTTGGGCATTGCTTCTTGTTTAGCTTCTTTTGGTCTGTGGAATGCATCATGGGTATCGTATACTTTACAGCTAATATCCACTTAACAGTGAGTCCATACTATGCATGTCCTTTAGGGTCTGGTTTAACCTCACTCAGGATTATATTTTCTAGCTCCATCCATTTGCCACAAAATTGTACCATGTATTTATTTAACAATGAATTATATAAACACAATAAAGAAAGTAATGAGGATTATCATTGGACAAAATTTGGAGATTGAAATCACCAGCAAAAGTGAGCAGAATATCAAGTGAAGGCTTTTTGTACATGATTATGCTCAGGCTCACAGAAGATCTGTCTAGCTTCATTGTATCTGTGATAAAAAGACAGATGTTATTCACTTTCTTCTCTTTCTTTCACACTAAGATATAGATGAAACAAATTTATTTATTTACAGTTAAACATTTATTCCACCAACCTCACTAAGAAGTCTAATATACCTTCTGGTCTTTGCTAGGAGCAGAATGTTTTGCTGTTTTTGTTGTTTTGGGTTTTGTTTGTTTTATTAAACCCAGTAATGAAAAAGTCAAATTCATAATTTGCAAATACATTTAATAGTTATTTTGTTCAAAGAAAATGTTCAAATGATAGTAAGTGCATGGAAATATTTCTAGCATCATCAATCCTTAGGAAAATGCTACTCAAATACTTATGAGTTTACTCTTTCATACCTATCAAGATTACCAATGTCAAAACCCCAGAAGATAACAAATTTTGCCAAGAGTGAATAGAGATTTGGACCTTGTCCTTGCTAGTGCAGGCAAAAAAGGACTATATCCATCAGAGATCTTGTATGATGGGGTTTCAGTAAATAAAACAAGAATCAACACATAGCCCAGCAGCGACACTGTGTATTACTTACTTTTCTATTGCTGTAAGAAACAACATGATCAGAACAAATTCTAAAAGAGAATTTATTTTGGCTTATAGTTCTCAAGAAATAAGAGCTCATCTTTGTGGGGAGACCCTGCAGGAAAGGGCAAGCTCAGTGGCAGGAGCAGGAACATGAGAGGTCACATGTTTCACAACAAACAGAAAGCAAAGTGGGTGAACTGGGAGTAGCTTGAGTCTTTTTTTTTTATATTAAAATTGGGCTTTATTTTTATTTTTTATTAATCATTTTATTCATTTACACTTCAAATGATATCTCCCTTCCCAGTTACCCCTCCACAAACCTCCCATCCCTTCTCCCTCTCACCTCTCCTTGCCTCCATGAGGGTGCTCCTACACTCACTTACCTTCTCCTGTCTCATTGCCCTAGGATCCTTAAGCTGGGACATCAAATCTCCATAACACCATTTATGTTACATAAGTCCATCCTCTGTTTCATATATATCTAGAGCCATGGCTGCCTCCATGATTACTCTTTGGCTCTTGGTTTAGTCCTTGGGAGCTCTGTGTGGGCTTGAGTCTTTTTATGCCATTAATTAATTTTTTTTATTATTATTATTATTATTTTTCTTTCTTTTTTTTTTAATTTTTTTTTTTTGCTTATTCACTTTATAACCCGTCCCAATCACCCCTCCCACAATCCTTCCCCATCTCTTGTTTTCTGAGTACCCCCTCCTCCTGTATCCCCCACCCTGCCACTTTAAGTCTCTGAGAGGCTTTACATTTCAGATGTTCTCTCCTTACCCCATTTCCCCTTTGTATTCATGTTACATCCTGATTCCACTCCCTTCCCTCCTTTCCTCCAAGTCCCATCACCATAAGCCCCTTCTCCTATTACTCCCTCCCCTTATCTTCAGAGAAGGGAAATCCACCATGAGTACCAGTCAGCCACAGGACATCACATCTCAACATAATTAGGGGCATTGTCTCCCACTGAGACCCAACAATGCATTATAGCTAAGGGAAGGGGACCCAATGGTAGTAGCTACTTTTTATTATGTATAGAGTCTCAGTTTGAAAAATGAAAGTGTTCTAGAAGACAAAGCTATTGGTGTTGGCAGAATTATCTGAAAGTATTTAATGTCACTGAAAATAATACCAAACAGGTAAAAGGCCCAATATTATATAATGTATATCATCATAATGAAAAATGGAGTGATTTCTTCAGATAACATCTCTTATTATTTATACAGAACACAAGACACTAGTGTAAAGCAAAGCTCAATTAACAGTTTATGTATTACCAATATATGGTTTAGTATTTTGTTTTTAAGAAGTTAAGAGGTTCACTGTATATCTTTAAAAATGGGATTAATTTTGATAAGGGTAACATTTGATGTAGACGTCAATAATACTCTCACATATTATTACGTGTATCAAGCATCATGATATTTTACTTTTCTTGGGTCGTTTACTTACCACCAGAATCCTAAATACAGATGAAATCACTGCTATATATTATTAAGCGAGTAAGAAAACTGTATCATAACATGTTTTAGTAATGTGAGGGTTAGTCATGAATGTTTACTTAATTGAGGTGAGCAGGAAAAGCACTTGGGGTTATCAAGGCACATCTTTGGATATGTCTGCCAGAATCCACATCACAGAGTGATGTAGATGTTAGTGGCAACATCCTACAAGCTGGTGACACCCAATAAAAGGAGAAAGGAGTTAGTTCTCTGTTTTCTGCCAATATCCTATGAGCTCCTGTTTTCTGCCTGTTCTTTCCATCATGAGGAACTGAGACACCTGAAACCATAAGCCAAATTTAATCTTTTCCCCTATTAGTTGCTCTTTTCTGGTCTTCTTTTTCTTGGACATTTGTCACAGTAAAGTAAAGTTTAATACATATATATTGCCCAAACCACCAATCACATTTATGGCAGGTTTAGGATGTGAATAAAATTGAGAAATGTGCCATGGGCTTATTAGCTATTTGTTTCTTATCTGGTGACCTTGGACATTACTCATGATCATGTTGAAATATACCCCATCCTCACCCAATGCTTGGTGATTTTGGAGAGCCTTTCATATATTTAACCACATATCCAATATTTGATTCATTATCTCAAGCGTCACCATCAAACTACAAGTTTCAGGAGGATGGAAAGTACCTTCCTTGGTTTTGTACTACTAACTCGGAAAACAATAATGGGCACATGCTATATATGATATGTTGCTGAAAATTGTAAAAGACTGAATGATTCAAAGGGAAATGCATTAGTGGAATTCATTTCCAATTGTTTTGCTTGAAAATTGTTGCTCACTAGGTCCATCATCCATCTAAAATCTTTTGAAAGACAATATGGTTAAGTAACTATTCAGACTACAAACAAAAAAAAGGAATTTAGATTTTGCTAGGGATTTCATTAAAGAACACTGAAAAGAGACAGCTTCTCCTTAAGGTAGGGCTGTAGAAATTTGTGTACTGACTCCTGTCCCCAAAAGTAATCTCTGACATAAATACAACTATTGTATTAGCATTATAAAGTCACAGAAAACGCTATGTGCTCAAGCATACCTATTAATATTATTTGAGTATTATTCATTTAAAATGTTATCAATCTTTACCTATTAGAGGAAAATACAGAAAAGGGCCAAAAAAATGTTTTTTTTTTTTTTGGAAAAATTGCTCATCTACATATCATCAATGAATATGAAAATGCCTTTAAATTAATAAATTATTAATCAAATAGAAACTCCATAGATATTGGGCTGTGTCTAACACTAGACTATGAAAATAAAAGAAAAAGTGGGATAGTCTAATGCCTTTACTTAGGAAACCAGATGAATTGTTTTCTTCTTGAACATGAGGCTAATGGAAGTTAATTGGAAATTTAAGTCAATTTTACCTCACTTCACACCAGGAAAAAGAAAGCCTACACAGGCACAAAAAGTACATGTTTTGTTTTAAGTAACCAGATACTTGATGCAAAAGCAATTCTTTCTGCTTTCCTCTGTGTGAAATTATCCATTTCATTCAAGTAAAATTGGTTTTGGGGCCATTATGACAATGCTTATGAAACAGTGGTTTTTATTTTCAAGAGAATAATGGGTCTGCTTCTATTTGTTTATTGTTTAGGTGGTTGGTTGGCTGTTATGAGGGAGCAGGTGTGAAGGCTGGCTAGATAATTGCCCCAATCAATTACTTTCTCTGGTTTGTAGGGTGGCTCTGAATAAGGACAGTAGAGTGGCAAGTGACCAGGGCTGCTTGCTTGCTAGGTAATAAACTTCAATTCTGACAAATAGCCAAGAGCCTCTCTTAACTGCACCAAAACGAATGGTGTGCCACTAGTTTCCTGGATGTTCGACATTTACAAATAAGACAGAAATTGTGCATAGCTCTGAGTTATTAAAGGGGGAAGATTTATGGCCACACATTGGATAAAATGGTGTACCAACAGGATGCATTCTAAAGTAGGCAAAAATGAAACTTGAACATATCAATGTGGCCTGCTACTGGTAAAGGCAGGCTTCACATTCGTTATGCTTATGACATTTTCCTAATTGCTATGACAATGCAGCCTACATTAAATGTGTTCACTTAAATGAATTTAAAAGTTTAATTAGCAAAACTTATATATACCATATTCTTCATATAGACATTTGTGTACACATGCACACACATAGTTGGGGTAAATGTAAAATAGACTTTAACCATTCATTTCTGAGTCACAGAACTTTGAATATTTTGTTCGTTTTATGGTTTCATTTTCAAAATTATTGTGTAAGGGAAAATAATTAGTTTTATTTGTTTGTGACACTAGATTTGAAGAGTAGCCTACGTTGGCAGCTGAGTGAGCAAAAATCGCCCAGAGCTAAGTGAAGGGTAAACATTAAATTGAATGTATCCAAATATATATATGAAAGTCTCATGGCAAGTCTTGGGTCGCCAAAAGTAACCAAGATGAATATCTTTAAGTTACATTGAGGTTATTCAATCTGAAGTTAAAAGGACTTTTGTTGTGATTGTTGTAATTATTCTGCAAATGTTTATTGAGCATGTATTCAGGTCCAGGGGTTTCCCTAAGTACAACTAGGAAGCACTGAAGCAAGCAAAAATAATTTCCCTTAGAGATGTTACATTTTAGTGTGAGAAAATGACATGAGAACATTAATTATACAATATAAGGGAGGTAGTACCATGGGGGGGGGAGAAATAAACACATACACACACACACACACACACACACACAGGTGCACACACATAAGTAAATAAATAAATAAATAAATAAAATTGGAGCTGAGTGAATTTATAAAATGACAAGTCAAGAGAAGCATTACTAGGATGGCATTTGAACAAATATTAGGAACAGGGAAAACAGAAATCATGAAACTAAAATGGAGGGAAAGTATTCAAAGCCTATAACATATGAAACAACCCATATATAGGGTTTAAGACAAGAGTGTATCTGTCATTGTCAAAGAGGAACACAGAGGTGATCATGCCTAAAGCTGATACAGAGTATGAATATGAGTAGCCAAGGACAAAGGAAATCTTGATTAAAGAATAAGGAAGATTTATCTTGGTTTTACTTTGCTTCCAAATATGAGACACATTCCTAAAATTATCCATATGATCTATGTCAAAGATATATATATATATAGTATAATATATATATATATACATAATCACCCTGTATTTCTAGTCCCTCCTATTATTCTGTTCATACAGAACAATGGTCAAGACCATTGCATGAGGCTTATGTTTTGCTTTCATTTTCAATAGCTTACCAAATATCTCTAAATCCTACTGAAAAAAAAGAAAGTCATACCTTTGATTGATACACTAAAAATACCTGCATACAGGAGTGATCTGATCTACCTTTGGGTTTTTAAGTAATCATTGTATTCTAAGTATAGTAAATAGATTGAAACAGGTCTGGAATAAAAGCATCAGGTTCAAGTAGGAGTATAATGCAACAAAGCACAAGAGATGCTTAAGTGACTGTGCAGATAAAGTGAGAAGTGAGTACATGCTGAAGGTTGATTCGACTATAATTTGAGTCCATACAAGAGAAGAGACCATAGTAGTGGTTGCAAAACATTTTGCTTCAGAACTGGAGTAGGTACTACCTATTATCTGAGATAATGAAGACTGTGTATTCAGAATTTGTATATATGAATAGGACAACTAATATGAGTGTGTTTGTGTACATAAGACTTGTCTATTAGAGAAAAAGGAGTCAGCATTCTCTATTTGAAGTCTTGTTTTCCTGATATACATTGGCTCAAAAATACAATTTTGAGGGCTTTGGCATTTCTAAGCAAGGAGGCATTGCAGCTTTTATGATTTGAATAGACGCTATAAAGTTTTCAAAGGGTTTTGCTTACAGGTTAAAGAGATAGTTCAGTCAGTAAAGTTCTTGCCTTGAAGGCACAAGAAAATGATTTTAATCACTCAGGACCTATGGAGAAAAAGTAACTACAGTGGTATATACTTCTAATCACAGCTTGGCTAAAGCTGAGACAAATGGATCCCTGGCACATACCAGTATATTAACCTAGTCTGCTGGGCGAAGTTCCAGGTCAATGAGTAGATAGCACCTAAGGAATGACCCTCTAGTTGAGGGCTTCATATGTGCATGCACAAGCAAGCAAATATCCACTCACCTATAAACCACCACTGGCACACACACACTCATGAGGTTGAGAAAGGGTATCCAAACTGGCAAGAAAAGCTAGCTTTGAAAAATCTTTATGGCATAATAAGTATGATATATCTCAAGCTAGAGCCATTTAATGAAAAATGGGAAGATATTGGATATAAGTGGAGACTGCTCCTCTCAAATGGAATCTTTTGGAAGATAAGGAAATGACAGGAACAGAATTAGATTGTTTAATCAAAGAACATGTTGTGTGCTTTCAAAGGTGGTCCAAGAGATAGGTCATATACATATAAATGATGAAGGAGTAGGAAGAGGGAACATAGGACAAAGACCCTGAGTGTGTGCCCTTATGTACAGATGACAGAATGTCAGGAAAAGGGCTCAATTTCTATGATGATCTTAGATGAGGTATCGAAACAGGTAGCAATTCTCAGATTATTTTAATTTCCTTAGTGAAATAGGATTGTAGAACAAATACATATACATGTACTTTTAATACATTGAGAGTACACTGTGAAGTCTATAAAACTAGAACTCTGAATTTATGCTGTAAGAAATCTATTTCTAGGATGTACACAAAAGGATGCTTAAGCCTCTTGGGAAGTATTGGTGCCAGAGAAAACTTGTCAAGTCTTTGAAATGTTAGTAGTAAAGGACATAGGAGTCAGTTTGCCAAATGCACTTTAGGCAGAGGGAGGAAGCATAAATGGGAATTCTGGAAAAAGAAAGTTTGTACAGCACATAATAGATTGAGAGGACTGATAACAGTCACAACCGGCATTTAAAGATGGCAGATGGATTTACATATTAGTGGAGAAGAGTCTGAAATGCTTCCCTCTGACATTGAGCTTATCCAGTAATGATTCATATAGACAGAAATACACGAAGATTCTATAAATATTGTTAGCTCAAACATGAAGAGCAGAGGGTTAGGGAGCTACTGGTCAGTCTTGAGAATAAATTGGAGTGTATTTGTTGATTTGTTGAGAGAAGAGAGATGAGAAGGAGGAAGACTGGTGGTGGTGGCAGGAGTGGTGGTTGAGGAGTAGGAAAAGAGGAAACGTTTGAGATTATTCAGGAAGAGAAACCACCTTGACTTATATGATGTCAGAGTATAAATATGTGGCTGAAGGAAATGCAATGACAGAGACACAGGGATTAGCAATACTGTAAATGAAGTGGAGACACAGGCCTTGGGGAAAGGGGCTATGTTGTCCTATAGATGAGCTAAATTTTTGTATTGGTTATTTTAATTATTTACATTTCAAATGTTATCCTACTTCTTGGTTTACCCCCAACAATCTCTCCATCACATACCCTCTCTCTCCTGCTTCTATGAGGGTGCTCCCTACAAACCTCTCTACTCACCTCACCGCCCTTAGCATTCACCTACTCTGAGGCATCGAGCCTTCACTGGACTAAGGGCCTCCCCTCCCATTGATGCCAGATAAGCCCATCCCTGCTTCATATGCAGCTGAAGCCATGGGTCCCTCCATATGTACTCTTTGGTTGGTGATTTAGTCCCTGGGAGCTCTGGGGATCTGGTTGGTTAAAATTTAAAGAGGAATAGGATGAGTCTTGAACTCAAAGATCAACTTTGGACTGAAATAACAAATTTCAGTAGATATTTAACAGTCAGCTTCCAGACAACTCCAAAGAACAAAACATGGCAACACATGGATGTCAAGGTGACAGACTAGACTCTTCTTGTTATGAAGCTCAAAGGCTCTGGTCCTTTCACTCAGGTTTGTCTTTCATTTTTAGAGAATGAATTAACATGCTCCTTTAATGATTCCAGTGGAATTCTCATGTATTTTTGAAACACAGGGTATGAAAGTCTTAGTATTGTCCTTCATACCTTTATGCTTCCCACATAATTAATATGTCACTAAAAAGCACTTATATCTAAATTGATTTTGTTGATCATATTCCCCAGCTGTTAATTCTCCATAAAAGTCTGCTTTGGGGAAACAAGAAAAGAAGGAAATACTTTTTTGTTGAAACTTAAGAGGAATGGGCTAGCTTGTTTGTGGCAAAAGAAGCCATTTGCTCCTGAAGTGCCCTTTTCTAATGAAACTTTTTCTCCATGATTGTAACAAGCTTTGGGAGAGTTTAATGCCTGGGTCTAACAGCTGATATCAGCCAAAGTGCTATGAAAATTAACACTGCACCATTCTCAGTGTATTTGTACTACACCTCCTCTTCAACTTTCTCTGAAAGAACTGCAAGTAATCCAACATAAAATGAAGATAATTTATTAGGTGTCATGCATGAAGTTAAAGCTTTATAGTCCCTAAGCTCATTTAAGTTTCTGAGTTGTACTGCTTAACTGGTATTAACTCTAATGCAGGTAAATAAAATAGATGTTTGGAAAGGGAGGAAATTTTCTAGAATTGACAAATAAAATGAGTCATTTTTCACAACCATCTACTTTCTATTATACTCTACCTTTTTGGCACATCAACAAAACAAACAAAAATACAAAAAAAAAAAAAAGAGAGAGAGAGAGAAAGGATAAATATGACCTAGGGGGCTTAACCATTCATTGCTGTACTACTGGAGGGTCATTGAGAATTGTCTCCATAGAAGTATTTGTCTTTTGGAAAGATGGATTCCCATGAAAGCATCTTGCTGTCCTTTTGTTGTATGAATGCTGTTTGTATTTCCCTGATGCTTTGGGAAGGATTTGGAGTCTTCACAATGAACGATGAGGCTTTTATTGTGACAGAACAGCAATCTAATTTATCTCTGACAATGTTTCCCCTTCACCTAGTATAAATGATGTCATTCCCTATAATGTAGAATATAAAACAAGGCAGAAGTCATCTGGGTCTGTACTAGAAAAAACAGTGAGCAATGTCTTTAGTTTCTTGTGAGCACGACTGTGCATTTATCCCCAGGGTTTCCAAAGTTTGAGATTGAGTACTGCACATGGCTTTTGAAACCAACCTCACAGGATCATTCTAAAGATAAACTGGAGTCATTTCAGCAATGTGACCACAGAGTCAGAGACTCTTTGTGCATTTTTATTGTATTTCTTACTCTTTTCTGTTTCTTGGAGGGGGCACTCACCATAGAAAATTCCTTTGAATTTCACAAGCAATTGTGTGTGGGCAAATGATGGAGCAGGGTAGGTAGGTGGTCATTTGCATGTTGTTTTGATAGTTTGTCTATGTGAAAAAAAAAGTATTTGAATTTCGGGAACCCTTGTCCTATTTACTACAATCTATTTAATCCATGTCAGATTAATCAATAAGTTTTCAGATCTGAAGTTAAAATATTAAAGTACCTCTGCTAACTATTATATAAGCTATGACAACAATCACAGATATTCCATTAGATTATGGTTCATATAGAAATAAATGTCTGTACAGTGCAAAAAGAGAAGAGAACATGGAACTAGCTTATCGATGTACTTTGATAAGAATATTAAATTGGTCAGAATTTTTGGACAGTTTTGATAATCGAGAGAACAGCAATTGAGACATAACAAAGAAAAAGAATTCCAGACAGAGGAGGAAAAGGATAAACAATTTTTTAGATTTTTTTAATTGGATATTTTATTTATTTACATTTCAAATGTCATCCCCTTTCCAGTATCCCCTCTGCAAACTCCCTATCTCATCACCCCTTATCCTGCTTCTATGAAGGTGCTCCCCTGTCCATGAACATTTTCTACACTGGTGCATCAAGCCTTCTCTGGACCAAGGGCCTGCTCTCTCATGATTCAGATAAGGTCCCTCAGCTCCTTCAGTCCTTCCCTTAACTCCTCCATTGGGGTCCTTATACTCAGTCTGATGGTTGGCTGCAAGCATCCACATCTGTATTGGTCAGGATCTGGCAGATACTCTCAGGAGACAGCTGATTGAGGCTCCTGTCAGCAAGCATATTTTGGCATCCACAATAGTGTCTAGATTTGGTGTCTGCATGTGGGATGGATCCCAGATGGGCAGTCTCTGAATGGCCTTTCCTTCAATCTCTGCTCCCCTCTTTGTCCCTGTATTTCCTTTAGACAGGAGCAATTCTGGTTAAAATTTTGAAGATGGTGGGTAGCCCCAACCCTCAACCAAGGGGCCATGCCTAACCTTTGGATTTGGTCTTAACAGGTTCTCCCTCCCTTTTGTAGGGTATTTCAGCTAATGTTATCCCCATGGGGTCCTGGGGGGCTCTTGCCTTCCTAGCATCTGGGACTTTCTGGTTACTACCCCCAGTTCCTTATCCCCCATTGCTACACATGTCTGTTCATTTTCCTGACCCTCATTACATCTCCTCCCCCATATCTGATTCTTCCCCTCTTTTCCCCCTCCTCCTCTTCTCTTCCTCTCAAGTCTCTCCCTCACTCTACGTCCCTTGATTATTTTGTTTCCCCTTCTAAGTAGGACTGAAACATCCACTCTTTGATCTTCCTTCCTCTTGAGCTTCATGTGACCTATGAGTTGTATCCTGAGTATTCCATATTCTTTGCCTAATATCCACTAATCAGTGAGTGCATACCATGCGTGTTCTTTTGTGACTGACTTACCTCACTCAGGATCATATTTTCTAGATCCATTCATTTTCCTGAAAATTTCATGAAGTCATAGACAATTTTTACAGATTTGCCCATAGCTGACATTGCTACAATCAAAAGTCAAATACATAGTTGAGCCTAGCTTCCATCTTCATCCACCTTCAGCCCTAAGGGCCCAGATTCACTCTCAAAGCAAATAACAAACAATGGAGACCTGCTCCTGGAGAGAAAGCTGAAAGCTCATCTGGGTAAAAGGATTCTTTCTTAGGCCATTAAACACCTGCTCAGAAATTAACATTCACGTTCACCCTTTTGACTCCTCCCATCATGTATCTATTATTTTTACATACCAAATACACACCCCTTCTCCCCAGGCTTCTGTGTACTCCTGAGTTTGAGTGACCCTCACAATCATCACACCTCGCCTGGTTGTTTAATTGCTCACCCAGAAAACACTATTTTTCCTCAGATGCAATTTATATTACACTTAGATGTTGTTTCAAATCATAAATATGATATTCTCAGTTACTTAATGAAAAGTGGGGCTACATAGAATATTTTTGGACAGATGAGATAAAAAGAGTGGAAAAAATAAGTATATTTAAATGTTTTGAACATTGTAAAATGTCTGTGTATGAAAATATCATATATTATCTGATAAATATTCACAAATTTTAGAACCATTAAAAATAAAAAATCACTTTAAATTACTTCTTATTATTAGATTACTACTTAAAATTATTCAAAATAGTCCATGCTCTTAAAACTTTTAATATGTTCCACTTTTCCAAGACGATTATGTACCATTGGTCTCCTGACTTAAAACTTCATGTTTACTAGCTTTGACACCGAGTGTATAAACTTTGTCTCCGTAGATAGGCATTTTCCTCCCAGATACCCTAGTGTGCTGGCTAATGTCTTGACAATTTGATACAAGATTGAATAAATTGGGAAGAGGAAATCTCTATTGAGAAAAATGCTCACAAATGATTGCTCTGTGGGCAACCCTTTGGAGCATTTTCTTGGTTAATGATTCATGCTGAAGAGTCATGCCCTCTGGTGGTGGAGCATAGGTATTCTGGATAAGCAAGTGGCTTCAGCAATGCATGAGGTTCAAGCCAGTAAACGTCTTGGTGTTTCCTTCAGTTCCTACCTCTAGGTTCCTGCTTTCAGTTCTCATTCTGACTTCTTTTCACGATGGACTTAATGTGGAAATAGATATGAAATATGCACTTTTCTCCCTATCTTGTTTTAGTCATGATGTTTTATTACAGCAACTCTGGTAAAATAACTAACCCTAACTTTAATCGTAAGATACCTAGCAATATCAATGCTGCCTTCCCTTCAATTTCAATCTTCTCTCCTTACCCTTTACTATTCACCTGCTAATGCAATCTTTCTTGCTTAGCTAGGAAGATGCAGGGACATTCCTTTCTCCTTTCAGTGGTGAAACTAAGCCTAACGTAGCACCTGGTATAAATCAAAAAGTCAATGAGATTCCATAAAATGGGACTTGTAGAATAAATGAATAAAATGTTTGGTTTTGATTTACTAAATATTGTCACTACAAAGGTGTATAAAACACAATCTTTTGCCCTTTAGGAACTCACTGTTTCTTATTAAGTGATAAAGAAAACTGCACAGAGACAACCATTAACTGTGCAACACAAAGAGAAATGAGTAAATAAGAGAAATATAGTAGTCTCAGGTGACTTCTGACTCAGCTGTGAATGGAATGTTGAAGATAATCCTGTGACTGTCCAAATGTCAGGAAAAGAAGAAGAAGAGGACAAGACTGCATGAAGTACAAAGTAGAGGCTGTCTGCAGATTCAATCATCATAGATCTGAGTATTTGATAGTGACCATGAAAAGCACTGAGACAGTGATATAGCTTTAATTTCTCCAAGGCAAAGTGTGATTTATATGTGCTAAGAGGCTGGTGTTTAAGGCTGATTTATTCTGTATGGAAGTGAATCTAGTTGTCCATCCAACATCTCCATTTCCAAGTAGCTTCTTGCTTTTAAAATGTATTACCATACACATAGCAATATTTAACCTACTTCACTGTGTAGATTGCACTGGCTCTGAAGGTGCCCTTAAGATTCACTGACACTTTGAGACATGGCCTTTATAAATCTGGAAATGCCTAATATAATCATTAGAATATGTTCACTGTGCTTGTTCATACATGGATAGGCAACAATAGAATACTGCTGTTTCTGTTATATTAATCTAAATGTGCTTCATGCATCAGAACTTAATTATCAAAGTGTTTCTAAAAGATGGAGTTAATATACCCATTTTATTGGTTAGGAACCTCAAGGCCTGATAGCTTAAGTGATGTGCCTATTTATCTATAAAGTAATAACTGATATCTAAACTCAATTTTCCAGATCATCATTTATTCCCTAAAATATTATGATTTGCTGAATATATATATGCTGTTACCTGAGTGCACACTATAAGTGAAGAAAATTTATACCATTCTTTTAACTCAGTGAATGAAAGTCATGGCATTGCAATGGCAGAGATTATATTCTTAGGATTCAAAGACAACCTCCTGCACTAACATGTGTAGCTTGTTAGTTTTGTTTGTAACAGGGAGTGCAGCATGAATGACTAACCACCCCCCCTCTCTCACCTGCCTATTAATTTCAAGTATCAGATCAGGGGTGTGCTCATGTGTACCCCTAGCTCGGTCTCCTGCTTCAAAGGCACACCCATCCTCATGTCACAGTAAGTTTGCTCTGTGGCCCTTCCATTTGTAAAACTGATCAAGTTTCCCAGACATTGTCTTATAAAATATATCCTTTAGCACTTAAAGTAAAATTGCTTTTGTTTTGCAGAATAGGAAGTGCCAGCTGAGTCTGAGCAGCGATTTGCATATCCTTTCAGTGTTTGAAGGTTTATCTAGTATTTCTTTTATTTGAAAAGCTTTGAATCTGTTCTATGTTAGCTCCTTTATGTAAGCTTCAGATCAGGGGGCTGGCAACAGCAGCATACAATTACAGTCACCTTTAGGACTCACCAAGCAGCTTTGTTGCTTTCTTTTCAAACCTTTCTATTCCTTATCTCCACATCCCTTTCCATGGATCCCCATACCAAATGTGTGATATCATAACTTCCTTTGATACTAGACTAAAAGTTTTTGGAAAGGCATTCTCTACATAGCTTTTCCAGTTTGAGTTTATCTGCTCATCTTACACTCTCCCTATTGGTGTTCGTACACAAAATACAATCATAAAACATTAAATGATGCTTAGTTCTGGGATTTGTGAAAGTCGATGAAGGCTGTTCAGGTGAGAAGAACCAGAGCTTATATAGTCACTTCTTTCGAGCTTGTTATAACAAAGGAGTCTGCCCCAGCATTACAGAGGCAGTCAAGGAAGTGAATAAGGTTCATAGCGGAAACCTATTCAGAGGTAACGGCTCAATGTGGCTGAAATTGGGTAGGTAGAAAGGAGGCTGAGTGTATTACGTAATTGAATTGAAGAACTTAACTGAATTTAAGCACCTTGACCTAAAGATTGAAAACAAACATAAGTAAAGCTTTCTCATCAGCCAAAACCTGGCTAGTCAGTCCACTTGTTGTGGAGGTTGTAGGTCAGAGGTATATTAGCAGATTTGCTCTTTTAGGATAAATATTGAGTTAAGGCATGCTTTCTACTTTCAGTAACCTTAGACACTAGCAAGTCAAGGTGAATGGTACAAGATACATTCTAGTAAAAGGTGCAATCCACAGGGCTCCTGAAGCAGTTTAGTGGGTGAAAGTCTTTGTTGCCAAGTTTAATAACTAGAGTCTAGTCCCTGGAACCACATAATGGATGGAGAGACTTTGGCACAGGTACACACACACAAACACACATACACACACGAATGAATAGATGTCTTAAAATAGTATCTTCAAAACATGTGAGACATGCAGGATAGTGCTTAGGATGAGATAGCGACTTTGTGGGAAATAATCAAAGAAGGATGTAGGTTATGCCACGGTTTAAAGGATTACTGACATTTTGTCAAAAACTAAATCAGAAAATGGCTTTATAGGAAGAAGGGACAGCAGAAACAGCAGGGTGAAGCAGCAGTCTGTACGTGTGAGCCTGGCTGCTAATGCTTTAAAGTTAGGAAGCAGTGAACTATGTTAAATTGTAAGATTATGGCTACAGTTCAATCCCATGGCTTCAAATGTGCAGGGTTAAGAAATGGCATTGCTTTGAGAAGTAAAAGTCCTGAAAAAATTCTGTCATGAATAATGGTGTGTTCACTTTGCTAAGTTACACACAAACTGGCAGGAGGCTGAACTCATGTTCTTGAACAAGGATATGGACTATACTGGGCTCAAAACTAGAGAAACAGTGAAGCAAAAGTCAGTGGAAAGAAGTAGGGATGAAGAATATCAAGAGCATTAAAGCTGAGATTTGGATTGCTAGAAAGAGGATCTAGGCTCAGCAGTGACAGGGTAGCAGCATGCAGGACCAAGAGCAGACAAGTTAAGTTAGTCTGATTCATATACAAATCTAGTAGTTGTCCATTTGATGCTTTTAAGAGACAAGATATGAACCTCCATGTTCCTGTTGGTACACATGTTAGAGATTCTAGAAAAAGATGTATATGTGGGGAAAATGAAGTACACCCACACACAGCACACACCACACACACAAAAAAAATATATGTATATACAATACAGAGATTCACTATGTATTAATTCTATGACAGAGGGTAGTTGACCTTATGAGTAAAGGATGATACCTACAATTACAAAAGAAATCGTTGAAGATATCTCTGCTGAATCTTCACCTCAAACTTATGATTCTCCTGCCTCTGCATTCAGAATATTTTGGAATATGGGAGTATGTCATTAGAGCTGGCTTATTTTACATTTTTTTCATTAAATTGTCTATTCACTTTACATCTCAATATTAGTCCTCCCTCTCCACCAAGTCCCCTCTCAACAGCTCCTCTCCCATTCTCCCCCTCCCCTTCTCCTATGTGAAAGGGGAGCCCTTCCCTGGGTATTAGCACCTATCCACACCACCTCCCAACCTCACCCTCAGCACATCAAGTCACTGAAGAATTAGGCACATCCTTTCCCACTGATGCCACAGTCCGGCAACAGATTCAGGGAAAGCCCCCACACAACCCCCAATCCAGTTGTTGAAGTACCTACATGAAAACCAAGCCACTCAAGTGCTACATATGTGCAGGGGGCCTAGATCCAGCCCTTGTATGTTCTTTGTTGGTTTTCAATCTGGGAGCCCCAAGGGTCCAAGTTGACTCTATTGGTGATTCTGTGGAGTCCCTATCCTCTTCTGGTCCCTCAATTCTTCCTCAACTCTTCCACAAATCTTTTGAGCTCCATTTAATGTTTGTCCATGGGTCTCTGTATCTGTTTTGGTCAGCTGATGACTTTAGCCTTTCAGAGTACAGTTATGCTTGATCCTGTTTGCATACATAATAGTATCAATAATAGTGTCAGGGATTGGTTCTTGCCTATAGGATGGGTTTCAATTTGGGCCAGTCATTTGTACATTCCTTCCATCTCTGTCTTTGTCCCTGCACATCTTGTAGGCAGGACACATTTTGGGTTGAAGGTTTGTGGTTGGTTGCTGTCCTTATTCCTCCACTGGGAATTCTGCCTGACTATAGGAAGTGCCACTTCAGGCTCCATATCCCCAAGTGCTAAGAGTCTCAGGTAAGGTCACATCAATAAACACTCTTACCTCCTGATCTTCCTTACAGCAAATTTAATATAGCCCAACTTGTTGGATGTTGCCCTTTGTAGAAAAATAAATGTAAGTAAATGAAATGATGTAACACAGAAATGGAATCCTAGCCCTAAGACTTAAAAATTAGGAAAAAAGTGTGAGTTGAAAACAAACAAAATTAGTTAACTACTTAATAGTTATGTACCTAAGTGTTCATGGTACAGGTGGAGAAAGTCAGACTAATATATTAAATATTAGAGACTTGTACCCATTGAGAGTAGTAGTCTGACTTATGTTTAACAGAGCTCAAAGGTCATTTCCTTTCTATCCTCTTGGAGTCCCAAGTTATGTTTTGCTATTCCTCAGACACCATTTACCCCTGTAGTACCTAATAGGTCATTTATGGAATATATGTGTATATGTATAACACATATACATATATATTATGCAACAAATACATATACACTGTATGCATCAAATACATCATGTACACCATGTACATCAATCACGTATATCATATATATCATGTACATATGCATATACATATACACATACACATATACATATATGTTTGTTGGGTTTACTATCTATCATCTATCTATGTATATCTATCATCTATCTATTGTCTATCATCTATCTATCTATCTATCTATCTATCTATCTATCTATCTATGTTCTACTCAACTCAAAGCTCTGAGAGTGTCTGAGGACATTTAAGTCATACTGAAGTCTTCACTATCTGGATTCCTAACTCCTCCATCCCTGTTCTCTAAATTCTATTCAATCCATCCCATCTCATGAATTCATAGGTGTTTTATAAAGCAGAGTCTGGCTCTTTCCTCTTATTCCTGTTCTACAAGTACTCTCAGAGAATGTGCCCATAGTGACTTCCAAACCTCCTTCATATCGCTTTGACTTTTCATCTCTCAAGGAGGATCTCTGAGATGTCCATGTTCATTCAGTCACCTCCCTTCTCCAAGGCTATCTGTTGCTGGTCCACACATTTAATTTTCTATTCTTGTCCAATTCTGTAGAGTTCATCATTTATAATTTTTCTAATAAAATAATAATAATTCTCACTGCTTATGTTTATCTTTTTCTGGCAAATTATAGAAAAAGCCACATAGCTAAGTAAGAAGTGTTCATTACATCAATGGGATATATCAAATGGCGCAGTCAGCATCAGCATCTTGTCAGTGCTCAGTGAATGAAACAATGCATAAATGCTTACAACCTCTGGTAAGTAACTTAGAGGACATGGGAATTGAATAAAAGTAAGATTCCACAACTAGCCCTTTGTAGGTCAGCACCTTGGGTGGACTCAGGACTAGATTGCAGATTGTGTATGTGTGTGTGTGTGTGTGTGTGTGTGTGTGTGTGGTGTGTGTGTGTGTGTTCTTTACCTGCCTGATAAGTATGGAATACTAGTCATTGTTGTTATTATTGTTGTTGTTGTTGTTATCATTATTACTATAGCATACATATTCCTAGTGTAGTTCAACCTTCTCTGTAACTAAGTCAGGGAAATTATGTGAGAGTGGAGTAGTAATGGTTGTTAAATTGTCATTAATATCATTCTGTAGAGTTTGCACTTATTAGATAGAGAGTGTACAGGTATTGTAACATTCCAAGCACCATACCATCAGGAGGACTGCAACCTGGTGTTAGCAATTCAATCCATTTAACCAATCTTATAGTTCCACACCAGTCATTTACAATACTTATCCTTAACAAGAAAGGAAAATAGTTATTATTAATAAGCATTTACTATACCTTGCCAATTATTATTTCTAAGTGATTGACTTAGGCTAGGTGGTCACACTGTGCCTTACTTTGTGTTTTTTGAAAACCAAAGGATAGCCTACAGGTTAAGGCTCCTGTGCAAATACAATACCGGATCAGGAAAAATGATACAAAAGTCAAGAAAATTTAAGGTAGTCCTTTACCAGGATGACTATAGTATAGCAAGTTAGCCCAAACAGATGCTTAAGCCTTAAAGTCAGCCTTTGGAGAACTTCTTGGACATAAAACACCGGATCTGAAATAAGGAAGTGGATTTAACTACTCAAGCCCTCCTAATTATTTAGCACAGAAAATCTTAACTCTTTACTTCTTGGTGTATTGTTTGGCAGACATTGTGGCAGCCGTCACCTAGATTCTGAATCAAATGGAAAGCTAGTGTCTTTCTTATTTCATCTGCTCTGACCTGTGAGCTATAGCATAGTGTTTCATCCCTGGCAGGTGAACAGCAGCATGCTACACTGCCTGACTTCCTCCCTGAGTATGTCTTAGTATGGTGGATTGGAAGGTTTCATTTGAGCCAGTGAGGCATACGTGGCATCTTACTTAGTAGATTCCTCATAGATATGCAAACTTTTCAGTCACTCACATTTAGGTATCAGGTAATCTTTTATTTAAGCATAGTAAACATGCCCAGAAACAACCAAACTTACTCTACTTAAGGGTTAAAACTTCTTAAACAAGACTAAATCATATAGAAAGTCTAATACACTGAATTCTATATGAATCTATATGACTACAAAACTGCAGACATTTTGGTTTCTTATATTTTGGATTTCTATTACCAATATGTACCTTAAAATTATGAAGATGTATCATTTCATAAAATATCATTTATAATGTACATTATCTTTATTATTTGCATTTCACATTGAAAACTCCCTCCCTTCACTATTTTCTTTAACATGATTCATACTGAAATTGGTTTTCAAATCAATAATTACTTGGAATAAATAATGTAAAGACAAAGGAAGAATGCAAATTTATTGACAACATTATCTTCAAATCCTGACTTGTCACAGATCAAAGTGTCAGGGATTTTGTGTAGCATCTGTACTGAGCTTCTCTCAAAGTATTTAAGCACTTCAACTTTGTGAAGGAGCCTGAAGACCTAAATCAGAGCCTTTTTGCTTTTTGTTAGCTACAAGGTTTAGTTAGCTTTTCAAAGAGAAATGGCCTATATCCTTAAAAATGTTCAATCACATAAAACCCACTTACTTATGTGTGGAATGTGTATGAGGTCTGAAGCCCCAGTCTACATATTTTCAAAACATTGTTGCAGAAAGGAATTTATTTTTTCTCTATGAATAAAAAATAATGATATCTCCATTCTCTTTATGTGTTGGTTATAGAGTCCAAGGTCTTAGATCTATTTATTGTTACCTGGAAGAAAAAGAACCAATGTCATATTGAACTAGGGACCACGGTGTTCAGTATCAAAGCAATGTGCTATGCTCTGGGGGAAGAAAGAGTAATTGTATTTAAGACAAAGAACTGGAAGAATTTTGACCAGATAAGTGAAATCTTAAATTATAAGGGAAATTCATGAAACTAAAAATTAATTCTGTACATTTCTAATGGAGATCAGCTTTAGCAATACTTTTGAAAAAAAGTTATATGCTTCTGAATTAGTGTAAAATGGAAGAGTCACAATTCTGTTTCTGACAGTTAAAGTCATTGTTCTATTTCTAGAATAGCTGTGAAATCATTAATGTCTTGATCATCCTATGATATTTCTTAATAGTTGCAATTAGAATTGGTCTAGCTGCCCAAGGCAGAACATTCAATGTCATCATTAACTCAGGCTTCTCCCTTTCTTTGTTTTTAAATTGCCCCAGAGTCTATGACATATCTATTACAATGTTCATCTTCTATAAAGTTTTTCTTCTTCGGGACATCTCAGGTGGTTTAGATAAAGAGATTTCATGGTTGACATTCCCAAAGCTTCAATCTGATCTTGTAACTTTTGTAGTTATTTGATGCTTCCTGTTGGCTTTTGTATGGTGGTTAAATCTCTCAAGATGATCTAGAGTCTAGAAATCCTGATGCTTACTTCCCACTTTGTCTTATCTCTAACTAAATTCCATCCTAGTCTATATTGCTTGATTCTGTATCATAATGAATTTCAGTAGGCGCCTTTACCAATGACTCATCCAGGCTTTTATTTTCTAGTCAACTGTTCTTTCTCTTGGATACTCATCCCTGTACCATCTATGAGCCTGGTTGATTCCCTCACATATATATTAATATAATGTCATAATCATTGGGAAGTATTCATAAGAACAACTTAGTCCTAACATTTATATTGGTGTTTCTTTGATGAGTTGAGTAATCCCAGCTAAGTCATGCATCTCTGACAATTTCTCAAAAACATCTTGGCTATGAGTGGAAAAAAAACAAAACAAAAATCAAAAACAAAACACAAAAACAAAAAACAAAAATCTGTATCCACTATCAGTTCCCAACCCAATCCTTATTATTCATTAACATTCATTAAACAAACTGCAAATGAATGAGTTAATTTACTCTTTAAAATTCGCTCTAATGTGCCAGAGATAAGGGTTGCATCTAGTCTTTCTCAATGACCAAAATGAGTATTGTTCTTATGTTACCAAAAGGAAGTGAGCCCAGTGACTTTGTATGATGTCTTAGGGAAGATGGCTGCATAGAGCATGCTGCATGCTCCTTTCCACCAATATTATCAATTCATTTTATTGTTACTAATATCCCTGGTGATATAAATCATAATTGTGTTAATATACCTTCTTTGTTAGAGAGGAATTTCTAAAGCTATGTTGTTCGATCCAATAGCTCTGCATACAGAACACTAATAAAATATGAGTGTCTTCAAACTAAGAAACTTAACTGGACCACCCAGACCTCCCAGGGACTAAACCACCAACCAAAGAGTATAATGGAGGGAGCCAGGACTCCAGATACATATGTAGCAAAGGATGGCCTTATCTGGCATCAATGAGAGGGGAGGGAGGTTTGATGCCCCAGCATAGGGGAATGCTAGAAGGGATTAGGAGTGGGTGAATGGGTGAAGGAACACCCTTATAGAGGCAAAGTGGAAGGAGGAGGGAGGATGGGAAAGGATGATTGGTGCAGGAGTAACCAAGAAAGGGAATATCATTTGAAATGTAATGAATAAAAATTACTTAAAAATAAAAAGGAAAAAAAGTTTTTAAAAGCTAGTTATAAGAATTTTTGTTTTTGTTAAAAATTCAGTCAATATTATTTTTCCAAGAAACTCAATTAATAAGTTATTATTGTTTACACATAGATGTCATGATGTATAATTTGTGGTAGAAATCAAAATATCATCATGGTAGCAAAATTATATTTATCTAAAATCTAATGCCTTTGGCAATAAATTCTGATTTTGCTAATTGCCAGGAATGCATATTTAAATTAATCATCAGAGAGTAATATTTTAACTCTTAATCCCCCACAATACAGTGCTACTTTAGGAAGTATGTAGACATGGGACCTTTATGAGGAAGTGTGTGATTTCCGTTAGTAGAATAGACAGATATTCTTGAGGAGTGTTTCTATTCAGAGAAGAGCTATCCTACTTCTCCGTCTCTGTCTCTCTATCTCTCTCTTTCTCTGTCTTTCTCTCTTTGTCTCTGGCTTTGTGTTTCTTTATCTCTGTCTCTCTGTCTCACTTTCTGTCTGACTGTCCTTCTCTGTCCTATGTGGGCGTGTTCATGTTTGTGTGTGTCCCTCGTCTCTGCTCTGCCTACTTGCCATTTTCTTCCCCCTTCTATAGAAGACACAGAAAACTTTCTTCAGATCAGTTAGAGGCTCAATACCAGGTTATGGATTGTCAAATACAACATAATATAACTATGAAAAATATGTTCTGTCTTAGCCCCACAGGTCATGACATGTTGTAGCAACACAAACAGATCAATAAAGCCCATTTAAAAATTTTAATCAATCCATTCTGACAATTCATTCACCTTTTCTGTGTTAACAATTAAGTACAGTCTTTGAGTAAACTTCCAATTTTCTGTTTTTTATTCTACTTGAAATATAATTTATCATTGCCTATAGTCTATAAAAATGAAAGAATTGTGTGCATGAGTTTACTTTCTTGAACTTTTCTTAAAACTTTAATCCCTGATTTTGAATCCCATTCAACTAAAATTAATATCAGATGCTGCTGCTGGTGTACACATAACACATGCCTGGTAGGAGCTGATTCACAGCAAGTACCTATATCTCTCTCCACCAAGATTTTTCTCTCCTCAGACACGTATTCAGCTTATTATAAGACAAACCAGGGTGTATGAGAATTTAACACTCGAGAATAGTTTTCTACCAAGATGAGTCTGAATAGAATGAGACATAGATTCTTTGACATTGAGGTATGACCAACTTTTTTTTTTTAATTTAATCATTCCATTGGTTTACATCTCAAATGATATCCCACTTCCCAGTTATCCCTCCACAATCCCCCAATTCTACAACCTTCCTCTCTTCCCTCTCTTTGCCTCCATGAAGGTTCTCCTCCAACCACCCACCTTCTTCCACCCCACTCCTCCAGCATCCCCCTATGTTGAGGCTTCCAAACTCCACAGGACCAGGAGCAGAGACTGAAGGAAGGTATGTCCACCTCTTTAAGACATCAGCAGTAGGACTGAATTGTAGCTGCACATGGTGATAAGCTGACCATCAGTGCAAAGATTATTGATTTCCTTTTCTTCCCTTCCCACCTTACTTTTCGTGCTTTGTGTCACATCTCTTCAATTTCAAAGAGTGGATTCTAGAGGAACTCAAATCTAAAATGTTGCCAGTTATATCAGATGGAAATGGAAATACCAATACTCTATATCATTATTTTATTTCTTTTCAACAGAATTCCCTCCTCATAAATGTAGATATAGGACGGCAGAAGGAAGAAAGAGAAAGGAGGAGAAAGACAGAGACTAAATAGCTAATATACAAGTATCATCCCCAATATGATTTATCTGTCATGATCAATCATAAAGTTTTATTTTACTCAATATTACCGCTACTAAGCAACCACTGGACATGTGTGTTTTAGAACACCAATTACTGATGCATACCAAGATATAGGATGGCATCCAGTTTTATGTAGCCTCTGTACTGTACTCTGTACAGTGTTAAGGTAATATGAATGCATTACAGCAAAACATACAGCATGTCCCAAAGAACTATTTAAAGCTTTCAGAAGTAATTCACCTGGCCAAGTCCCTACTCTGTAATTCATTCTACCCTACTCTGGGTATTGCTAACAAAGATAAACAATGTCTCAGCAGTCATCAGTGTGTGCAGTCTGACAAGTCAGATAAAAAAGACGCTTAGTTCTGTAACTTTGCCAGAATTTTCTTTCTCATCTATTTCCTATCAGCCTAAAGATGACAATAGTAGTGGGGTTGTGATGTATACAGTTCTGCAATGTACTTTGTTCAGATCCTTTTTGTCAAGGGAAACTATGAATAACAACTTTTTAATACTTTTATTGGATATATTATTTATTTACATTTCAAATGTTATCCCCTTTCCCAGTTTCCCCTCCAGAAACCCCCTATCCCATCCTCCCTCCCCCTGCTTCTATGAGGGTGCTCACCCTTGGATATGGTCTGTTCACTCAAACATCACAGTCATCTGATGATTTATAGAGATGAAAGGGAGTATCTGGTCTTTGTTTATCAGACAAATACAAATGTTGGCAAAATGACATGCTTTACAAACTTTTGAGAGGGCAGGGGAAGTTCTTATTGAGAATGTGCCTTATGAAGAAGGAAAGCCTTGGTCACTGGCTTTTGTTTGGTTCTGTTACTATGATGTCTTAGAAAGCACTCAGTTGTTGGAGTTTAGCAGTCCTGGGGCAGAATATTGATTCTCTCATTTTCAGCCTACATTTCTTCTGGCAAGATACTTTATCTATATACACCACTGTTTTCTCAATTATAAAAAGTAATGTTGAGCCAGCATGATGGCTCAGCAGGTAAAGGTGCCTGCTGATAAGCTCGACAATTTGATTTTGATTCCCCAGATCCTACTTGGTGCAATGATAAAACCAACTCTCAGAAATTTTCTGCAGACATCCACATGTGCACTGTACCATAAACCCAAACACAAATACAGACCCACACACACATGCATACTCACACACATACACACACACAACACATACATAATAAACATTAAATGTAATTTATAAATATTTATATATTTTACTAGCATATAGCCAAAATTATTGTAAAAATTAACCTTGGGATGCTAGACCATTTATAATAGGATAGAAATTTTCAGCTGTTGGGTTACAAGAACACAGGAACTTTATCTTCACATTAGTTTCAGTTGATGATTCAGAATGTTCCACATGCCACAAATGCATTGACAGTGAGAAATGAAAGGTAGATAAATAGAACATGGTACTTGTATGGAACAGAGATTGAAGGAATAGCAAACCAATGACTGATCCAACTTGAAACCCATTCCATGAGAGACAGCCAACCACTTACACTACTACTGGTATTCTGCTCTACTTGCAGACAGGAATCTAGCATAACTGTTTCCTGAGGCTTCATCAAGCAGCTGATAGAAGTAGATGGATAGATTCACACCCAAACATCAGACAGTATTCAGGGAGTCTTGTGGAAGAGTTGAAGGAAGGATTGTAAGAGACTGAGGGGACAAGGACACAACAAGACAACCTACAGAGCCAACCAACTTGGGCCCATGGGTCTCACAAAGACTGAACCACCAACCAATGAGCATGCTTGGATTGGACCTATGCTCCATACATATATGTAGCAGGTGTGCACTTTATTTTTAAATGTGGGTCCATGAATAACAGAAGCAGAGGATGTCTCTGTCACTGTTGCCTGCATTTGGATCCCTTTCCCAACTAGCTGCCTTGTCTAGCTTCAGGGAGAGTGGATACACTTAGTCCTGATGAGACTTGATGTGCCAGCAGTCTCTCCTTCTCTAAGGAAAAAAGGAACATGGGTTGGTGCAACGGACAGATGAGGATAGAACCAGGAGGAGGAAGGACTGTACTCAAGATGTAAAGTGAATAAATAAATAAAAAGAAAATAGTTCTTCTATGAGAATCTAATGTGAACTTCCTCCTAACTGCCTCATCCAGGGAGGTGCAAGAAAGCATATTTCAAGAACAACCCATATTATGGAGGAGCAGAGATTATTGTCTTGTATACTTGGTGTTTTCTCACAAGGTCTCGTAAATCTCCTTACACAGCTTGGTTCATGGACTATGTTTTGGTTCTGACAGACATCACAGAAAAATTTCACCAATGTCCGAGCACTTGACAATGGAATGTAACTTTATAGGTCATCTTTTAATGCCATTGAGACATAAACTCCAAATTTATTTCAAAACATTCAGAAAGAATAAAAAATAAAATAGTTTTTGTACATGGGGAACTTGAGTTTGATGGAGAAAAACACAGTTTAGTAGACAACTATGCTTAATTTTTTTTTCAGTATTCAGGGTTTTTTTTGTCCTGGTTTATTTTTAATAGAGGAATTAACGTCTTCCATACCACACAGATGTCATGCCTCATCTGTAGCATGCCAGACATAATACAACTAAGTCCCATCTTGAGCATGTACATAAGAAAAGTCGATTAGAAAATACTTAATCTGATGTGTGTGTGAACAGAGTTTGCAGTCCCATAAAATATTACATACATATCATATATTATTATATTATGTATGATAATGCTCTTATTTTGACTTTCATAGTTAAATCAGAAACTCCTCCATACTGGACCCGCAGTATAAATAGGATAGATGAAGGTACATTCAATGAGATATAGATATAAAGGGAAGTGTTCTAAGTGTGTTGGCTTCTAAGGAGAATTCACTATGTTTAGTGGGTTTGATCTTGATTCAAACTGGGGCCAGCAAGAAAGAGTAGACTTCTCTGCACAGTGTGGGACAGGACTGTCTACTGGCACCAGTGAGAGAGAAAGTCACAGGAGTAGCAGCCTATTCTACAATGTGTTTATTCCCTTCTCTTAAAGAAGAGATCTCTAAATATGAATAATACTCAGAGGAAACATCTATATTTCTTGGGATGTAGCTGAAATAAAGTGAACAGTATCTCTAAATTTGCCTTCTACAAAGCCACTTCATTGTAAAACAAATAATAGCAAATGGCACAAAGAAAGAATTTTATACTTAAAGTCTATTGACTTTCAATTACACTCTAGTTTCTACACTTTTTATGATGCTTCATTTCTGTGTATCAACCCACCCTGATAAGCATCCCTTTAGCAACCTGACTTCTGATATGTGTAATGTACATATGGCATCTCTTCATACAGACTGTTATATTTTTGAAAAAAAATTGTGCAAATGATACAAATAGGATGCACTCATTTGTGTATGCCATCTCCCATGGTGTGGGAATTACCAGTGCTATTACTTATAATCTGTGCTGGATAGTCTTATAATGACCAGACACAGAGTCATCTAAAATAAAGGAATCTCAGTTGAGATGTATCCCATAAGATACAGCTGTAAGGCATTTTTAAAATTAGTGATTGATGATGGGTCCAGCCCATGTTGGGTGGTGCCATTGCTCTGTTGGTTCTATAAGAAAGCAGGCTAAGCAAGCCAAGAAGAGCAAGGCAGTAATCAGTACCTTTCCATGGCCTCTGCATCAGCACCTGCCACCAGGTACTGCCCTGCTTGAGTTCCTCCAATGGTGAACAGAAATATGGAAGTGTAAGTCAAATGAATTCTTTCCTATGCAACTTGCTTATTGGTCATGGTATTTCGTTGCAGTGACAGCAACCCTAACTAAGATAGAATTTAGTGATAAAATTGTGTTGATGAGAAGTATTACATAGTTATTCAGTTATCTGCAATGTTACTATTCTTTTTCCTTTCAATGTGTATTGTCACTATTTCTATGTTTTTGACTATGATCAAGTAAATCAGCCATGTTTGTTCTTATACAATTCTATTATCACCATATTTCGATTTTTGGAGGCAGGATTTTTTAAAACCATTTTATGGGTATGTGCTGAATTATAAAAAGAGTTTTTGTCTTAGCTTTTGCTTTATTTTATATTCAACTATAATTTATAAGAAAATTCTACTTTATCCTTAATTTCATCAGTACGTGGTGTACTCAGTCTTTATAATTGTAGATATTTTGCGATACACCCTTGTTTCTCATTATGATGACTAATGTATCTCATCAGCTTTTTTATATACTTCCTGACCATTTATATATTCTTCTGGAAATGCTTTGAAATATTTATAACTTTCATAGTGGGATCATATTTAAATATAAGATTCAGATCTTCTTCTTATTGCTCCTGATTGAGTCCTGAGTGTCTCATTGTTTTGCAGAATAAGAATACACTGAATTTACTCATTATAGAGTTGACTAATGATTCCTGGGGGACTTCTTGCAATATCTTCTGCTATATAATGCCTGGGTAGTGTCCTTGATATTCTATACCTCATAGATGTCCCTGCATGTCAGTTTATGTGCATAAATCTAATTGTCAGATCTTCTCCTTTGCAACTGTAACCGCTGTCTTCATGATTCTTTTCTGCAGTATGTGATTTGTTTTTGTCCTGATATCTTCTAGTGCAGAAGTTTTAAGTTTTGTGGAAATTTATCTCTTTTTCTTTTTAAGATTTTTGGTTTTTTGATTTGGTCTGAGAAATATTTGTGTTTTAAACCCTTGCAAGTAGTTCTGACTTGCAGTCCAAAGTGAGATTGATGGCATTATAGAGATGAGTCCTATGGAAGGCTAGAGGGCAGTCAAGAGGCAAGGCAGTAAATTTTGCAGATCAGGGTGGTCTTCAGAGACTTAATTGATGAGATGATTGCTGCATTGCTTCAAACCTTCCCAAATCCCAACTGTGTTTCATAATAGATTTTTTTTTCTTTTAGATGCTGATAAGGTAGACAATTTAAGTTTTGAGAATAATTTAGTAACTCTTCTTAAATATAAAATGGACAATCAGAGTTAAAATAATCAAACTTCAGTGTGCTGTCTCTATCAGGAATAGATTCAAAATATAGGCTTATATAATGTTACTGAAGTATACTGTGTGAGGGAAGATATAAAATGAACTATAAACAGTATAATCACATATCAGATTAGATTGAGCTTAATTTGCAACAAGATCACACGCACAGATACACAGACACACAGACACACACGTACACACAAATCAAACAACAACAACAAAAATACTGCAAAAAATTTAGTATAGAAAGATAGGCTAGTGTTTTTTTTATAATAATGCTTCCCATATATTGCATGTTCAGTATACACTAAGAACTAACAAATTGGCTCACAGGACAGGTTTTATAAATACCTCTTTTTAGAACATAAACTTTTCCTTTACCTCTTTATTTATTATGTGGGCTAACATTGATACTAAGTGGGCCTTAAAAATATTTTGTCTCAGACAGTGAAACCAAAAAGATAAAATAATCATCTATGCCTTTACTGAACAGTTTGGTGATTGCTAGTATAAATTATTTTTAAAGTTGAATACATAGTAATAGAACAGAAAGTTGTACATCCAATTATGAGATGGAGAATCTAAAGCTTGTGAATTTAGATGCCTCTTCCAAGTCAGGAACATTAAAAGATAGAGTGTAAATTCATGGGCGAATAGCCTTAATACATAGTTTTTGGTTTTGTTGTTGTATCATACTCTTCCTTTAAATATAAAAGACAAACCAAAAAAAAAAAAATCAATCCATGAAACACAGTTGGGATTCTGGGAAGGTTTGAAGCAAAGGTGCCCGAGTCTCAGAACCACCATTTCCTGAAGAAGCATATATACCTGTACATACCTGTAATAATATATAGCTATGATTCTTCCTAGTTCATAAGTTTTTAATAAAATCATGTAAGGGATCATGAGAAGAAGTAATGAATTGACTCAACTGGAATCATTTTATGATGATGGGAGAATTAGTTGATGAATTCATTTTCAATTACATTTCAATTTTGGAAATCTCAGCATCACTGATACGCAATACGATAACTATAAAAAAGAGTTATAGACCAGAAAAGCTAATTAATAAAACATCTTATTCTGAGAAAAATAATCTAACAAATAATCAACAGTGTTCTTTGTAATTGGTTTTAAGATTCAGTTTTTTCATTAAAGTTTTTTTTCCATAATGTTTTTGTTCTGTTAATAAAGAATTTTAAATGGTGACTAACATATTGGACATTACAAACTTTGATTACTTAAGGGCACTTGATAGAATAACACTTAATTTATTCATTTTTGCTCATTTATTTGATCATTTAATGGAAAGATTTTGAGAGCCTACTAAATACGGGAAAAACAAAGATGAACAAGAAAAGTACTCTACCCTCTAGTATTCCAGGTTTTCCTTAGTAAAGGGCTGTATAAACAAATATCAACCAAGCAAAGAGGCAAAACTAAAAGAAATAAACATACATCAGATATTGTGAGAGAAATGAATTATTTCTTCCTTAAGTGGAACAGTCATAGACGGCCATAAAGTTTGAAAATTCAGTTGAAATGTTTCAGACCCGAGTTGCTTACAAAGAATGCATGCATACAATGGGACATTGGGAGTAGATGGGATATGTATTATAAATGTAAGGAAGGCTGGTGGTGTGCCTTTGCTGGTGAAGAGCTTGCCACTTAAGCCTGACAGCCGGAGTTCAATGTCTAGAACCCACAAAGGATTCTGGAAAGTTTCCTCTGACTTCCAAATATACTCTCCCAGAACCCACACATTATACAAACATACACACAGGGAGTAATAGCTCATAAAATAAAGATAAAGTTGAAAATAAAAAGTAAACAACCATGATGGCAGTATCAACATCACTATGGAGTGGAATGTGGGCCACGAAAAGGCATGTGATTTGTGAGAGCAGAAAGAAGGGATACCATTTAACATAATGTCTTTAAGTTATGCAGAATCAAGATAATATGCATGTTCTGAAACTAGATTTGAAGAATAAGTAGAAATGGTGGGAACCACATGAACCATGCAAAACAGAGGGACCAGGCAACCATTCAGTGGATATAGTGATTTTACACAAGAATGAGGACCAGAGAGATGTGTATTTAGCACCAATATAAAAATACAGGCAATTATACTAGTCCATCTGTAATCCATGTGCTCAAAAGACAAATCAGGAAACCCTCCCCGCAACACACACATACCACAAAGAGCAAACAGGCTAGGTAGAATAGTAAAATGAACAAGACTCAAGTCATTGAAAAGGACACACAATACCAACCTCTGTCCTCTACTTGCACCTTCACTCAACACTTACCCCTAACACACTTGTACCCACACACATGGAAATATGCATATACACACTATAACAAACATGCACACTGTACATAAACCACTGAGATTTTTGAATGCAAAGTGGGCTGCTTACACACTTATACACTGTGGTCAAGCACGGCAACTTCCACATACCCTCCTGGACTCAAGCTGCATTTTTGAGAAAACTAAAACTTTACCTGTGTCATGATCTACCAATTCTTACTCGAGGCAATAATGTCAAAGAAGAGCCTGGCCGCAATTGAAGCAGATGCTTACAAGGCTATTGGTTTTAATGTTACTTAAATTTTAAGGGATTTAAAAATAACTCAAGTTGGTGTCTATCTATGGAAGAGTTAACGATAAATTACAAGGAGAAATGCACAGCAGGAAGAAACAACAAACAGCAATAAAGAGGGATATGAAGGTGTAGTGCTTAGTATAAAAAAGGAAATATAAGAAATCAGAATGACATTTATATGCAATTTACTTTTCATAAAGTAACTGTACATATACTTGGAATAACAGTCAGTTTCTCATAACACAACATATTATCTCCTAAAATACTTGTGCTATGCTAAATCAGGGAATGGAAATGACATGGTTTAAGGAAACCGGGTTTGATGGACAGTACTCACAAATGTCACCAGTGAGACATAAAGGCCAAAGGCTGCTTTTTAAATTGCTAAACAATTATATACATGATAAAAAGTTTTTTAAAAGTATCTATTATAATGACTACTTAGCCCAATTTTAACCTTGAATTGCATTATATAGGTTTCCATAAGAAAGGACATTGGACCAAAGTCCCATGAAGGCTGGACGCCCCAATGAGGGGGAATTCGAGGGTGGGAAGTAGGAGTGGGTGAGTGGGTGGGTGATGGCACACACTTATAGAAGCAGGAGGAGGGGAGATGGGACAAGGGGTGTCTGGGGGGAATGGGAAAGGGGATAACATCTGAAATGTAAAAAATAAATACAAAATATCCATAAAATAAATAAATAAATAAATAAATCCAAAAAAGGAAGGACATTGGAAATTGTAGTTATAAATTTTTCTCTACCTACTTTAAGAAGTGTTCAATCTCTCCTCTAGTCCATCACCTACCAGTGGTAGTAGAAAGGAAAAATTATTAGGAGACAGGAGAAGTAGGCCTGTTTAGAAATAGTTCTTTGGGTGCACGTCCAATCTTCATTGTCAAGATATCAGCAATTCAGCCCAGTAGCAAACACCAAATATGAATCAGCAGCTGCAGTCCAGTCTACTTGTTAGTCACCACACATGAACCAGCAAGATCAATTCAATCCAGTAGAAACTGTGAGGCTCGCTAGATGTTCCAAGGCCAATGAAGAAGCCTCAGGAACCTTCCAGGAAGTTCTTTGGTGAGTTTCTCTCTATGACATCACGACAAGTGGAGCTCAGCAAGTCAGTGCAAGATAAACTAATATGTGCATGTCCTTAGCGAAGAATAGTAAGGTGGAGCAAAGAAAATCAATGCTCAAACTCCCATTGTCTGTTAGGGTATATTTATATTCTATCTGAACATCATGCATTCTTTCATGTGTTTGCTATAGCAAAACATCCTTTATCTGTGTCTGCCTCAAGAAAACATTCTTTGAGGTGTCTGCTAATGCAAATATCCATTCATCTGTGTGCTCCAGCAAAACATTATTTGACATAACTGAATTTCCAAAGAAACCAGAAGCTTCCACTTCAAGATTTTGCAGTGTGTTATTGTAAGATGTGGGAGCAAGGCATGATACCAATCAGAAAGTTGTAATGACAACTGTAGCCATGTATGGATAATTACACACATAAACATGAATCATGGAAGCTGGGAAAAAGTTGGTATATGTATGTGTGTATTTTATGGTGTGTGATTTCATGTATTTACTCAATGTTCATTCCAAACTGGACTACGTGTAGTAGAAAATTTAGGTTATGCTCAATAATTATGTATGCCAGTGATGTTGGAAGGGATTCATGAGCTGACAGCCGGCATAATGGCAGAGATGACTTATGCACATATGCACGTGAGCAAGTAGAAACCAGGCATGACAGAAAGGGAAATTACAGACATATTTAAATTAAATAATGTTAACTGATGATATTTGCAAACTGAGAAATATGATGAACCAATCATCTAGTATTTAGATTCAAAGTGGGGAAAAGAGCAAATATTATACGGAAGAGTCCACGAGAAGTTCTCAGGTTTCTCAAATTCAGTTTTGATTGCAGTGGTAAAAGATGAAATGAGTAAACAGAAAATGAGAAACAGGTTACACAGGATCTGAAATATGGGTTTTTTTGAACAGTGTGTAGTGGCAGGTAACCAAGCAACAGGTATGCAGAAAATTAAAAAACCATAAGACAAAGGACTTAGGAAAGAAAGAAGAAAGTGAAGCAAGTCACTGATAATAAACAGGAAAGGGATTTTAGAAGGAGCCAACTGAAAAAGTCTCTGTAGTTTGAGAAAAAAATCCATATTACATGCATCAAAACTGCATCACCTGAAAGAGAAGCAGGTTATGCCCCTCTCAAGGAAGCGCAAGAAAACCCTAATTTAAGTAATTTTGTCACCCACTTCACACGGACAGGATTTAGAAAGAGGCAATGAAAATGGAACTGCATAGACATAGTTTGTAGAACAGTCAAAGCAAAGATTGTACATGTAGACCAAAAAGAGATTAGCAACCTCTGGATGCAGTAAAAAAGGGGGGGGAATAATGAGTCACATTTACAAAATTAATATTCATGGAGAAATGTGACTTAAAACATATGTTTTGAAGAGATGGACAGATACTATGTGGGAGCCAACTACTCTCCATTGAAATTTGTGAACTGGAATATATTATAAAATCACATACTGAGCATGTTTGCTAAAGGTTAGATAGGATAGAATGTCAACAGTAAACAAAAGGTAGAGGTTAAAATGGAAGAAGAAAAGCACCTACTATGGACAAAGTAATACAATATACTATATGTGCTAAATTCTTACTACTAAAGGTGGGAAAGTTGGTTCAATTAGTAAACTGTTTCCCATGTAAAATGAAAGATTTGAGATTCACAGGACAAAACCCAGCACTCTTGAAAAGTCATGCAGGGTAACATGTATCTGTAATACCCTCCCTGAGGAGGTGGTAATTACCTGGCTCATTGGCTAGTCAATTGATAAGATCCAGGCCAATGTGTAGATTCCTTCTCAAAAGTGGAGAACCATTGAGGAATCCAACTAACATTTGCCTCTGGCTTCTGCATGTACACCTGGAGGAAAAATGCATAACAGAGAGAAAGACTGACATCCCAAATGTTTGGAACTCTTATAGAGTCCATTCTCTGGCATTTGACCTCTCTGAATTTCAGGAAGGAGGGGTAGATAAAAGGAGGGGTAAAGTGGAAATTTCTGGTTTCTTTGGGACTCAGGTTATAATGATGTTTTGCTAAGGCAGACAGATGAAAGTGTGTTTTGCTAAAGCAGGCACATGAAAGGATATTTTGTTGAAGCAGACACAGGTGAAAGGATATAGCTATACCAAACATGTGAAAGGACTTGTGATGTGTAGAAAGAATATAAATATGACTGCATAGACACTGGGAGCTCAAGCATTAGTTGTCTTTGCTCTGATGCTTTGCTTGTCTTTGCTGACGACATCCATGTTTTGCTTTGCCTTACATTGAGTTATTGAGTTTCACTTGTGATGATTTCATAGAGAGAAACTCATCAAAGAACTTCTTGTGAGATTCTTCTGGCTTGTTGGGTTCTGTGCCGCCAATTGGCAAGCCTTGAGGTTTCTTCTGGATTGAACTGCCCTGCAACTGCTGATTCATATTTGATGTTTACTAGTGGACTGGACTGAGAACACAAAAACTGGAGTCATCCCAAAAATTCTTAATAAACAGGTCTACTTTTCTTGTATCCTAATAAACTTTTTTCCTACTACCTCTACTGTATAGTGGGCTAGAGGGAAGGTTGAACACTTAGTAAAGAAGGTTGTGAAAAATATATGACTACAGAAGGCAGAATGAGGAAGGAGGATAGTAAGGAAGGGAAGTGTGAAGGGAAAGAGGGAGGCCGAGAAAGAGGTAGAGAGAAGGGGAATCATTTGAAAACTAAAGTGCACCTTAGATGGCATTCAGTGGTCAAATTTCATTTCAGAAAATCTTGTTTTCATATTTAGTGTTTTCTGAATTAGAGAAATCAATTCTTTTCTTTTTTCCACTCTGTTCATCAAACTGCCTGACTTTTGAGAAGCTCATTTACAGTTATGAAAAATGGTGACAAGGAGGGTCCTTCCCTTTCTTCACATCTGTTCTTCCTTCCTTTTAACAGTCAAGCTGTGTGAAGCTGATTTGGACTTGCCTGACAGAGTAGGATCCTTTGTCATCAACCAACTTTCTGTATGTGCAAGGGATGTGTTAGGGAAGAAGCTCCTATCTGCAAAAATTGGTTTTTAGACAGGACCAGATCATTTACATGTACTCTGTAGGGACTGGCACTTCCTGAGATCATGGTGGGTATCAGATAGAGTGAGAAGCAAAATACCAATAGATTGTCTCAGAATCCTGATGGCATACTCTCACAGGCAACTCTATTTCCTCTGCCCACATCTTATTTTGGTCATCAGTGACTCAGTGTCCTTCAGCTTGAGCCCGAGGCCATGGAAGGAAGTATATTCTCTATCCCCATACATTCTCAGCACTATAGAACAATTTTATATAGATACGTTTTTTGAGTGTCTATCCCAATGTGACAAGTACTCAGTGGCAAGTACTCTCATCAATTACATCTCAGAACTACCTTGGGAGAGCAGGTGGGCAATGCACATAAAAGGCAGAGGCCCAACTATATAGGACCCGCCTACACTCAAATAACTAGTGTCTGGCCTTGCTTCAACACATACTCGAAGAAATTTCTTTTTCAATGGGTTAACTGAGAAGTGCCTTTGTATTATTATTATCATTATCATCATCATCATCATCATCATCAAAATGCTCCTTTTAAGTTCAAATACATGTTTTCTCAGTTGCAATTTGCTTAACTCTAGGTAATTTATTTGAGTTCCTGTACTTCAGTTTCTTCATCTGTAAAATGAGGCTGATGGATGCTTGACCATTTTTTGTTTGCTAGAGACAATACAAAGGTTACACTAATGTTTATAAAGTACTTAACATAGCACTTTGGATATAGCAAGTTCTCTATAAACACCTGAAAGATTAAATTATAAAAGCAGTCTTTCTTTGAAGATAAGTTGACTTCGACCAGATTTGTAGTTCCAAGTGTGATGTCCCTTTCAGATACTTCAGAAATTTCTTTCTTGAGATATGGGACTTTTTTTTTAAGACAAACTTAAAGGAGGCCTAAGAGCAAGCTTCATGAATAGAGGACATCTGCTGGGTATTCTATTTTTCTATTTCGTCCCCAGCGCTTGGCAATGCATGATTAACTAACTCTATACCAGTCAAGCCCCCTGTTTACATTGCAGATTCACTTTCTGAAAGCATAGGAGATAGGGATTATGCATCTGCCTGGTGTTTTCATCTCTGACTTTTTATCAAAAGCCAGGATGCCTCTTCTTAACCAAACCCCTGCCCTATCATAAGCAAAACAGCCAACCAGTTAGAAATCCAGAAGCCATCGGCCTATTCCTTGTGCTACCTGTAGTGATTTCAAATTAGGGATGCCCAAGGTCAACTAAGAGGATCACACAGCGTGTCCAGGGACCTGCGAGGTAGAACTGAGGACTTGGGAAAAATCCAGGTTATTTTGAAGAAACTTAGGGTAAAAGGATCTGGAGAGCTGCTTGGCTCTGCTGATTTCCTCAGGGGAAACTCCTGGCAAGTATTATACCACAGGCAAGACCAAAGAGCTAAGGCAATTTGGCATAGCTCAACAGCACAGCCAAGAAGACATGTGCTTAGCAGGAGATAAACTTACTGCCAAGGATGATCCACACTGGGAAAAATAATGGAAATTTACAGGAAGCAACTCCATGTGGAACTGCTCTTCACACAAATGCAGGGAAAAAAATCTTCAGAAAAGAGAGTGAAAATCATTCTTGTAACAATTGAAAGGTTTAGCATAGATCTTTGCATTGGTAAATGGGGACTATGTGTGTAGACACAAATTTAAGTATATGCTTCCTACCTTGTATAACCCTATTTTTATTTTATCTTACAGAACTCACATAAAGGCAAGTTGTTGAGTTCAATGAGTTCTTTCCCTCTCCTCTCCCCTGTTTACTTCATCTGTAAAAGACAGACACGGCTATCACCACACTTTGATACCAGAATATTCCATAAATATTGTATGCAGAACATGGACTTTGAAGTTGTATAGACTTAAGATTCCAGTTGTGACTCATTCATTCACTTCTTGTGGGACCTGCAACAAGTTAATTAGCAACTGGCAACGTTAGGGTTAAAGCTATAATCACAAAGGGAATAATAGAAACATTTACATTTCAGAGGAATTGAGAGATCTAAACAAGAAAGCATCACTCAAGGAAACACTCATTGTCACCAATGTTCAATGAATGTTGATTCCTTTTGTAATTTATGATGGAAAAGGCACAATGGAACAGGGTCAGTAGCCTGTGTGTTCTTGGTAAGAGAATAAAGAGTGTTCCTTTGTAGTCCAAGCATGCATTGTGTTACCTTGTCAGTTAGACAAAAGACTACCAGGACAGATGGACTCCTCTAAATACATAATTGCTACCAGAGCCACTTCAAATTTTACTTTACAGAAGAACTATCACATAGTCAAATATTTGTCAAATGAATTTTGGAAAAATAAAAGTAAAAAACCTGTAGCCTCTATCAAGATGATGTTATTTTAATTCTCTGTACTCTTCTATGGAGGAAAACAGAACAAAAAAATAATGACAAACTAACAGAATTCAAGAGAATTTAATTGTATATGAGTATGTGCATTTAATTCATCACATGTGGTTTTCCTCCAAGGGACTCAAAAAGCATATGCATTTTCTACTTATGCATTGGTATCCTCAATCTCAAATTATCAGACACTATGTTGATAAATAAGACTTGTAGATAGTATATGTAATCATCACAAGTAAACAACGTTTGTATTTATTGGTGGACCCTAACAATATGAAAAAAATAGTGATCTGACCTGTAGGTAATCAGAAGTCTCAGTTATTGTTGACCACTGAGCTGAGTGAACCTGGACAAGTTCATACCTCTCCTGTGCTTCCTTCTGATAGTATTTAGGAGGATGTCTTAGGGTCTTAAGAAATAAGAGTTTTCCAGCTTGTTCTGTTAAGATACCAGAAAACAACAAAAAGAGCTCCTATTGACCATGCTGGAAACTCTTTGGCCAACAACTCAGAGGAAGATATTCTACATCTGGAACTGGGATTTTCAGTTAAATATCCATGGTTTCCAGAAGCAGAATTATTTTCCACCCATGCAAGATGTCTACTTTTACACTGTTTGATTTTAATTATAGTTTTGTTAGCTTAAAGAATAGTAATTATTATATGGCATGTTTTACCTCCAGAGTTTTAAAAAACCTTTCACTGTTTCCTATGATTCCTATATCTTCTCACTCTCATGTAGCTGGAATTAAGGTAGAAGCTTCCTTATGGCTTGTTAGATTTATAGCGATTGAAGGTGCTATGCAGTCTGCTATAGTACCAAATTCAACAAATTGCTTTACCTAGTTGTGAACTCTATGCTTCACAATATTGAACTTCCACACACTGGTGCAAATGTACCAGTACTGCTGTAAAGGCAACCAACTGCATTATGATTATAACTAAGGTCAACTCCACAAGAAGAAATATAAGCCTGATACTATAAGCATTGGCAAAAGCTAAGGAGATCATAGGACATAAGGAAAAATTTAGTATTGAATATTTCTAGATGGACAAGTAATCAAATTGCAGTCTAAACATTTATGTTTGTACCTATAACTATAAACTATTTATGCTCTCAGCTGTGATAAAGAAGCTTATTTTTTCCAAAGGATTATGGTTAATACAGAAACTCACAACTGGTCAAAATGATCACTGAATATTTGTCCATAAATTGTACATGTATAATGTCTCCTTCAAGACTCTTGGAGCATCAAAGAAGAAGGGACAAAAAGATTTCAAGGATCAGAAGATGAGGGTGAACAATATGATAGGATGTATTCTCGATATGATACTACCACTTCAGTCATGAGCAAAGCAAAGTTGTGACGTTTTACACAGATCATGGAAATGGGTGCAGGTAACCACACACACACACACACACACACACACACACACACACACACGAAAGTAGGAGAAGCCTATTTTCAAAGAATAAGGGGATCAAAGTGTCAGCAGAAATGAGTTAGGTAAGACTGTGTATTAGGGGCTTAAAATTATCAGAAAAATTAGTATAGGTGCATGAAACTGACCCAAACTAAAAATTAATTTGAAAAATGCTTTCCCATTCTAATCTTTACAATCATGTGACTATAATTTTAAGTGCAAACTTCAAGTGTCTGTTTTCACATTGGTGAGCATACCTAGGAGAGTGTGGAGATGGAAGAGCTGTCTGTCTGACTGGAGTTCCTCAGGCTTTGAAGCTTAGAATAAAATATGTTTTAAAGAATTAACCGGTCTTCCTTTGACTACTCAATCATAGGAAGGGGTTTCCACATTTTAAGTATGTTTCAGTCTATGCTTTCAAACTGACAGATAACAATAGTTTCCAAGTAAAGTTAGATCTTTTTTGTTTAAATGTACCTCACAAAAATGCAGTGACCCGTAAGTCTAAAATTAAATGATTAAAAATGTCTCACTCTTCTATTTTCAAATGAGCACAGATGCACGGAGCTAAAAGCAGCCCCTTTCTACCTCACCTCAGATTATACATAACACCTGTGCCTCCAATTTTAACTCTACTACAGCCAACATTTTATCTGAAGAAAGAGCCAATAGATAGACCATCATGCACACAGACGACAAGGCTTGGAGAAAGAAAGCATATGTGGCTTTGGAATAGGACAGGCTGTAAAGAGGTTGTTTAAAATCTTTTTAAATTATTTATCTGCTTATTTACTTAGTGTGTGTGTGTGTGCATGTGGTGTGTGTGTGTGTGTGTGTGTGTGTGTGTGTGTGTGTGTAGGTGCCCAAGGATGCCAGAAGAGAGCATCAGATTCCTGGAGCAGGAATTACTAGTGGGTGTGATCCACCCAATATAAGTGCTGGGAACTTGAATCCTCTGGAAAAAGAGCAAGTGCTCATAACCACTGAGCTATTTTTCTAGTATTTCTAGTATTTCTATGTATTGTCCTAGAGAATCAATGGTAAAACTAAGGAGCTGCTACCTGATATTATAAGGAAGAAAAATAAATAATAAAGAGAAGTCCATCATTGTGACACTCAAAACTGGTTGGGATGTGAATAAATGTTTACACTCCATAATTTCACATTTATGTTGTATGTTACCAAGAATAAACAGGGGGCTTTGTAAAGTTCTGTTCTGAGGAATATCTGGAAAGAACATAGATAGTAATGTAGATTGGTGGAGACAAAAGAGATCAACTGTCATCAGACACTGAAACTGCTACCATGTACTCATTGTGTTTCCTGTCTGGATCATGAAGAGAAAACCTGAATGTGAACTGTGAGGAAAGGATAATGGATTTTAGATACACCAAGGAAAATCTAATAGTGAGCTTTGTCCTAATGTAGAACAGTTGCTGCTAACTATATAAGAGGCCGGTGTTACCATAATACTGAAATAAGCTGGGCATCAACTGATAAGAAGACTAGACTGAGGTTGAGTTGACAGGGGAATTAAAATCACAGTGAAATAGATGTTTCAAGTTCAGTTCCAAAACAGTGGCCTCATTTTTCTGTAATTAGATATTGGTAGCGAATCTTTTTCCATTATTCAGCAAAAGTACACCTTATAATTTCTGCCAGATACTGTGTAAGTATATTACAGTCCCTAAATTCCAGGATAGTATAGCTAAGATGTTTCAGTCAGTGAATACTGCTTTCATGCCTTTTAACTTACTCCTTGAAATTATCCTAACATATGGTACTATTTTCCCCATTAAGAAATGATACAAATAACAACTAGTGAAGCTAAACAGCATGCCTGTAATCATTTTGTTAAATGATAGTATAAATGATTAACAATCCCAAATATGGAGGAAAAGTTAACCCATGTTATCTTTATTGTCCCTAAGTTTTTATTTAATATACAAAGTTCTAAGTGCATGGCAGTCTGGCAGTGTCTAAAGACCCTACCCACAGTGTGGTGCATTGCTTTTTCACTTTTATTTTTGAGACTAAATCATTATTACTTCATCTTTCTTTGCTGTAGTTTCTCCAAACTGTCCCATATAACCATCCTTGTTCTCTTTCAAATTCGTGCCTTCCTTTACATTATTTTTTGTTATCTGCTTATACATTCCTAAATATAACTTTCTCAGTCTGTGAAATGTTACTAGTAGGTATGTTTTCAGGACTGGCCATTTGTTATGTGATAACCAATTTGTGTTATCTTCCACAAGGAAGGACAATTTCCACTCTTGGAATCCATTAATATAGTTCTTTGTACAGAGTCCATGCTAACTACTCTATATTATCTTAATGGAAAAAAATTAAATAGCTGTTAATTACTTTTGGTTTTGTCCCTTCAAAGCCAGGTATGCTTATTAGAAAATACTTGAAATATTAGAATGTATCCTTTTTAAATGATGAAAAGTAGACTAATGTTTATGGCTTGCAACCAGTAAATTTTTTCTCAAAATATCACTATTAAAATCCTGGAATATTTTTATGAACCATGTGAATTATATATAAATGAAAAAAATCTATATTTGAAGGTTACATGATACCAGCAACTCTGTGCTTTAATATAAAACATGGGTGTATTCTAATACCACTAAACATTCCTCTAAAGCTGAAGGCCTATTTGCTAATTTAGTCTAAAGAGGTATTGAGAGGATATTAAAATCTATTTTTATTGACACACTGGTGGCAAGATTCAGTGGAAACACTGAGACTTCTTTTCAAGTGTGCTCAAGCTTTCATTCTTCTTCCCTCAAGCCTTCAGAGCAAAGAGAAACAGCGCTTAGCAATGTGGATATCTACATTCAGGCTATGCGATCTGGTTACAGTGCTCCACTGCCCATGTGCACATCTCTTTAAGCTCTGTGGCCTCCTTCTCAGTCCTTTCCCTTTACCCTAGCCTCAGGACCTGGCTATCCCTCCTTCTCTGGGACTGCTGTCTCTAGATGCTCACTTGGTGTCTGCTTTAACATCATTCCTCAGGATGTTCTTTGCAAACTTGCTTATTTCAGTGACCCTGCCTTTTTTTCAAAACTCTTTTGTCATCCTACTTTTATTCTTTTGCATTTCTGTAGTCCAATTCTCTCTCTATTTTCTTTCTTTCTTTTTCTCCATTGTCCTTTTCCAGTACATATTGTACTTAGTATTTCCCTTATCATTGTTAAATATGAAAAGGTGTGATGTCTTGGCCTTGTTAAGAGTGACTTCTAATAATTCCTGGAGTTGTGTGAGTACCTGTCACATGCTTATCCTCAGCGAATGCCTTCAAGGCATTCCTGGCAAAGATTCTTTTTTTTTTTTTTTTTAATTGTGAGTGAATTTGGAGGCCATAGGAGAATTCTATATTGTTTCCTAATCTTTTCCTATGATTAATTTAACAAGTAATTTAGGAGACCAGAAGCTTAACAAAACATTCCATTTTCTTTTGACATTAGAACTATTGTCAGAGCAGCAAGATCTAGAACCAATCTAGAAGGAAGACCAGATAGGAAAATCTAGTTGAGTAATCCAATAATATCAGACAGAATTCCCTGTAAGAGTTTTATGTTGCAAAGTGTGTCAGAAGTTAATCAAAGGGTAACAATGCAAACATCTATGCATATACTTCCTGGGGACTGGGGCAGCCCATACTGTCAGTCACTGTCAAAACTGTAGCACACAGGGGCCCGCAGCACCTTTTACTTTCCTGTGAGAAAAATGTTCTTGCCCACAAAGGTCAGAGCCTTTATGGCATAAATCTATTAGCCCATTGTTGTAGTATGAATCCCAAGGAGAAGGCATCTCATCAGCTGTCTAGCTCAGAGGCACGGCTTCTTGCCTTAGAGGGTCAAATTTGTATCTTGCCTCTGACTGTCAGCAGTGACTTGGGCTTATCCTATCATAACCTCTGCATCCCGGTGAGTAATCACTTATGCTTGGCCTTGAAAATGACTCTCCCATTACTGACTCTGTGTAATCATGAGAGAAGAGGGCTTTTAAAATCATTAAACAAGCTACCCCTCCCAGCTGGCCAGACAACCTCAGAGCATGGACAGGAAAGGTGGAAAATGTTTCATTCTGTTCACTCTAGGGAGGGAGGCAATTCACAATCTGCTCACAGTACTCAGAAACCCTTGTGCCTTTCTGAAATGTGAACTACCTCCTAATCACCTGCATTCCTTTTATTCTTGACACCCATTTGAAGTTGAACAAAAGCAGGGCATCCATGAGGCCAGACAGCTGTTTCCCAGATGTGCAGAAATAACCATGGCAGCTGGCTCCAGCTAGGGTATTTGCATTCACATCAGTTTGGATTAAGTCTTTCATTGATTTGGGTCATCATTTATGTACAAAGCTCACAGAACAAACAATGTGTACATCTCTGACAGCCTTTCTAAATCTTTAAGCACAAATATAAACTTCCTAGGATTAGATTCCCCTGGTACAGTGAATTCGGTGGGCAATGGTGTTCCTGCATAGAATTTACTAACTGTTCACTACATATATAGCATGCACACCCCATATACTAAAGTCAATTCATGATTGTCCTATTATTTACAATAACTATTACCCTACCCATGTCCAAGGTTTCTTTCTTTGTTTTTCAGTTCTATTCATAGGTCTATAAATAGAGTCTCATTTTCATCAGCACCCCTAAGTGCTCTCAGTCCAAGGAACATTATTTAGAGTTCAAAGGTTTACATGTTTTGCAGGTGTTTCAGTGCAACACATTCAGGACAAAATGTGTCTTCTATCTCTGGGTGAAACCACATATATTTCCTGATCTAGAGGACTGAAGCAACTGTCACTGACTCACCTTCTGAAAGTCCAAATCTGTGTATCTTCCTTGCTTCCTTGAGGTCTTCCCTTCCTTTTTCCATCTATGTTCAAGTTCCTACTATATCTTATCAATATTAAATCTAAAATGCCTTTCAGAACCCATGGCTTCTCTGCTTCTTTATCCTGTGGATAATTACACAGAAACCCTCCCTCCCCACCCTAAGAGTACATTTTCTTGAGCTTTGTTTCTACAGGCTCATAGTACCAAAGGTATCCACTTCGTCAAAACAGAGCAGTGAACAAACAGGGATGTGTGTGTGTATTGTGTGTGTGTGTGTGTCTGTACATAAACATGTGTGTGCACATGCATGTCTGTGTTTGTCTGTATGTACATGTTTGTGTGTGTGTGTGTGTGTGTGTGTGTGTGTGTGTGTGTGTATAAAAGGCAGAGGAGGGCAGAGACTTCCCTCTTATCTTCAAGAACAATCATGTGTATATCATAGTGTTGTTTTATTCATGCATCCCCTATGTGAACGACCTTCATCACCAGCCTTAACTTCTATATGATCCAGTCTATTGTTCCTGATTATAGGCACTGTCATTGACAAACGCCTAAGTTTTGATTTTTTTTACCTCAGTCTTACTGTGTATACAATTTTATCTGTCAAGCACACCTTTCTGTCTACCTAGCTAGCTGAAATCATCTTTGAAGTATGAATTCTGTGAAGGCAGTCCTGTCGTCCAGACACTTAGCATAAAGTTGGAGAGAGCTAGGTGTTTTCCCTTCTTGACCCTGGAACGCCTGGCTTCCCTCTGCTAACAGCAGTGTGATGGCATTGTAGCCTCTCTTTTTCTCTCTTACCAGATTGCAAGACCCTTCAGAGAAGTCTTTATAAGTCCTCTGATTTAATCCTGGACAATTTGCCTCAAATTTAATTTTTTTATTAAATTAATTAAACTTTCATCTTTTCTAACTTGAATCTTGATATATTTTTTCCACATCTACTCTACTGCCAGGCTGTATTTTGTCATTTTAATTATTTTTTTTTTTTTTGGAAATTTTTAAATCCTTGATTAAAGAATGATGAACAAGGTCATTGTACATGCACAATTGAGTGTCAAGTAGATTGCATATATGTTAAATTCTCATATTTTAATATCTTCTACTGAGAGAAGGTATCTACAAAGTCTTACTCATTCAGCCATTCTTTTTTTGCAATTAATTCTTACCAGGAGTAAAATTTGTACCAAACACTGTGCAGGACAATGAGGATTCAGAAGTGACTATAACATCACTGAGTATAAAGAACCATTAACCACATCTGTGTGCATGTCTATTAAGATCAGCTAATGCATAAAAATACTTCAATCATTATTGATCTCTCAAAGACCAATGAGATGTATAGAGGATATGATCCCAATAGAAATCCTTAAATGCATTCTCTGCTTTCATTTCAGGTATTACCTTATTATGCTGAAGGTCTTCTACTCAATTACCCAGAAACCACCTCTTCCTTTGTACCCTTTCCCTACCCAAAAAGCCTTCCTTTATTTTCTCTGTTCTGTTCTTCTGCTGCCATTGACCCGTACATTTGTTTAACCTCTGGGCCATAATAATATTCTTTCTCTTCCCTCTGTGTTTTTTAACCCCAAATACATCACCTGCATTGGCCTGTTCTTAATCCTATTGCCTTTAACTTAGAGGGTCCTGGTTCTCTATTCTTAATCAATTACTCCCATTCTGAAACTGGTAGTTCTGAAAACTGATCAGGAAATAAAAGCATTAGGTTAAGGTGAAAGTGGGAGTTTGTCATAGAAAAGGAGTTACAGTTTAAATTTGAACCACCTCAGTGCCCTTTTAAGCAGTGGATGAAAAAAAAATTATCATGTGTTAATTGTTTTTGTCTCATATCTGATGTAAAAAGGATGCTTTGCTTATATTATCATTTTATCTAAAAGAAGATGCTAAACTATTCTAAACTAAGTGGTCCTTGAACCATTGACCAAACTACCTGGTTCAGCTCAAGACTGGTAAAACCCAAAGAAGGGTATTAGGACATGATTATTAGTTAGGATGAATAATTTTAAGATGATACTTTAACATTTTCTTGATGATTATTTGTAAATGTGAATTGGGACCTAGGAGCAAAATTTGATGATGAGTCTAAGTTTAAGATTCATCATAAAACATCTAAATTAGTTATCAACATTTTTAGATAGAAATATGATATTTCAAACCAAAGGAGTATTGGGAAATTTCAACATAGAGGTATTATAACTAAAACACAGTCTTTTGCAAAATTCAAGAATCCTTTCATTTTTCTAATGGAAGCTCTTGTTCTAATTCATCTTCTTCTATGATTTTAATGAATATTGATTTCTAACTGACTTTATAACTAATAACCCAGAAAACATCTTCTTTTGTACTGTTGCATAAAACATGAGATAGTATTGAGACTGTAAATGGGTTAGGATTAGGTTAGAATTGTATATATTTGAACAAAATCCTTACACTCATAATTAAAACACATATAAATGAGAAGATTTTCTTCATTTGACCTTTATGAATGAGAATCCACATCTTAATGACTAACATTCCTAAGATATTAAAAATAATGATCCTAGGTCATAATAGAGACTTTGGTATCTTAATGCAGCCACAAAATGTTGGCAGAAATGTTGGATCTATCTAGCACTGGATCTTCTCATAAAGAAAACTAACAAAGCATATCAATCTTATATAATTATGCATTTTCTTGAAAAGATAATAAATATGGTAAAAATTGCCATTTCAGGATGATTTTTAAAATATGAAGTCTTGTTGTGTCGTAGCATTTTCAGTAATCTTTCATACTACAGAAAGCATTTATGCCTGAGTATCTGATTACAGGCAGGATTAGACACATCACTTCCCTATCAGCATGAATTAAAGTTGCTTATTAACATGTGGGTTACACCTTTGGTGCAGTCAAATCACTGAAGAGCAGACGGATGTTGCACTTGCTATCTCAAAGGCATTTTGTAATTAGACTGGATTCATTTGCCAGACCCCTCCCTGGGCTAACGAGCTTGAGTACTGTTGGGGTCCTTTGCATTCAGAAAATTAAAGCTAGAGATTAACTGACTCTAAAATGTTTCTTGCTTCATGTTGCTAGGCCAGCTCTGAATTCAGACTCCATGTGGGTTTCAATTCTGTAGGTGGAGTTTGAGTTAGAAACACTATTTTCACCTAGTACATTTTTGTTCTTTTCAGAATTATGAAAAAATCTGATACTAATTTTAGTGAGAAAACTCTGTATTTGTGAGGCTTAGGCCACACATCCTTCTTTCTATTTCATATGCTCTTATTTTTTTCCTAGATAAGTCAGCAATCCCACTGGACTGTCTGCTGGACAGGCAAAGCTGCAGGAGGTAAGCTATGTGAAACACTACTGTCCATACCCACACATTCAGCCCAAACATCATGGGATGGACATAAATTTAGAAAATATGGATCTCTGTATTAAAGACTCAACCTGTTCAGCCAGACCATTGCAATGGCCTGAGTTCAACAGAGCTGACCCGTACCCACTTTCAGGAGTCTGATCTCCATATTCAGTAAAGAGAGGTGACAATCAGATATGCCGAAGATGCATGGCCATTTTGGGGTGGGTATTAGATAGGATGCTTCAAAGTAAAGATAATATCGTAGGAAAATCAGATTAGGGTGGGATTGTTTAGAGATTGGTTTGTGGGCCTCTGGAAAGAGACCTCGGGAGGTTGAGATCTCAAAGTCTTTCTTTCCTTTTGGGGAAGACATGCCCTGAAGGTTTCTGTTTTCTGGTAAGCAAAAACAGTCAAGATATAAGACATGTTTTAAGGTTCATTCTGGATCAAGGAAAGAGTGGCTGGACTGATTAGTACCAGAATAAAAATAAGTAGTGCCTATAAGGGATGGTTTCCTGATGAGATCTGGATTCTAGAAGAAACTTTCAGTGTGGCCTTATTGTTTCTGGTTTTAAATCGACTTTCTCATATAAACTATATGACCAGTATTTTAAGTCATTAAAAAATATATATGGATGAAGTCTTAACATGGTTTAAGCCTGATGATCTATTTATTCAATTTATGATGAAAGTATTCCTATAAAAATAATCAAAATGAGTGCTAAATGTCATCAGCAAACTTTGTACTGTGGCATTATCTAAGAAACATTGAGGGCAACAGCTGATAATCTAGTAATTCAGAACATGTTAAATAATGGTACTGTCAGATATAGTAGAGTATTATGTATGCATTAAGATTTGTGGTAGTGAAACATTTTCAAAACTAAAGGAGAATACAGAAGTATCAAGTAGATACACAATACTGAGAATTTCTACTCAGAAGCATAGCCTAATAGAAATTAGGTTGGGCAAAAAACTGCAATTGATTGTTTCTAGGAGTCATGCATATTCTCATGTTTACGTTTACAGAGTCAGTATATCACCTATAATTAACAGTACTTTCTAGTCATAATTGGCCCTTTCTGCTTCCCTTTGTGAGTAAAGCATATAATAACATTTAGCTTCCTGCTGGTGACATTTCAGATGTGAAAAGAAAGAAAAGCATTATGCTTTCTTTCTGAATTTCACTGAGTGATGTAACTGTACTCTTGTCCAGGATGAGCACTAATTACATGCACATTTCAAACTTTTCCCACTCCATTCTTCTGATATGTGACATTCCCCGTAACCTAGTCTCCTCCCAAATTGAGTTTAATAAGACTTATTTATTTTAAATGGTCTTCAATGCTAAGCCAATTTCTAGATCCCCAGACACACAAGAAATTTCTGTTATAGAATATTCGACATTTTCCACAGAATAAACTTCGAGAGTCCAAACTCCTTATATCTAAACCTAAATTTTTCTTCTCATCAATGAAAATTCTGCTTGAAGCCCGAGTCTTTTGAGAGTATTCTTGGTGTATATCTCATTAACATGAATAATATATGCTACAGATATTCATCTGATTATCAGATCAAGAGAAATGGAGGCCAAATAAGAAGAATGAGATCAGGAATTCACAAAGACTTAGATTGACGCTAATGTTCTTCCCTTCACTGTGTACTTGGCCAAATCACTGAACCTCCTCATACTCGAGATTTTGTTCTGCTAAATGAAGACAATAATACCAGTCTTTCAAAGTTGTTGTATAGCTGTTATGTATCAATTAAGGATGTCACTCCCTCTGTCCTTTCTTAATAGTATGTGCTTTCAAATGATGCTAAGGCATGCTTTTTACTTGATGAGATTTGAAGCCCCAGAAATCTGTGAGGCTTTTTGCTACTCTCAATCTTCCTTCAAAGAACTCCTTTTCCTCCCCACTTATTCAAAGAGCTACATCATATCACTTGCTGCTCTTTTGCCTTGGCTCTCCGATTCTTATGAAACATTGTAGTTTTAGAGAACCTCAATGTGCAAGAACGATTATCATCGTTCTGGGCAACCTCATATTGGGTTGAATTCAAAGGAAGGGGCAATTAAGAAGGAAGACAGTAGTGTGTGAGCTTAGTTACAACCCTAGCTTTTTATAATTTACTCAGCTATTTCTGCTTAGTCTCAAGTTCTACAGTCTCTCACCTGGATCTTCAGATCACCTTCTTAACATTATGCTTGTTCCTCCTCCTACTTGCTCAGTCTCCAATTACAGCATTAATCACTTCTGACAGAAACTTGCTAGCCTCAGTATAGCTCTACTTTTCTACAAAATTAATTGGACAATTCAAATGATGTTGAATATAAAAAGAAGATAAATATGGATGGAGCAAAGCACTCTTCTGCTGGGAAACTCAACAGTCTCATGTAGGGAGTTTTATGATGATACACAATGGGAACTCCACTTTCAAATGAAGGTCTTTTCTGCCAAAGAAGCTTTATAACACAGCCCCATTATTGAAAACCATCAACACATGGGGTGAGTGAAACCACATGAAAATCACCACATGGACTTCAAAATAGTTAGGGCTTCCTAGTCTACAAGAACAGAAAAGCATAGGACTTTAGGAATAATGTTCACTAGGATGAGACATCCTGAGGTAACCAAAACAACTGGGAGAAAAAAGTTTCATAGTTAATACTCTTCCAAAAAGAGGCAAATTAACAAAAATGAAGCGTTATAAAAAAATGTCTGTAATAAAAACATATTCATCACAGGAGCCTTTGGACATGAAGATTCAAAAGTCCAAGAAAACCTGCATTTTTATAGATGGTTCTCCATGTAATTATAAAGAAAAAAAGGACTGTGTGTCCATACATTGGGGATCTCAGCAACCCTGTTTGTTTAATTTCATCTTTTAAGGCCTAGATTGTTAACATCCCCTGGTTACAGTGAAAAGATAAGACCTATGCTCCATAAGAGGCCTCAGGGAAATTGTGTTGGAGGAGCCAGATATGCCTTCCTGCTTCTGCCATTTCCACAGGTTTCATATTGGTCTATCATGTTTATAATCCTGATAGGGCTGAAGGAAAAAAAATGCGTTATAAGGAAGTAAAACGTTGTCATTTTGTGGACAGAACACATTTATTCCCATAATTCCTATTAGCTAATTAATAGAAAATTGAGTTTTATAGCAAAGCTTGTTGAATGGGCTTTCAAACAATTTCCAAGTTCATTCGCAGCATGTTCTAAATGCAGTCCTATTTAACTCTGCATACTGGACTTTTAACCAAGGTAGGTTATAAACAATGGCTGTGGGGGTTGCTGGGGCTAGCTAGAGAGGGTGAGGAGAAACTTGGAGCTCCTGCAAATGTATGGATAAAGGAGCTTAAGAAATTCTAGAAGTCACAGCATAGAGGATCTCTGCAGTTCTTGCTTTCCTCCTTCTCTGCCAGTATCACCCCCTTTGAATTATCTTCCTGAGAGCTCTGGTTGAATCTTCTGTTACTCATTCTAAAAAGGACAAAAGCACCCACACTTTAGGGTGGCCTTGTCAGACATCAGTGGAATTGGAGGACTATGGTCCCCAAAAGTTTGGATTCCCTAGTGTTGGAGAATCTGAGAGCTGGGAGATACGTTTGGACCACACCCTCATAAGATTAGGAGGAGGGGGTATGGGATATGGGGGTTAGGGGAAGAATGGGAGAGGAGATAACATTGAAAGGTAAATACACAAAATATCCAATAAAAAATATAATGGGTCTGACACAAAAAAAAGTTAGCTTACTTATTTCAAATTATTTTCAAAAGTTTCTAGGAGATGCTAATTGGCTAAAATCTTATTTTAAGCTCTCCACAAAAGAATTTTAGTCTCTGTTTAATATTCTCGAGAGAGATGTAAATCCTAATTTTCCTCAACAACCAACTGACAAAAGAGGAGCAATTTTACAAAAAGTAGAAGCTATTATTAATCGATATATTATAAAGACTGATTAGTTGTTGGCTGTTCTGTAACAGTCCTTTGATAAAAGAGATTATTAATGTAGATTTATATTTCTTTAGATATTGTCTTTATGACTCTCTGAGTGTAGAAGAAGTGGCTGGTGGCGCTTGTGCCCAGATCTTACAAGAACTCTGAAAAATGTGTTTTTAAAAATAAAAGAGGGGAAACTGTTTCCCCCCAGAAGGAGTCTCCTGAAACACTCTTCCTCATGCCTTGTTTACTTTTAACTCTCTAAAACTGAAAGCTATTGGCAAATTTGCTGCTGACTGCCTCGGGCATTGCTGAGACCACTAAAGACTATGCCATAGCTATGTGGAAGGTCCCTCTTACCCTTAAATGGAATGGCCGGGACCCAGTTCTCATATGGGGCTGAGGACTGATTTGCCTGTTTGATACCACAGAAGGCACAGCTAAATGGCTGCCAAAAGTTTAATGTAATAAATAGATACCCCCACAAGGCCAGGCCCAACTATAAATAAGATGAATTATCTTCCTACATTCAGTAATCACCTAGAAAAGGCTACCCTAACTTGCCTCTGCTCACTACTTCATGTTCAGGGCCATCATTGTATTGGTATTATATAGCAAACTTCTCTTTTTTTTTTCCTTGCTGCATCCCAGTACTTCACTCCTTAAGAAAAAGCAGCTTGAAATCTATGAACTGTGATTGTGTTTACTTCTTTGGGATTGAAACCAATCACACACAAAAACACCTTTTTAGGTAAGAAAGATGTCAGCTCTGGCTCGCATTGAAATGCCCAATCTTTTCTGACTCACATTGCACAACCTTGAGCAAATCACTCTGGATTCATTTTTTTCTGCCTGTGCTGCATAGCGGCCAGCAGAAAGGCTGCCCCAGATAGTGCGGTCACTCAAATATTAAAGCTTTTCACGCGCTATGCTTCTGTTCATTCTTTCTTTCCTTTTGATCTAACAAAACCTCTTAAATTATGAATTGAGGAGTTTGAAAGGATGTTTCCCCTTCAAGAGAGAGTAAAAATGTATGACTTCAGACAGGAAAGGGAGAAGTTGAGACAAAAAGAGACAGAAAGTTTTAGTGGAATCTCTCTATCCCTCTCTCTGTCTCTGTCTCTCTGTCTCTCTCTCTCTCTCTCTCTCTCTCTCTCTCTCTCTCTCTCTCTCTCACACACACACACACACACACACACACACACACAAATGTTTTCCTTCAGCCTGTGGGACCTTAAGAAAGCTGTCACGCCTAGAGTGAGATTTAAAGATGTTTGTCCTCAAGATGCAGTAAATCAAGTATGTTATTTTCAACTTGAAACTCCAAACCCCATTTCAAACTCCTTTCACCAATCTTAGAAATATAAAATTAGCTGATTTAAAACAGCCAACCTTCTCCATTCCTTTAGTCATTTATGAAGATCAGCTGGTAAATAATTACTTTTCTGCCTTTGAAATAATTGAAAAAGAATTAGTATCAACATAAGCATGGTGAAATATCAAGGAAAGATATGTGTAGAATTATTGCCTGGAGTAGTGGGCTTTTGCTTGTAGTGGGCTTTTGCTTGGACTATAGCTAGGTTGTTATTTCAAGGTCTGTCATGTTTCTTTGTTAAGTTATTTATTGGTATGAGTTATTCATTGTTATACTTGCAGTAAGCTGTGCTGGCTCTTTCAACCTCCTTTGTCTAGATGGCTACAGTCTGTGCTCTCCTGCCTTGCTTCCCACAGCTGTCTCAGAAGATATATCACACAGAATCCCAATCAAGCATTTGTTTCCTTGTACAGATGCTGAACTCCTTGAGAGTCGAGGAGGTTTACTATGCTCTCCCTTTGTCTGGGAGTGAAGTGTGAGGCTGAGTGGGAATGAGTAAGTGTTTGGATTTGGAAGTGAACTTAGCTAGCTCTAAAAGAAATATGATGGATTATGGAGACACATGTCTATGGTGTTTTCTTTCAGTTCGGTTAGATTAAAAAAAATTAAATTCAGTAAACATAGACAATAGTAAATATCAAAAAAGGAAACAAATGCTTCTTTCCTTCCTTGAGCCATGAGATGCTGAAGAAACCTAAGAACAAATTCGCCCTAAGTATAAGTGTGCCCAAGTAATTAAGATAGTGAAAAACATAACATTTTACACTTTATCATCTCTTAACTGGAATGAGGAAAATAATTTAAATGTGGAGGTTTAACAAGGATACACAAGCCCAAAGGGAGAGAATAGCACATGAAAAAACCTTAAATGGTCTCTGAACAATGAACTCAGGGATTGCAGATTGATACTATACTACATTTGAAGGTGGACATTTATTTTCATGGAATCTTGTATTCCTCACCAAACTGTGCCATTTAAAGATATGATGGTGACCTGTGTTATAGGTGCCAGAGAAGATTCTAAGAATTCTCTCTATGATCAAGTCATAATGATCGGACGGTTACTAGGATGTGAGTCAGCTCAGATATGGGTGAATTTACAAGCAGGGCCATATCTATCTGAGGCTTTTGGTCCAATTCTGGGTCTTAATTAAGATAAACAATATTTACATCTGACTTATTGTTATTGAACTGCATTGCATTATACATAACTGTTAATATTTACAAAGTTTTCTCATGAGGTTCTATCTCACAGTGAATGTATATATGTGTGTGTATACATATATAATGTTGATACAATATATGTATTATATATAATATATACAGCATTGTAAATATTATATATACATATCTACATATCTACATATATACACATATACATATATAACATATAAACATATACATGCATACATGTATGTTTATATATGTATATATAATATTAAATGTATATATATATATATATATAATATAATATATATATAAAATATTGCATGTATATTTGTGGCTGGAGTGGTAGCTTAGCAGTTAAGAGGATGTACTGCTCTTGCAGAGGATCTGAGTTCATTTCATAGAACTCATATTAAATGTATTGCAACTTCCTCCAACACCAGCTCTCTAGCTTCCAGCTCTCTTCTGGCCTCTGGGACATCTCCCCAGCAATACATACAAATAATTACAAATATAAACAAATGTTTAACAAATATATAAAATCATATGTAAAATACATAAATATACAAATATGTAAAATAAAAAGTTATTATCTTTAAATTTTAAACAAAGTTTCTAGTTCTGGAAGGAACATTCTTGTCTGAACTTATAAAACTCTACAAAATGAACATTCTAATATCTACTTTCTGCAATATGCCTTAGGTAAGCAAGATGAAAGTCTCAGGGCTTGAGCTTAGACTCAGTCAGCTCTGCCCAACCCAGAGGTAATGTAATGACATCCTCTGAACAATCAACAAAGATGTTTCTTGAGAACAACATGTATTTGTAGAATCCAAGCTGGTCCTTGAGGTAACCTATGCTTGAAAATTATCTACTGTCTTCAAAAGTTGGGGCTCTCATTGGCTAATAGTTGAAAGCAAACTTAAATAATGCTCCAAAATAGCAGCCCATCACAAGAGCAGCCTGTGGCTATAAAGTATTGGTACCAGTTCTCACTTTGTAAACATACCATGAAGTCGACCTCTCTTTTCTGTTAATTTGTTGCATTGAATGTGATATGAAATTCCTCCATGACAGAAAACTCATTGTTACAGGGTATCAAATCGGAAGTTCATCTACCTCCAAATTGAATATATAATGAAAGGACTCCCGTCCTGGAATTCTCCTGTGTCTGTGTAAATTACTTCAATCAAAATATAGATTAAGTATTTAAGTCACTGTGATGATAGAATCCTGTATGCCAAGAATAATACATGACAAAGGAAGGGAGGTGGGGCCTCTGAATCAAGGTTGTGCTTTCTTTCCAGCTGTGTAAACATTGGAACAATAACCTCTTCACTATAAATATCCTTTGCTTGCTTGCTTGCTTGCTTGCTTCCTTTTTTTTTACTTTTATTGAAAATACACTCTTGTTTCATACATATACTGATTATATCCTTCCCATCTCCTCCCAGTTCCTCCTCATTTTACCTCCCCTCCCTTTTTGTCTGTCATTACAAAAGTAGAGGCCTCCAAGAGACAACAACCAAGCATGACAAAATAAAATATAATAAGGTGAAGTAAAAATCTATCAACGTTAGACATGACAACCCAACAAGAAGAAAAGAATCCAAGAACAAGCACAAAGAGTCAGAGACCTACTTGTTCTCACAGTTAGGCCTTCCCCTGCAACTTAAAATATGAAGTTAATAGATATAATATACAAACAAAGGACCTGTTGCAGAACCATGTACACTCTGTGCTTGCTACTTTAGTCTCTGTGAGCTCATATGTGCCATGCTTAGTTGATTCCAAGGGCCTTGTTCTACTGGTGTCCTCCATTCTTAAGGATATTCTGCTATACTAAGAGACCAGTGCTTTATCATGTCATCATCAGAGGCTTCCTCCCACAGTGGATAGGAACAGATGCAGAGACCTACAGCAAGATATTATGTAGATAAGTCAAAATTAGAGGTCTCCATCAAATTTCTTTCTCCATAGTGTTCAGGGAATCCCATAGAAGAGGAAGTAGAAAGATTTAGATTTTATGGAGGAGACTAGGAACTGAAAGAGAAGGTGGAGAGAAAAAATGTGGAAAAAAAACAATGGCTAGAATTGGAGGGTCCTTTAGGGGTAGATTAAAACCTAGCTCAGTTGTCGCGTCCACCTTGACCAGCAATTAAGACACGACAAGGTTGGATCCTTCTCAGTCAGCTTTGTTGCAGGAACGAATCTTGACTTATGGACGGGGACCCCCAGCAGCAGAAATGCGCTGCTTTATATCTTCCCAAGGCAGGCTGGTGTTCTCTCAGGATAGGTTAAGCTGCCAATACCTCATTTGCATAAGCCCGCTAGAGAGGGGCACGAGGCCCGCATGCACAAAGGACTTGTTTACCAGTTTAGCTGAGCTGGCCACTCTGGAAGCCAGCTGCCTACATCGTCAGGTGCTAGTCATAAGACTTTGCAACCGTCCCAGGTGCTATTTTAAACACGGCTGCCTACATCTCCCCCTTATTTATTTATTAAATTTGAAGTAGGTTACCTCTGGACCCTTCAGACCTTAGGCATCCCACACCCAAGCATGCTTGAACACATTCATTAGGTGGTTGGCGAGAGGCAATTGAGAGCACACCTAGAAGGTCGCTGCTATCGCAACAAGTCAGTGGTGGAAAACAGAGGTCCGAGTCCTTGTGCAAAGTGAAGGCATTGTGATGGGAAAGTTTATATTTCTGCCATACCCGCCTTCGTGCCTTTTTTCAGGGAGAGGTACATTTGGCACAAAACCTCTATGCACTCGGACATGCTTTCAGAGAATCTATCTTAGGATTGAGAATATCTCTAGTCGAGGCACTCCTCGTACTCCCCTCTTCAGAAACATTGAGATGATGCTGTAGGAGCCTCATAAGTGTACACCTTTGGCAATGGTCAAGATGGTCAGGATCTAGGGATTATGCCTGGACGGCCATTACCGGGTCCAGAAAGCTCCCCACTATGCCTCCCTAAGGGAGGCCAGCTAAATACCTGGGGGAGTACCTTCCTCCATGGCAGTCAGCACCTGGTAAACCACAGCCTTATGTCCAGCATGGTCACGGCACAAATGACACAGAAATCAAACAGGCAGAAACCACATCCCAGGAGAACAACGGCTCCCCAGATAAATACTCCTGCCCATTCTTTAAAGAAATTGAGGGCATCCTTGACCCAAGTGGTGAGCTCCTCCAAAGTAACGGGATCCAGGCGGGTGCCATTCAGGTTAGCAATCTGCAACAGGAGCCTCATGGATAGGTCCTCGTCTTCTTTCGACCATTTTCCTTTCAGGTACTCAGACAGGAGGCGGCTCTGATTGAGAGACTGAGAAAAGTTATATACCAAAGGAGTAATACACAGTCCCGTGAGAGAGGAGACGCAAGAGAGCTGGATAAGTTTATATAGGTTAGCAAGCAGGACACACACCGGAGCAGGTTTAGTGAAATGAAGCCTGATTTGGGACAATACAGGGTGCATTACGAGCACAAGAAGTAGAGAAAAAGGTAGGGAGGACCGGGGAGTTAGAATGGATTGGCATAGGCACTGGCCAGGTGTGTGTGATGGCCCACAAAGGTATAAAGTCACCCGGTATCCAACGCAAATCCCTTCTTTATTTTAATGCCTCTTGCACGCATTAGTTCTTTTAAGGCACTTCTCACAGGGCACGATGGTGAGTTCCCCATGGTTTCACTTTCCTGATTTGATGCTTGCCAATACCCCAGAAACAACACAATTACAACACCCAGACCGACCCACACCAAACAAACACAAAAAACAAACACTAACATGATACTTCTAAGGTCTCTTGTGATTCAATTGCCACTTTACCACGGACCTTATGACCACGGACCTTATGAAGCTGCTTTACCGCGGACCTTATGATGGCCCCACTTTCCGGGCACTTTCTGTTGCAACAAATATACCTGTACCTCCGTTCCTAGCTGCTGAGTTCTGAATACACAAAGGTGAAGTCCTCAGGTCCCCGGACGGGCCACCATATGTTGCGTCTGCCTTGACCAGCAATTAAGACACATGACCCGATTGGAACCTTCTCAGTCAGCTTTATTGCAGGAACGAATCTTGACTTATGGACGGAGACCCCCAGCAGCAGAAATGCGCTGCTTATGTATCTTCCCAAGGCAGGCTGGGTGAGGTGTTCTCTCAGGATAGGTTAGACTGTCAATACCTCATTAGCATAAGCCCACTCGGGAGGGGCATGAGGCCGATGCATGCAAAGGACTTGTTTACCAGTTTAGCTGAGTTGGCCACTCTGGAAGCCAATGCCTACATCATGAGGTGCTAGTCATAAGACTTTGCAACCGTCCCAGGTGCTATCTTAAACACGGCTGCCTACACTCAGTGTAAACTTTCTGTAACCTATGAAGGTAATTCTAGAAGACTTAATAATGAGGAATATGGATTCTCAACTGGTCATTTCTTATAGCCAATTAGAGCTTCCTTCCTACTGGTGGGACTGGGGTGTGTTTTATTGAGTTGTTCATGAAGAGGAGTCCCATGTAAACCCCCAATCAGCCCAGGGCATACTAAAACGTAAGTTGCTCTCTTCAAACTGACATCAATGCTCCATTTCTGAAGACAATACCCACACAACTCATTAGACATGAAGAAGTCCAGCTGGTTGCACCTACATGGAGTCCTCACCTCTATATTCTAGTCTCTGTCATTGGAAGGTACTCTCCAAGCTACTGAAACTGAAACATGGACACCAAGTCAGGCACGAAACCTTTTACCTATGATCTGTCCTGCCTGCAAAATATGTTAGGACTATAGTGGAGCAGAATGTATGGACATATCCAACTAAAGTCTATTTTAATCTAACTCCACAAGACGGAACCCACATTCAGAACTGCTGAGTAAAGAACCAGACACTAGATAGCCCAAAGATCTATGGTTAAAAACTCAACACTAATATTTTTTTATAATTACTCCTAATTATATTCTGCTATATTCATAGATCCGTACCTTACCAGTCATCATCAGAAAACCTTACTCTGGCAGCAGATGGGAACGATGATGCAGATTACCACAGCCAGACACTATTCAAAGAGACTCTCCTTTTCCTAAGGTTATGAAGATAAAATGATATTAAAGAACTAAAATTTAAACTCTATCACCAATAAAAAGGAAACATAATAAAAACAACGCTCTCATTTAAATATTTTATGAACATTCAGTTGTATTCACTTACTCAAAGAAAGTAAAACAATATTCAGTAAGATGTATACACCTTCACGATTATACACCTCCATTTCCTTTCTCTCTCACTATCTCTTTTCCTAAGGATCACCTCTTCCTTTTTCATGAAGGTTTTCAATTCAATTACAAGTAGGAAAGATAAATGCTTAATGTTTTATCTCTACTTGTGTTTGCCACAGTTTGTGGGATGAAAGGCTTGGCATTTGGAGACTCTAGAACTTGGCACACAACTAAAAAATTCTCCCTTGAAACTCAGAAATGATAAGAATGCAAGGTATGAACACAGAACCCCTAAACATGCCTGTGAGCACACACATACTCACACACATACACACACACACACACACACAGAGAGAGAGAGAGGAGAGAGAGAGAGAGAGAGAGAGAGAGAGAGAGAGAGAGAAAGGTAACAAGTAAGAATGTAAAGTAGATACAATATGCTCAGGTAATGTAAAGACCAGAGGACATTAGAAAACACGTGAGTCTATGTGTGGTGGAAGTCCCCCACTCACCATTATAAATACTGAGATCCTTTAATTCCCACAATTCTCCTTTATACAAGGGACATATTCATGTTCATTATGTGGGGTAGAAGTAAGAAATGTGTAAAATATAAAGTATTGTTTTGAACACCATATATTTTTATACAGATATGTTCAGCATTCTGTATGCCTTTGGTTTTATTTTTCAACATGTGGTTTGGCAAAGGACAGGCCAAACAATGGTATGGCATTTTGCTTGACAGTAATTTGCTTGACTTTTCATACTTAGTTCACAATCCTTCAAAAGAATGAGTTTGTTTCTTAATAAATTCTTCTAGTATTTCATTAACTTATAGCTCTATATTGTTAAATATACATTCTTTTCACTCTAAGACCTCAAATGCCCAACTGAATATACAATGAAAGGACTTTCCTCATAGAGTACTTGTATATCTATATAAATTAATTCTAGCTAACTATTAAAGACTTAAGTCACAGTAATGATTCTATTCTGTGTGCCAAGTACAATATATGACAAAGGAAAGATATGGGACCTTACACGTAAGTAAGACAGATATAATGTCTGAAGACCCTATGTTAGATTTCAACTGAATTTTAGAGTAGATAAACACTCAACGTAGAGTGTTCTATTATTAAAATTTCCCAAATTATTCCAGAATTGTTGTGGGTAATATTTAGCAAACGGGTCGAGTCCAGGCTGTTCCCATACAGTGCAATTTTTCCATGGCTCCAGCTCTGGACTGCAGCTCCAACTCTCTAGAAACACTGGTCCTGTCACCCACAAGACGGCAGCATGGTAGCTGGCTCTGCCAATCCACCACACTGTCTAAAATGCTTGGCTGAGCCCAGACCATCCCACTATGACCACAGTACCTGGTAGAAATGAGACTCTTAATGCTTAAAGATGATCCAATATTTATATATTTGGAGATGCTCAATTAACAAGATGCACACTTGATTAGAATTGCTACCCAGTACCTAACCTTAGTTATAAATTGTTACCCGGAACTGCTCTTGATCCGTCTGTAGTTCTCCAAGGCTGCTACCTCTCTCCTCTCTCTTGCTAGCTCCTCCTCTTCCTTACCTTATCTCTCTTCCCTCCTCCCACTTTAGCTCCTCCCCAATTACAGAGTTTATTGCAAATAATGTAGCAGTAGCAGGAAATTATCCTGCTACACAGCATCAACTTTATTATCTAAGTCAGAAGGCTTATCTAAATAACATTTATATTGTAAGGGCCAAGAATTTGCAACATCAAACATGATATGTTAGTCTAAATACAATGATAAGACAACGCTAGCAATTACAAGGGTAAGTGAGGAGAAAGAATAGGAGTCTTAAGTCCATAGCTCTATAGGGCAAATATATTCTCATACTTAAGGATAACTTTTCCTTGACCGTCAACTCTTGTGTTAAGATTTCTACTGCTGCAATTAAATACCACAACAAAAATCAACTGGGGTATATTTCATTATATACCCCATAGCGCATCATTGATAAAAGTCATGGCTGGAACTGATGAGAGGCTATGGAGAAGTGCTGCTTACCAGCTTGCTCCTCAATGGTCAGCTCAGACGTCTAGGACACACAGAGTGTATGAGGCTGATTGCTGCTGTATTTTGTGCACAGGATATATTTACAGTTAGTACATTTCAACTCTAGGCTTATGTGTGAATCCCATGACTACACCTATGTTCTTATTTTTTGTTGTTGTTTTTGTTGTTGCTGTTTTTGTTGTTGTTGTGCAAGTGAAAATGGGCATTATAAGCTTCTTCCATGTATATGATCGTTTTATCCCCCTAAAGGTATTCCTCATCTGTCTCTAAGTCATATATAAAGCTGCATGATTGGCAGTTGGTCTATACATGATATTCAGCACAGACAACAGAAGGAGGCTTAAGCTATTACCGATGGTCAGCAGGCTGCCCTAAGGTTCTCAGCAATGGTCTCTAGTCCTAACTACTTCAACAAATAGTCTCTATCTTCTTCCTATGCTATACCAAATGTTCACATGTCAATACCCGTAGTGTTTCCTCTGAGTAGTTGCTTAAAGTCTAAAAAGTTTCAGCATCTTTTGAAGGAAGTCACTTAAAATAGTGATAATAGGTATGACACCTGGAAATATCAATAGAAGCAAATGAGGTAACAAAAAGGTATCTACAAATGCTGAACATATGTAATAAGTATATGTGATACTTATACATCTCAGAATTAAATCATGCTTAGGACAGCAAAATGGCTACATGGGTTGGTAAAAGTGTTTGCTGGCAAGCCTTCCAGTGGAGTTCAACCTCTGGGTCCTCATGTTGGAAGGAAAGAACTTACTTTTGCAAGTTCTCTGACCACCATGATGATACTTTAATGTGACCGCCCCTCCCTCCTTCCCTCCCTCCCTCTCTCCCTCCCTCTCTCTCTCCCTCTCTCTCTCTCAGTGTTTGTGTGTGTATGTGTGTGTGTTACTTGTGCATGCAATGTGCAGAGGATATTCTAGCCAACTCACTTTGTTTCTTAAATGGCTAACAACTAATATTTTATTTTAAATGCTTTCATGTACTCCATTACACTAACTGTTCTCTAAAGCTACTCATCGAAACCTCATCACACCTGTGTGAGAATTTCAACCCATGTCCATCTGACTTCAAATGATGCAATCTATTGAGCAACTACCATGTACCAAGGCTCATTTATATCCACATATATATTGTCTACTTTAGTTCTTTGAGGCAAATATTCCCATTCTATTTACACTTGTTTACCCACTCACATAGAAAACTATCATAGCAAATATTTTGATGAATAGTACAATCGGAATAATTTGTATTGTACTTAAAGGTCATTATTTAAGTCTAGTTGTTAATTTTGTGTGTGTGTGAATGTGCATGCATGTGTGTATTTGTGTGTGTGTGAGTGTGTGTGTGTGAGTGTGTGTGTGATGGTGTATTGTTATGTGTGTGTGTGTGAGGGAGAGAGAGACTTTGTGTTTTGAATGTGAGACAGTCTCATTCACCCCAATTTGGTCTCCTACTTGCTATGTAGTCAAAGATGACCTTGAAGCCTTGAAGTCATGGATCTCTTACTCCAACTTCCAAGTTTTGAGTCACAGTGCATCATTACCTCACACTTGAGTTAGAGGAAACACATTATATGAATAGATATGAAAATTTAAAAAAAAAAATTTAGTTCCCTTATACTGCAAAAAATATATCACACAAGTTAATATAGAAAGCAAGCGTATCATGATGTTACTATTTACAGTGACAATCTCAACAGAAAAGAGAATGAAGTGTCAGATCATACTCCCTTTAACTCAAATATCTGATAACTGTGATTGAGGCTCTTAAACAGTTTGGCTTCTTTCAGTGTCTTCTGTAAGATGAGATTTATAGTGTCAATTACTAGAGTGGTTGCACAAATAAGTGTGACTATAAATTCAAGATGAAATTGGGGTACAGGTTTGAGGGCTTAGTTCCCAAAAGGGCAGAAATGAGAGGAGACTGACTGAAGGCACAGAGCCATGGGGGGTGGGGTGCAGTGTGTGGAAATAATCAGCTGGAACAAGGAAACTTTAAAGTCATGGTCAAGATTTCTGAGTGCTAGAAAGCTATGAAATATTACTTTACAAGTAGGTAGCTTGCTTAAAACTATTTCTTAAGAAGTATTGGTCCACCTGTGTACACAAAATTATATATTATATTTACTTATTTGTTTAGGTGTTTTCTGTCTGTCTCCCACCCCACCTCTCTCCCTCCCTCCCCCTCTCCTTCCCCCTCCCTCCCTCTCTTTTAATCTCTCTCTCTCTCTCTCTCTCTCTCTCTCTCTCTCTCTCTCTGTGTGTGTGTGTGTGTGTTGTGTGGTGTGTGTGTGTTCCCATACAAGCTATGATGTGCAAGCAGAGGTCAGAGGACAACTTCTGGGAACCATTTTTTCTTTCTATCACATAGGTCCCAGGGTTGAGCTCGGTTGTCAGCTTTCTCAGGAACTGCTATTAACTTGCTGAGTCATCTAACAGCAACCTGACTCTTATTATAATAAAATCCCTTCTTTGGGATCCTACAAAGTATTAAATATAAAATGTTTATTTTTTTCTTTCATTTTTCTTATAGTGTTATCAAAATTTTAATACAGAGAGAAGACCATTTTATGTTTTTCATTTTACAAGAGAAGACCCTATATGTTAGAAGAAGCTTGATTATGGATCCAGGTTTTTCAGCCCTCAAATCATCCAGACATCATGATACCTAGAATTTCCTGGTGTTGCTTTTTATTAGGGACTTGAGTGATTATAGCATAGTAGGTCGACAGAGTTCACCAGGATTATGAGATTTTGGCAGCTGCACACTAATCTAAAAGCCAATGAGGTAATCCCTTGTATTAACCCTCTTCTCTCCAGTGTGGAGGTAACTACAATTTGCTGCCACTTAATAGGACAGGGCAAAACAGGAGAGAAATTCATTCTCATTATGGCATTATGTTGGATAAGACTCAATTTTCACAGACTGGAATGAATAGTTCTTCTGCTAGATTGAAGAAGTAAGGCAATATATCCTGAAAAGTGACATGCCTAAGAATTGCAGACAGCCTAGTGCCATGAAGAACCGCATTTACCCAGCAACTGATGACAATGGAGACTACAGTAAAGCAACATCAAATAACTGACCTTTTCAGATGACCACACTGTCCCAGAAGTGGTCTGAAGACCTGGAATAGATTGTGGCTCTGTTCACTCTTGGTGAGATTCTGATAAAAGTCCAAAATAAAATCTGTGCTTGTGTAATCTAAAACGCAGTAAATGTGGCCTGAATACACAGTCCATGTTATCAGCAGGAGAGAGAGAGAGAGAGACAGAGAGAGAGAGACAGAGAGAGAGCGATGTGGTTCCCAGAAGGGATATTGGACCCCAAAATTTCTAGAACCCAGGAAGGCAGAAGAACATAGGAAGAAGACAAATATTTCCAAGACAGTGTCTTAGACTGAGGCAGGTCTAGGATACATATTAGGATGAAGCTGGGCCTGAGACTGACTGCCATTTAACTGTTCCTAACAGCATCATATTGCTTTGCCTTTCTTAACAACTTTTAATTCCATCTTCCTTTCTTTCCAGATATTTTATATTTGTTTTTAATAATTTTCCTACCTGAAACAGAAACAAAAACAAAACATCTGTAAAACTAACTCAAACTGACTGACCATTGGTAGTTAATTCCTACATTAGCAGGTTCAGAGGCAGTGACATTTTGCTAATGTCAGGTTACTCAATGTGAATATCCATTAGAGATACAGAAGTTCCTCCACAAGGGAAACATTATGAGAAACAGAGGTTAAGTTCTCAAGTATTTTCTATCCCTGTCAAAAAACATGCCAAAATCAGATTTGGTCTCTCATAATATGCTCATGGAATGTTTAGAGGTACTATACACAGATGTGTAAGGAAAGCAGGGGTGGCCTCACTTAGCATTCCCTTCCTATCAAAAATGTCCATTTCAATGAATGCTACTATCCAACATGTATGGCAGTTTCTTAAACTGAATCATTATAAATCTATGTGTAAATTAAGTACTGGCAATGAAAGTAGGATTCAGACACAGGAGACTGCTACTCTAAAATTAGGCCAGAATAGTACTGAGCAAAACTAAAAAATAACAAGACAGAAAAAGAAACTTGGTGTTTTATACTATTTTATAATTTTGGGAACTTGTTTTCCTACATCATCTTAATAAATATTTATAGTAGAAATACTCTTACATTAATATACCATAGTTTCCTACAACTTTAGGTTTATATACTTGGATATGTTTATAAAATTAGGCATCAGAAGCAAATATATTTCCTATACTCCTCAATTTTTTATTTCAGTGATTCAGAGAATTAACATGAAAGATTTCTTATATGCTAGGTTTAACTATATGCTGGGAGAATATATCAACTGAGTGTTGAATAGTTCTAGTATTTTGAGCAAGCATACTTCTATTTTTGCTAACTCTGAAAGAAAGATAAGTGATGAAATCCACAAAAATGTTTAAGGTCTGTGATAAATCAATTTGTACGGAATTAATCTCTCATAACACTTAGTTTATATTAACTCAGACTCTCCAGCTTCATAGCAGTATTTTGGGAAATTTCAAAACCTTAAAGAAACATTTTATTAAAGTATATACTATGTTAAACTGTGGTTTCTGTGATATCTTGAAAAATATATTTTTTCATATAGTGATATATATTTATGAATATATATTTATATTAAATATATATAAATATATAAAATAAATTTATTCATGATATGCTAAGTATATTGATATGTAACACCTTAATATATGATATTATATATTAATATTATGTAATATATTATGATATATTACTTAAATTATATTGACATAGTTATAATATATGATATATTATATTTCCTATATTCAATACATATATAATGAAATATATACATATACTCATGAATGTATGTGTGTGTGTGTGTGTTTGTGTGTGTGTTGATGTGTACATAGAATTTGATAAAAATTTGAAAATAGTCTCCCTGATTAGTTACTCTTTTTTTCTGTGAAGTAATTTATCTTATTCAATAACATAATATGAGCCAAATGTTCACTGAATCTGTCCATAGTAACAACACTATTTTCTCCATTTATTAAACACCTATTTGTTGTATTATTGCTAATTATTGTAATTAAGCCTTTACAAAAACCCATATCCATTTTACAGAGAACAGGTCATAGACTTTAAGAAAGCTCCAAATCAGCACTGCCTGGACAGCTAGACAAAAGATAATTCAAACCCACTTTGCTAACTCCCACATCCATAACATTCTCACTAGCTAAACTGCCCAGAATAGTAGCTGTTCAATAAATAGTGTAAGCCAGTGGGTGAACACATTTTAAGTTCAAATGTGTGCTTTTCTCCACGAGATCATTAAAATGGCATTTCAAAAGCACACTCTACATTCTCTACCTATTAAAGTACATTTAGCAGAATAAGGTCTGTTTTTAGCTTTAATTGATTTGGTTGCTTTGATTTGGCCTGTTGTAATAAGCCAATGTCTGGCCTTCTCTAGAGCTTTAAATTATCTCCCCTGTTCCCTGGTATCACTTGACCTGAAGTTTAGTTAATTAAGTAGGAAAAGGAAAAGAGAGAAAACAAAATATCCTTCTGCCCATGAAACACACACCCTCTCTCTCCCTCTCTACTTGACCTCTTCTCCCACTTTCTCTCTCTCCCACTTTCCCTCTTCTCTCTCTCTCTCTCTCTCTCTCTCTCTCTCTCTCTCTCTCTCTCTCTCTCTCATTCTCTCTCTCTGTGTATGTGTGATTGTGAGTGTGTGTGTGTCCTGATTATGCTTGATGGAGTTTATTATGACTAGAGAACATGTATGAAGGTTTTTTATCAGACACAAACAATGGAAGGCATAGACCTTTGGAGGAATTTTTCTACCCTTCCTGTTTGGACATGAAGAATTCATGATGAAACACAAAAATGTGAGAAGTCATCCTCATGAAATATTTCCATTTTATTTTGAAAGTCAGCATAAAACAAAAAGCTGGAGACTTTCTTCCACTCTACTGGTACAAATGCCTTCAGGATTAGAACGTGTGTGTGGTGTGTGTTGTGTGTGTGTGTGTGTGTGTGTGTGTCTGTGTGTGTATTTCCATGTTCTACTCTAAATATGCCTCTAGTAGTTGCACAATAATAATGTATGAGTTTGGTTCACCTACTATTTTCCTGAATCCTCATGCTTGGATAAAGACAAGTTGGAAGAATGGATTACTCCTCACACCCACAGTAAAGTTGTTGTCAGAGATGTTAGGATGAAATATTCTATTGCCCAGACCATTCCGCCATCCATGCAGGCCTAGTAAGAGAATGAGACTTTAATTCTTATAGATTCATCAAAGGCTTTATATGTTTGATAATGATTAAAAATAAGATGCCCATACAAAGAGACTTGTATCCCAATTAGCTAACCTAATTATAAGTTTATAAGTTGTTCCCCACGAGTGCTCTCCATACCTGTGTGGTTCTCCATCCTCCTACATCTCTGCTCTCTCTCACTCCTCCTCTTCCTTTTTTCTCTTCTCTCCTGACTCCTCTTCCTTTTCCTCTTCCTCTCCTAACTCCTCCCACCTTAGCTCCTCCTACAAGTTCTCATGAAGATGTAGAGTATAGGATACATTTTAAGTCAAAGGCCTCACATACATAGCCATGAATTGTCTTTCTCTGGGTAAAAATAAAATATGATGATAAAAGAAAAAAAATGGAAGATAGTAGTTTCCTATTCAAAGCAAAGCATTCCATCAAAACATGTTGTGAATAAAATCACAACAAACCATTCATTGAGTTGGAAAATAACACTTATAATTGTTTTAAAATACTAATATTAAATATCAGAGAAGAACATTGATTCAGATCTGGATCTATATTTGTATTCTTATTTCCAAACACTGCTTCTTTAACAAGTCTTAAGTGGAGAAGATTGAGTTCTCTCTCTCTCTCTTCTCTCTCTCTCTCTCTCTCTCTCTCTCTCTCTCTGTTGTGTGTTGTGGGTGTGTGTGTGTGTGTGTGTGTTTGGTGGGAAAGACTTTATATTTGGAAGTAGGCTAGCTTTCATGACTACTTATATGTTTTCAGTTCATGGAAGACATATAAATAATGTATAAGGTAAAGATCAAAATTACCAGTAACGGAATAGCTTTGTAGAATTGCACTTGTCTTGACCCTGACTGTAGAACTGTGTAGATGAATGGCTTTTGGCTCCATTAAGGGTTTATAGACCAAAGGCAAAATGTTAGAAATTGCTCATTCTGACCTTATTATAACATGTGCTTGGCAGCTAAGTCACATGCCAGTTCCAGAGTGGTTTGCTTGGTATAGAGGTAATTAATCTGGGTTAATTACAGCATCCTTCTAGCATTATTACAGAGGTTCCTCAGAGACTCTCTTTTTATGCAGTAAACAAGACTACATATCAGCCTGTGACGGTGTTTGCAGTTATGAATCCTACAAATAAACTTCAGCAGTATAAATGGCAAAGTCTTATTGCCTAACTCCTTTGTTCCATGTATATTATGAAAATTACATATTATATATGATTCTTATATTCATATATATATATGCATTATATAATATATCAACTATATATATATATTCTTGTCTCTAAATTACATAATGTGACTGAGCATTCTCTTTTCCATAAGATTCTAAATACATTCATTCTCAAAATAGATAACTTTGCATTATTTTTGTCTTTGGACAACAGGAAATTTAAATAGATTCAAACGAGAGGTTTTGACATACAAACAAAGCAAAGGTAATAGGCAGTAAATACAGCAAATGTTTTCTCTTGTTCTCCAAGTTTCCTTTGTTTTGCATTTCTAAGTAGCCAATTTATTTCTGTGGTGATCTACACTGTTCTCCTATAACATGCTCAGTTCCTGTTCTCTGTCTAGATATATGGACAGATATTCTGACCAGCCAGGGTTAATTCTTCCGCTCTTGGTAACAGTGGACCCTTTAGTGCTTTAAGGTTAAATTGGCATACCCAGATGTTTACTGCACCAAACCTTGAGAGCTTGGGCTTATTGTTAAACACTTAAGAAACCAGAGACTTACATCTTTTTGTACTAAAGATGAAGTCTATTGCTTAGTCTGTAAGCATCAGTGACCCATGTTCTTGGTACCCATTGATAACCAAGGCTTCCAGAAGCAGTGTGAAAATCAGCAAGCAACATTTGAGAGCTAGAGGATTGGAACTCTTAGCTGCCTCTTATTATAGATCTGGTATAAAGGGCAGAGGGACTCTAGGTCCTGAATGCAGTTCCTGTTCTAGTTCTTGAGCCTAAATTTAGAGACCATTGGCTCTTAATGTTTCGATATGCCTTTGTACTCCTCTGTGGAAGAGAGTTCACAGTTTCTTGTTCATGGTTCTCCTATCTTTCATCAGCCTTGGTTTCATACCGGACCCCACCTTCTCTACACATCTCTCAGCTACTCTCTTCACTAACTGTACTTTATTTCTTTCCATGGCTGATTTCTGGAGCTTTTCAGCCTTCTTTTTGACATTAATGATGCTCTTGCTGTCATTTTCACCATCTTCTCCACTCCTACTGCCAGCTACTGCTTTCATTGTTCCCACTCTATGTCTGCAGCTCAATCTGTTCTATTCATGAGAAAGATTTGCAATAGCCAAAATGTGACCATTCAAACTAAATCTTTTAAAATGTATGTTTGTTTATTTATTTTGTGGGTGAGATAAACAGAATGTATGAAACTATCAAAGAACACAAGCAAAAACCTATAAATAGACTCTTAATAGACATAACTCTCCTGCATATGGTTTCTCTTTTGCTGTGAGAAAAAATACTCACAAACAAAAGCAACTTGGAATGGAAAGGGTTTATTTCATCTTACATCCAAGAATGTCAGGAAGAGACACAACAAGAACCTAGAGGCAAGAACTTATGCAGAAGCCACAGAGGAATGCTTCTTCTTGGCTTGCTTACAAGCCAATCTTATTGAAAATTTTCTAAATTGCATCTTCCTCTTTGTTACAAACTCTAGCTTGTGTCCAGTTGTCATTGAACTAGTCAGCACATTAATGTTACAACAGAATGGCACACTACAGAAGGCTTTCTACTGGCTGACTTGAAAACAAAGCTAAAAAAGTCTACTTACATCATAAGAAAAGAGTATATAGCAACAGTATTTGTGCCAGTTACAGCAAAGTCTGTCATCTGCATAAGTCATAAATCTACTCCTGGGATATTAAAGGAAATGCTCTTCCTTTGGCCCAAGTGATGCACGTGCAAGGTGATCTAGATGTCACTGAGTTTATTGTGTCAAAAGGATCAGCATAGGCTCTTTCACAGAGGTGTGGCTGAGTACTGCCTTCTGAGCTAGAAAACGCTCCAGGAAGAAACAGCTGTGGTTACCATTCAATTTGCTGAACAAGACACTGGAATGTTTACCACAGCCATACCACCAAGCAAACAATCTGGCTGTTTACTAAAAAGATATTTAGCTGACAATACTGTGTTTAAGGTAACAAGACATGAATAAAGAATCTAATAACTTTCCATTAAGGAGTCAATTTACCTGATCCAGCCAACAATATATTAAATGATTTTAAAAAAAAATACTATTAAAACATTTTATGCAATAAAGGTCTCTCATTTCCATGAAGTGCTCTCTGCAAGTTCTCTATAGGATAAATAGTACTCATCATCAACAGCATTATTTGGGAAGAATTGGACCACTTTGTCCATGCTAACATGACCAATCGCCTAGAACATATTTTTCCTGGTTTATATCTAGTGTGAGAAGAGAAAAACATTATTAGTGCATGAACTGTGAGTTTTCATTTGGTTTTATACGGTTATTCATTGGTCTATTAGAGCATCCAGAGAATTAGTCATTGATTTTGAATGATCTGAAATTATTGAAATTCATTCATGAAAGTATGAATGCATCTCTGTCATATGAGGCGGGCAGAATGTCTATCTGAACAGCTGTGTCTTTTTGGAAGTAAGGTAATGTAAAATGAATAATAATGTCTGACTCATGAGAAAATGAGATTTTTCTTTGTTTCATGAAGATTGTTGATTGTTGTTATTTTTCTTTCCTTCACACTAACCCATACTGACATAACAGTCAGTGTGGATATTGTTAGTTAATTTTACAACTGAGAATAGAAAAAAATCAAAACTGTGGACTGGATCAAGACTATTATATTTAAAGAATATGAAAATTTGAATTAAATGTACCTAACCCAGTGCTGATTAAAATCACCATAACATTGTATATGAGGTATTAGATATGAGAGAACTTCTATATAATTTGTGTATGTATTAACTTAGAAAAATAGATAAGAAACTGTCTGATGAATAAAGTAAAATTATTTATAAAAGTATATATTTTCACAAGGTGGCTTATTTTAATTATATATTATTTATTTTACTGTTTATACTATGATTGTCAAGAGAGAAAGAAACAATAGGATATATATATATATATATATATATATATATATATATATAACACACTTAAATTTAATCATTGTAATCTCCCAAATAACCATGCCCCAGATCAACCTGATCCAGGCAATTTCTCATTTTTTCTCTTTCACAAGAAATTTTAGATTTTTGCAACATGGCGTTAATGCTATCAGAGACAGGATAAAAGTAAGTGAATGAATGCATGAATGAATGACTTCACTTCAGGAAATTCATTCAACTCTAGTATCTAGAACATGTAGGGTGAAAGAATTAATGGCTTTTGTTTCCTAAAGTCAGGAAGTAAGGGGCTATGTTTCACATTTCCATTAAGGAAGCACCTTAATGGCATGCTGTTAAGTCCTATTTGCCTGACCTCCCATGGAAAGCCCTTTAGACTGAATTTATTAGTTGAGTTACCTTTAAAAAAAGAGTGAGAGTTTGAATTGGTGATATGAAGAGAAGCTGAGGGCTTGTTTCATATTTCACTATACCCAAGGGTTTCTGTGGAGACAGAAGGGACTTAGTTTCCCCTCATATAATACTGTATCATAAATCTGAATTGCACTCTTTAAAAAGAAGGCTCTGTATCCAAGCTTCACTGGTGAGACTATGCTAAAGAAAAAAATCTATAACGAGGCCTGATTATTGGAAACTTAAAGTTTCTTTTCTGGCATACATTTAAAAATAATGAAGGCTTGAAGCCACTTTGACAATAGGTCTGATTTAACTCAACTGATTAAAAGGGTCAACGGGAGTTCATTTATTTTTTTTTCTCTCTCAGGAAAATTTTAAGAAAAATAACTCATCTGTGCCTATATTAGGATATCTTTGTGATTAGAAGCCTCTCAACTCAGCAGCAGCTGAGCAAGTGACTACAGGGCATGATCTGACACTGCTGTAGTATATCATTGATTACAATCCCCACATCTGCTTGGTGCACCTCTAGATTGGATGAGAGGAAGGTTTTCTTGCTTTGTCGTCAGCTGCTATAGACTATAAAATGTAATCACAGGACAGATCGCATTTTCATTGAAATAGAAGAGAGGACTATAAATTCGCATATAAGATTGAAAAAGATTGTTATTCTTGCTAGTTTTTGGAGAAATTTTTGCACAAGTTTTGAAAATACTTGTGCATATAACAGACAAAGAAAATCAAGTTCACAAGCATATGTGCACACAGCTTCAGCAAGAAGGATCTGTTTTCATGTTAGCATGGTTTAGTAGACAATTGCTCTGGAGAGGAAAACACCTTCATAGCATTCTACTAAGTCTATTCACCTGACCTCACATGAAAAACCTTTTAGGCTGAATTTTATTTGTTGTTATCTTTATAAAAGAAGAGTTTGAGTGGTAATATAAAGAGTAACTGGGGATTTGGACACAACTTTTGTCTCAGAAAAAAAAAAAAAAAACTAAAACAAAGCAAGTATTGTCAGCCACAAGATTACATATTGAATCAGAGAGCCTTGGGATGGCTCATGCTTCCAGATCTCCCTGCCATTTGAGCCATGCTATATGTTCTGAGTATTTGAGGTATTAATTAGCATTTCTTTCAATGTCTACTTGTTTGGCCTTGTATCTGGTTCCAAAATCACCATTGACCTGGTCAATCAAATGTTCTGTTGTCCCCCAAATCCAAAATACACCCCACCGCATAACAGTGTTATTTATTTTGTTCCCATTTATCAATCAGCTGCAAGATTGTTTTTTTCTGTAGTAGTAAAGGCTAACTCATTTCAAACACCTGTTTACTCCAAGACCTTGTGTAAATACCTCACAGGTCTAGAAATCATTTAGCAGAAAAGGTCTGCAGGTTTCAAATGGGAACAATTAAGACATAATAAGATCAGCTATTGAGATCAGATAACTAGACTGTAATCATGTGACTTGAATCCAACCCCAATGCTATCATTCTCTGTCCTCTCACTAGATGCTCTAGGCTTTTGTATATACAGAAACATTATGAGGAGACTAAGATACCAGGCTAGCTGGGAAAACTCATCAAATTCAGAATCTGGCTAATTTTTATGTTGTTGTTTATTTGCATATTTCTCCAGATGAGTTTAGTTACACGTAAGAGAAATTCTTACTCAAATGACAAGATAATGCAATTAGTAATATACTTACTGCCAAGCTAGAGGTAGTGAAATGCTAATCATAATGCAATTAACAATGCTAGAGTATCAAGCCCCAACACATGCTCTCTACCTCAACAGGGTGAGTTCTGTGCTCACAGAATAGCAAGACAGTTTCTCTACCTCCAGGTTTCTCATGTGAACATTTCTTCCTATATCACATTTTTGTTTTGATTTTTAGGAATGATGCCTCTTTTACTTAATAATTCATTGATTAGGATTTGTTTATATGACTTTCACTAACCAATCACTGGCAAGGATATTGGCATTATTATATAAGCTTACTAAAACTATTCAGAGAATAAATGCTTCGAAGATGCCTAATGAAAATCACATAAGTTGATGAGGATGGTAAAAAGAGGGGTTTGCTCATATTTCTATGTTCCATGGATAATTCAATGTCTTCTAGATTTGTTTCTTCTAGTCATGAGAATATGATAGATCCTATTAGATAGCTGATATCGGGTTTGACTTGAATGCAGCCAGCTTTTTTATACTTGCTGACTTCCAATTATACAAAAGTGGTAATTGTATCACTCATTCTAGGAAGTCAGTCTCACTCCTAATGAGAAAATCAACATATACTGAACTTCAAGAACTTCTATAAGCCAAACAGATGCTCAGTTGAAGGTTCTGAAAACTTTGCCTTAATAAATGGCTTTTTAAGTTTAAAAGACCATTTGGTGTTGCAGCCTATGGCAAGGTATGTATGTGAAAACAGCTGTAACTTCTATTTTATAATCAAATAACACACTTTAAGAATAGTAACAAAGTTTTACTTAAACTAGAATTTCAACGGTACAGTGATAACTCACTTTTATCTTACTTTACCTCCTTCTAATGATTAATGATAATTATCTGCCTTTTTATTGACCCATCCAAATCTTTTGTCTAATCTTAAATGTCTTTATTTATAACTTATAAAGCTTATGTACACACATATATGCATAAGCATGTGTTTATTACATAAGACAAATCTTCATTGAAATATTTTCTGAGATTATAAATTAACTACTGACTTTATTTACAAATCTTTAAAATTAGCAAATTTTTTTATTTTAATAAAGGTTAATGTTCATCTCGTTAATAGTTAACATATCTTATCTAAGAGCTTCTGAATAGTCATAATTGCAAAGAGAGTCTCCAATATAGGTTTCTATAATTTTAGCCTTTGCGTTGAGAAGCAAGATTGATCTGAAAATAATTTTCTCATATGCTCTGTAGTAAACATCAAGTTACTCCCCCAAACCTCATATGGGTACTCAGATGTTTCAGACCCAGCTTCATTTATTTTATTTTTAAAGATTCTGTCTAACAAATTGATTTGTTTTGGTGACTTTGTAGGAAGCCCATCAACTGTACATTATTGCATTTATGATCTTTTTATTTAGTAGTATTGATTGTCTTACCTTCTTTTCTGTCAGTATCCCACTGCCTTGATCACTAAAAGAAGTATGAAAGAAGAAATTAGAGTACGGAACCTCCAACATTTCTCCAGCATCAAAACCCATCTTCTTATTCTCTGTCTTTGACTATAAATTTTTGAAACAGTTATTGATTCCTACAAATATACCTCCAGGGAATGTAATTACTATTGTGGAGACAGACAAGGAGTTGACAACAAATGCAGATCAAATTAGAAAGTACTGGCTCCCTGACAAAGTTATAACCCTAGTATAACTAATGAACACCGTAGGTCACCTTTTATTGGCTTTTTCTAATTTTCTCTTACCATAATTTTGTAATTTTCAGTGCAGTATTCACACATCTTGGAAAACTGAGTTTCTGCTTGGTTTATCCTGCTGCCATCAGTGATAATGGGGCTAAGTTTTCATCATTGCATTTTTTCTTCTGTACTTAATAGACTTTGTATAAGTCTGCAGATAACTGTTAAGTACATTGCCATGACAGTAGACAGTCTGATTTTAAACCCATCCTGTGTATCTTTCAAATTAGATGTTGTATATTTTGGTTTTAAAATCGAATCATTTTTTTTTAATAGACAATAATTGTTTTCCCAGTATTGTCCATCTACTCCACTTTCACATTGATTGTTTGGCTACTTGTTTGTTTAATTTTTTAGGTAGGTAGTTTGTTTATATATGTGATGTGGGCACACACTTGCCACAGTGCACATATGCAAATCAGAGAGCAATGTACAAAGGCATTTCTCTCCGTCTAATGCATGTGTCTCTGAGGGACTAAACTGAGGTCATACGGATCAGAATCCAGTGCCCTTACCTGCTGAGCCATTTAACCAGTGCCATGCACTCCACGTTATATACTCACTTTTTTTTTTTTTTGCTACATTTAGATCTTTTTGTCTATTTCTGTATTTTTCAAATATTCTTATAGATTAAATATTTCGGCCTTTTTTATATATCTAAGAATTCATTATATCTGATCATGTGGATATGATGTTGATAAAAGTTCAAAATTTTTATTATTCCTTTACAACTTATTGTTTTTTTTCTAATGAGTATGGTACTGAAAAACAAGACTGAATTACTAAAATCCTTTTATGAATCCTAGAAAGAATTAAATACTGTTTTTTGGGCATATAGATGAAATTAAAGGACATTACATTAAATGTAATTACCTAGAACAGAAAGACAAATACCAGATGCTTTCATTCATGTGGGGAAACTAAAGAAAAACACTGGCTTCATGTAAGTTGAGACAATTTCAGTAGAGGTCAGAAAGGGTGCAACAGAGAGAAAGAAATAGATAGATACCAGAAAACGGGTGCCATCTTAGAATTAGAGTGGAGAATAAAGTGTTCTAGATTACAGTTTGTCATAATTTATGTGTTATCAAAACGATAAGATAATCATTTGACATTTCTTGTAAAAAGAAATGAGAAGTGTTTTATGAGATGAAACTAACATTTACCGTGCTTTGAATATTACATAGTGTATACATGAATTACATTATCACATTGCACCCTATGAATATGCACAGGTTTTACAATTTATAAAAAGATGTTTCTAATATCATCTTTATTATAAAACTGAAATTTTGATGCATTTGTGTGATCTTTAGACAAAACCTTAACTAGATAGTCAGGGTATTGTGCTAGGACACTGACCAATGGCAGCTTAGAAAATGGATAAATGTATTTCATGATCCTATAACTCTTAGTGCCTAGCAAAACAATAGCTCTTTTCTTTACAGTTTTCAGAAATTTACTGTGTGTGTGTGTGTGTGTGTGTGTGTGTATACATGTGTATATATGTATGTATTCAGTCAAAAAACTCAGTATTCAGTCAAAAGTATAAGGTATCCAATATTCTCATTTTTGAATTCATTACTGTATACAACTTATTTTTATTTTATTTTTTCTTTTCTTTTGCTCTCTGTCGCGTCCGCCTTGACCAGCAATTAAGACACGACATGGTCGGATCCTTCTCAGTCAGCTTTATTCCAGGAATAAATCTTGACTTATGGATGGGGACAGGGATGGGGACCCCCAGCAGCAGAAATGAGCTGCTTATATAACTGCCCAAGGCGGGCTGGGTGAGGTGTTCTCTCAGGATAGGTTAAGCTGCCAATACCTCATTAGCATAAGCCCGCTCCGGAGGGGCACAAGCCAGGGCACAAGCCCAACACATGCACAAAGGACTTGCTTACCAGTTCAGCTGAGCTGGCCTACATCCTCAGGTGCTAGTCATAAGTCTTTGCAACGGTCCCAGGTGCTATCTTAAACACGGCTGCCTACAACTCTCCAGATTTTATTCCCCTTCCAGTCCACTCTCCAACTGTTCCACATCTCATACTTACTCCTCGACCCTCTGTCTCTGAGAGGATGCCCCAGTCCACCCCACCCCACCAGACCTCTAAACTCCCTGGGGCCTCTAAGAGTCCCTTGAGGGTTAGGTGCATCTTCTCTGAGTAAACCCAGACCCGACAGTACTCTGCTATATGTGTTGGGAGCCCATATCAGCTGGTGTATTGGTTGGTGATCCAGTGTCTGACAGATCTCGGGGGTCCAGGTTAATTGAGATTGCTGGTCCTCCTACAAGGTTGCCCTCTTCCTCAGTTTCCTCCTGCTTTTCCCTAATTCAACCACAGGGGTCAGCAGCTTCTGTTCATTGGTTCGGTGCAAATATCTGCATCTGACTCTTTCAGCTGCTTGTTGGGTCTTTCGGAGGTCAGTCATGATAGGCCCCTTTTTCTCTGTGTGCTCTATAGCCTCAGTAATAGTGTCAGGCCTTGGGACCTCCTCTTGAGCTGGATCCCACCTTGGGCCTTATCGCTGGACCTTCTTTTCCTCAGGCTTTTCTTCATTTCTATCCCTGCAGTTGTTTCACACAGGAAAATTATGGGTCAGAGTTATGGCTGTGGAATAGCAAACCCCATCCGTCACTTGATTCCTTGTTTTTCTGCTGGAGGTGGGCTCTACAAGTTCCCTCTCCCACAGTAGGGCATTTCATCCAGGAAACCCCCCGACCCTTGAGTTCTGACAGTCTCTCACCTCCCAGGTCTCTGGTACATTCTGGAGGATCCTCCTAACCTCCTTCCTCCCAAGGTTGCCTGTTCCCTAGAACCTGCATAATAAGCTAATTGTCATAGCAAACACTTCTAATCCCAATATATTGGATTTGGAGATAGGAAGACCACTGTGATTCACTGATTAACCATGCTAATATAGTTGATAAGCCCCAAGGAGTGACAGACACTTTGTTAGAAGAGATAGATGGTTTTCCAATGATATCAAGTTTATTCTCTAGCCTCCATGTGTATACCCATGCACATATCTACATATACACAAACATATATATTATTTTTTAAGATTTTATATAAATATGAACAACACTAAATACACTCATAGAATGTAAATAATAGAGTGGAAATGATATAAATACAGTACATGTGTATAAAAGTTTCGAAAATTTAAAACAAAGATTGCTAACCATGAACTAGGCATGTGGTATATGCTGTCATACCAGCTGAAAACGGAAGATTCTTATATTGTGCATATATTTGTGCATCTGTAAGTATGCATGTATATGTATATATATGCACATCCATGTGTGAGTGTGTGTCTGTGTTGGTGCATGAACATTTGTGTACATGTATGTGTGTGCATGTTTGTGTACATGTATGTGCATGTGTTCCTGTGTATCTGCGTATGTGTGCATATGTACATATGTGTGTGTGTGTGTGTGTGTGTGTGTGTGTGTATTTGATGGCAAATTTTGGTCTTTGCAGTATAACTTTTCATGTAGAATCATCACAAAATCTCATTCTGTGAGTACAGTCACAGTTAGCTCTCCATATTGGTAGACTCTACATCTGTATACACTACACTCTTTGAACGAAACTACCTAAGTAAATAACAATTATGAATATTCTGAATGTTCATGATTTTGTTCTCATTATTGACTAAATATAACAATGTCACAATCGTTTATATTAAACTAGGTATTATAGATGAGCTAGGCAGTATTTAGTGTTATCAGAATGCTATGTGTGGGTTAAATTTCAGTACTGTCATATTTTTCACAAGAAGCCTAATAATCAGCAGAATTTAATGTCTCCTGCAGCTAATCCCTTGCAGATATCAAACAACAAGAATAGGCTCAATAACATTACTAGTCAGCACAGCAAGGTCCTTGTCTTGCCTGAGCTATCTTTGAAATTTAAAGAGTCTGAACTATGCATTAATATTCTTTTTTTTCTTACGTTTTTTGTGTTTGTATAACTCAGCTGATATTTTCCACATCACACATGCAGTGAAGAGTTAGTGATTAGTCCAAATGGTGAACAGATTGCAATACAAAAAAGTAAACGTGGTTGAGAGAAATCTAAACAGTGTGTGCATTGTACGTGATTAGCTTTGTTCCAGTGTTGTTATTCCATGCCACTGCAATCGATGTAATTGCATCTTGTGACTATGTTACAACATGTGTTTTGCCCAGATGAAGAGTAATCACAACAAGTAATTTGAACTTGTCATTTGGAAGCATTACTATAAATGGCAGGAGAATATTTTGTTAAATCTTTATGACTGTGATACACATTCTGTAAGCATTCTGGAAAGTGACTGGGGTGGTACTGCCTGACAAGAGGCTTTATACTAAGCTCTTTCTGTGAGCTCTTTAACAAAATTCTACAATGAACTTTTGGCATTTTGGGTAACTCATTCTCTTGGGGATTTTGTTTTAAAAGCATAGTCATCAACGAATGGATTACAAAATTGCATGCACACACCCTGGCATGGAAACATATTATGAGTAAAATAAATGATTTGGTGTGTGATTATTTATCTGGCTCTTTTGTGTTTGAAAAAAGTAGCCCTTTAAAATGACCAAGTCCCTTCTGTGAGAACCTCCTAGTTTTCAAGTATAGTGCCCTCCCATGCTCTCCTGTCCTAGCCTTGACTTAGTCCTATTTTCCTACCTGAAACATAGTTTAGCCACCTCCCTCAATCCTTTATGCTTACTACCTCAGCTGTGGTCAAGCTTCCTTTGCAATGTGCCATACGGAATCCCTGTGTGTAAAGGCATTTGAACTTATATTAGATTCATCTGTGATAGCCAGTTACCTTACTAGTTCTGCATAGGCCTGTGCTTTCCCCTGTATCGAAGACACTGTCTCATTAATCTCTGTATAATCCAGATAACTGGAAGTTTACCTATGACATAGTGCTAAACCCCATCACCTCATCTCCACCTAAAACCCTAGCCCAACTTGTATTGTTATTAATTAGCAAAATCAGATTTCTGACTTGGGTGGAATTTTGAAGGATGCAAATACAGAATGAGGCTCATTGTGGATTTTTCACCTATAATATATCATTTGTAACTAAGAATAAAATATCAATTAAAATGTGTGACTAGACTCATCTTGGATGAATAAGCATGGAGTGGTAAATGCTAATGGAAACCTTCCTAGGGGAGCATTCATTTTGTTACTACAGGAGGTTAGTGAGAATTTTCCGAGTAACTATGGAAACACAGAGAGAAGTAAGGTAGATAGAATCATCTGCGATGTCTAGATTTTGATGAACAATGAGTCAGCCACAGATGTAGAACACCTCTGCTTATAGAAGAATTCTTGTAATTGTGTTGCATATGGTATTATATGAAATTCACTGCAGCTGTCTTCCTGAAGAAACCCTGCTCATGTACTTTCTTTGAGTGTTCTCTGCTAAAACCTTTACTTGAAGCTATATTAAACTTTTTTTCCATAATATGCTTTAATTTTGTTTTAAAAATAATTTCTTTTGAAAATTTTAAACCTGTGAAATCAATCATAAGGAAGATACTGGTTGAGGGATGGGGGTATTGCTCAGTTGGTAGCATACTCACCTAATATTCTATAGGGTCCTACACCTGGTAAACTGGAAATATCTGTGCCCATCTATAATCCCTACACATGGAAGGATGAGGCAAAAGGACCAGATGATCAAAATCATGACCTGGTGAAATGACTCAGCTGGTGGATGCTATTTCACACAGCCTGATGACAAGTGTAGATGCTGGGATCCTACAAGATGGGAAGAAGTAAATTGTCGCATCTGCCTTGGCCAGCAATTAAGACACGGTCGGATCCTTCTCAGTCAGCTTTATTCCAGGAACGACTCTTGACTTATGGACAGGGACTGGGACGGGGACCTGGACGGGACCAGGACAGGATGGGGATGGGGGACAGGGAGGCAGGGGCCCCCAGCAGCAGAAATGCGCTGCTTATATATCTTCCCAAGGCGGGCTGGGTGACGTGTTCTCTAAGGATAGGTTAGACTGCCAATACCTCATTTGCATAAGCCCGCTAGGGAGGGGCACGAGGCCGACGCATGCATGCACAAAGGACTTGTTTACCAGTTTAGCTGAGCTGGCCATGCTGGAAGCCAGCTGCCTAAATCGGCAGGTGCTAGTCATACGACTTTGCAACTGTCCCAGGTGCTATCTTTTTTTTTTTTTTTATAGAATATGTTTTATTTTTTTATTTTTTTTTTAATTTTTTTTATTTTTTTTTTAATTTTCATCTTAAACACGGCTGCCTACAGTAAATGATTCCTAAAACTTCTATTCTGACCTTCATATTCCTATTACAGTCATATGTGGACACATTCAAACACAGCACACACATACACACACACCTTTTTCTATTTTATTTTTAAAGAATGCCAGGCAAAGCCATCTATGTTACTTCGAAACATCAATTCAAAGCAGCACTGACATTGTTGTTGCTGGAAAAGAAGAAATGAAGCTATGAGAAACTCCAAAGGAAAAAAATAAATTTGTCACTGGAATTCTATCATAAAAATAAATACATTAGAATTAAGTTTTCAGTGTGTATATCTTGGTAAACTTAAGAATTTATGTACACTTTTTTGTTTTGGTTAACTTTTTTTTTTTAGAATTTCACATATGAGTATTATATTTACATCATTTCCACACATCCTCCCCACTCATTCTCCTCCCCTGTCATTTCTACTTCCTTTGAAATTCATGACCTTTTCTTCCTTATTGTTGTTGCATAATAGATGGATAGATAGATAGATAGATAGATAGATAGATAGATAGATAGATAGATAGAAGATAGCTATGGATAGATAGATGATTAATTATAGATAATAGATATATAGATAGACAGATAGATGTTAGATATGGATAGATAATAGATCCCCCTGAGTACTTTTAGTGTCCCAAGTATGTATATGTGTTTAGGGCTGAACATTTTGGATTGTATCAACAATTATATAAACTGATTCTCTCTTTCTCATCAGACATAGATTTACTGCCTATATCTCTATATTGCAGTGGGACCTTATATAAAACTTTCCTTTATACAGATTGGCAAATTAAATAATGTAATTATACAGATCATGTTTAGGCAACCATATTGTTGAGATTTCATGGGTGCAGTTTCCCCATTATGTCTAAGAGACACTTTCACATTAGGTACCTTGTCTTCTGGTTCTTATAAAATCTTTTGGCTCCCTCCTCCATAGTTTTTTTGTTTTTTTGTTTTTTATCTAAAATATAGGGGTTTAATTGTAATATGTTTCAGTTGCAGATGGATCACATTGTGTTCTTACTTGGTTTGTCTTCTTTAACTTTTTTCTTGTCTTTTGTGTCATTGCAACATATTGTTACACATATATAACACATATAATGTTGGCTTGAGTTAGTGAATGCTTCTCTGAGAAACTGGAACCAAACCTTTTATTCTCAAATGCCTTCTAATTGGCAAGCTCATGATACTGCTGTTGGCTATATTGTCTAATAATAGTGTTATAGACATTTATCATCTTTTATTTCAAATAATTTTAAATAGGTTTTCAAAATGGCAACATTCATTAAAATAAAGAAGCATATTGTAGTGATTTTAGAGAACATACATGCCACAGGAAAAAATAAGCTACAATATAGTGTGTGACTTCATTATTTGGTACTGAGTAGGTCATTTGGCCTATCTGTGCCACAAAGCTCCATATAAAATAATAGTTGCTTTACTGGGTAGTATAGAAGATATTTTACGTTCTGTACCTCTGCATTCAATCAGGACTTTGATCAATTAGGACTCATTTTGTTTGCCAGAAACAATTCCCAGAATGCAGGCAAAGTTTTTAGAGACAAAAATAAATACCCTAACTTCTGTTCTCATTAATGAAGAATATTTTTAAAATTTTAGAAATGGTAAATATTGTTATTATTTGTAGGCATACATTTTCTCAACCTACTTTAATAATGGGTTAATTCTCTCCTCTAGCCCATCACTCACCAGACATAATGAAAAAGAAAAGTTATTAGGACATGGGGAACTAAACCTGTTTAGAAATAGTTCTTTGGGGCAATTCAAATCTTCACTATTCTCAGTCTAGTCCACTAGCAAACATCAAACACAAATTAGCTACTGCAGTCCACTCCACATGTCAGGTACCACACACAAATCAGAAACCGTAGTTCAATCCAGAAGAAACCTCAATGCTCACCAACAGGCCCCAGTCCACACAAGAGCAAGAAGCTGTAGGAACCACTGGAGAAGTTCATTGACTGACAAAATTTTCTCTATCAAGTCAACACCAGTGAAACTCAGCAAAGCAATGTCAGCAAACCAATACATATGTGTTATCAGCATGGAATAGTGAGTCAGAGCAAAGCAAACCAAGGTTCCAGATCTCACTGTCTGTGGGATATTTGTCTTCTAAGCATCATGCATCCTTCCATGTGTCTGCCATAACAAAATATTCACTCATCTGTGTGCTCCCGAGAAACATCATTTGACATAACTGACTTTCCAAAAAAAAACCAAAAAAACAAAAAACAAAAAATTTCCACTTCTATTATCATCATCATCATCATCATCATCTTATGAAACTGGTAGAAATAGGAATTGCCCAAAGACATGTATTATAAAACATGATTTTTCTCTGATGAGGATGCTGATTTACATTGACTCCAACCTGGCCTCTATGAGAAAACCGAAAATGTTTCACATTTTAAAAATTATCTCAACATAAAGTACATGTGTATGGTAACTATTTTGGTTTTCTTAAAACAAGATTCCCATTATTTTGTGGACGAAAAATTCTCTCTCTCTCTCTCTCTCTTTCTCTCTCTCTCTTTCTCTCTCTCTCTTACTTTTAGTGAGTTATAAGGAATCTTATTTCAAGCACATTTTAAATCATCTCAGTTTATTCAACTATTTTCAGTCTCATATACTGAAATATAGTGATAATATGTAGTGTATCTTGAGTTTTGTCCTCTAACCACACCCACAACCACAAACAAACAGACGCAAATTATTTTCTTCAGTCTCAGTCCCAAATACCTAAACATAGGACCTTATTTAAAATTAAGTTTTTACAAATATAATCAAGTTAATATGGAATCATGAGAGATTCTAGAGGGCCCAGGTGTAATAGTTGGATAACTTAGCACTATGAGAACACACAGAGTAACACAAGAAAAAAGGTCACTCCAGGTCAATGGCAGAAACTAGGGAATAAGCCAAGGAATGCCAAGTGTCATCAGCGACCATTCCATACTAGGGAACAACAATGGAAGATCATTTTTTGTTTGTTTCTGAGAACCTTTAAGAGCCAATATCCATAGATGTACCTTTTTTTGTGGATTTATGTCCTCCACAACAATGAAATAATTCATTCATGTTGCATTAAGGTACTCAGTTTGTGGTATATTGTTATAGCAATCCCAGGATATTAAAGTAGATTTAGGTACCTATAGCCAGTATGGTGCTGTAACAAACACTTAAGCATATGGAAGAGTTGGGAGGATTAGCTAAGGAGCTTTGAGGCTAATAATAGGAAAGGTCAAGATTGTCAAAAACAATTTACTGGTAAATAAGAGATTTGCTGAAGTCTATTGGATTAGGTGAGGTCTGAGAAGGAAAGGAAGAAAATAAGAGATAAATCACTCATCTTAGAAAATACATGTATCATTACGGACAACACAATTGTAGAGCCATGAGTTCTGATGGTATTTCTAATGAAGTCTCAGGACAATACAAAGAGACTATGATTAAATACCAGGGGAAAGAGGACTAATATTAAACAAAGTATCAGAGAGCTTTTAGCTGCCATAACATTTAGTGTCAATGATAGTAGAATTTGTTAGTGAAGAATTTAGGTTTAACCTAAGAATATTGCTAGAGAAGATGTGACATTGATTTTCTTTGAAGGAAATTACAACTAAATAAAATAGGAACAAAGATAAAATGGGGACAGACTGACTAGAAAGAACAAAGCAACACGATAATTTAGAACCCATTCAGATATCCCAGAAAATGCAATAAGACATCTTTGAAGAATTGAGGTATATATGATGGACCCAAACAGCCTCCTCCTTCGAAACAGAAGAGGAGAAAGATTCTTTAAGGTCTTGTAGAGTTACAGAGCTAAAGGATTTTACCTGGTCCCTTGACATTTGGAAAGTGAATATCAATATAGTATTTTGAAAAATAAAAACTAAAAAGGGAAATTGGTGGTATTTTTTTTCCTTTTACTTAGAATCACCCAGTGTTCTCCTATTGTTCTTGGGATTAACTACTTAGTGTGGTGGCTAATCTTGGTTGTCAGCTTAACACACCTAGAAAAGGAAAACTCAGTTTAGAAACTGCCTAGATCATATTAGCCTATGGCCATATCTATGAGGCAATTTCTTGATTGCTAGTAGAGGTGTGAGGACTGAAGAGTACTGTGGCCTGAACCATCTCCAGACAGCTGGAGCTGAACTGTATAAGAGAGGCAGAAGAACTAAGCATGAGCAGTTTCTATCCATGGTTTCTGCTTCTGTTGCTTGTACTTTCTGTCATGACTTCACACATAAGTGGTGGACTATGATTGGGACTGTGAGCCAAGTAAATCTTTTCCTCCCTCAAGTTACTTTTGATCAGTGTTTTATCACAGCAACAGTGAAACAAATAGAGACAAATATATTGTTTTCTAGAATAACATAGTTGTAGACATCAAGATAAATTTGTTCCCACAGTAGATAATACCCAAAGCCTCACTGGAACAATTTTAGGAGATCGTGGATGATACAATTTTGTTTATATTGTTTGTTTGTTTCATCATTATATAAAATTACAGTTAAAGTTAAACCTGATATAAGCTAAGATTTGGGTAATATTTGGATGAAGTTATATCTTGAGTGGGAGACAGGTTTGTTTGGAGGTCAAACAGATATAATTGACTTGTCATTCAGTACTTACAAACAAAATCTTGCTCAAAAAATTTGCAAAATTTTGTACAATCAAGTCAGAAGGGGAGTAGGGATGGCAGAGCATAATCAAAGGAATTTAATTTAAATGACATGCCTATAGAAGGAGATCTTTCTGTGGTCCAAAACCATGAGGAAAGGTCATATTAAAACTCAGGCATGGTATACTTCGGCTATACAATGATAAAAAACAGACTATTTTATATAATGTAAAGACATTAATTATTTAAGATTTCTATAAAATCCACAAAGAGATTAAATACTTCAAGGCAATACTATTGATGGAACCAAAAGTTCAAGAGTTGCATTTTGGATTCTAGTGTTCAAAGGAATTCGAATCATCCCAAATGCAGATTCATACATAATCAGTTACTTTTCACATACTCTAAGGGAAGTTCAGGAAGTCAGTAGAGCAACAATCAAGTTTGAAGTGGCTACTTAGATCCAGAGCAGAGTGTAGATACATGTAAGTCAGGGGATACGGGGACTGTGGAGGGCCAGGTATGTAGGTGTCAAACCTTATGATATTGACATCCCCAGAACATCTGGCTTATCCTAACTGAACCACAAATAAACAGATGGGATTAAATAAATATGGTAGAAAATGAGGCCAGAGTAGCAAGCAAAGCTCATTTTTCAAGACCTAATTACCTGCTGAGTTTTGAATTTATTCTTGTTAGTGACACATCATTAAATAGTTTTAAGTGAAAGAGTGGAATGTGGAAATATCACTCAGTAATTTATAGTTAATTCCAAGCATAAGTAGTTCCTAATAGTCTTAACACTATGTAATGGATATTATGGAGTCCCCAAACTCATTCTGAAATCCTAACTCCTTATGTGGTGACATCATACAGTGAGCTATAATTCATTCTTGGGAGTGGTGACATTGGTATCCTTATGAGGATGGACACTGTAGGACAACAAAGGCAAGGTACATATGGTCTGAAAAAATAGTGAGTCCTCCCTGTGTACTGTACCTGCTGCCTCATTAATAGTGAACTTCTCACCCTCCAAGATATCACAAATAATGTGTCAGTTAAGTTGTCAGTATATGGGCAATTTGTTACAGAAATCCAAAATGAATAAAACAATATTCTGTGCACAGTATATATATATCAAGTTGGGATCTGCTATAGTCACACATCTCTTTTAATTCACATGTGTATGTGTGCATGTTTATACATGTATTAGTGAGTGTGTGTGTGTGTGTGTGCCTCAGTATGCATGCACGTACATGTGAAAGACAGATCAACTTTAAGTACTGTTCCTCTGGTTCTGTACATCTTGATTTTTGAAACAATGTCTCTTGCTGTGTCCTGAGGCTTCTGAGTAGGCTAAGGCTAGACTACTGAGAAAACCCAGAATACACCTTCCCACTTTCTCAACACTGGTATTACAAGTTTATACCACTTTACTGGGCTTTTCATTCAGATATAGGTGATTAAACTCACATCCATATGCCTACCTGGCAATCAGGTTACCAACAGAGCTTCGTCCATCGCCTCCTTTAGCTGCAAGGGCATATAGAACAATTATATTAGTTAGCTATTAATGCCAGCAACAGACACCTGGAAAAAGTTAACTCTCATGGTTTAATTTTTTTCTCTGTATGCCTCACAGTTTCACAGTAATGAATTGTTTGTGATGTCAATAAAATGGACAAATTAAGATAGTGAGCAAAGTGACCACCAAAAAGGGAACCTAGCAGTTATGAGAAATAAAAAGGAAAGGACCCTGTGAATTTGACTAAAGAGACAAATAAGCAGCATATTTCCAAGGCAAAATTTACAGGCTCAGTACCAATTCCCTGAGAAGAGAATAGAATGGTACAAATAAAGACAACACAAGGCATTATCAATATTTTATTACACTGTCTTTGAAAATGAGAGAAAGTGAAAAGGAATGAAAGGGAAAGAGTGAGGAAGGAAAGGAAGGAAGGAGAGAGCCACATGCAAAGGCTTGCATGAAGGTAGAGGTTGGAGAAACACCTGTGAGAGCTGACTCTCATCTTCTACCATGCAGATCCCTGTGATTGAACTCTGTTCCCTGGGCTTGCAAGCAAGCACTTTTACCTGCTGCACTATCTTGGTTGTCACCACTAAGTACATTTATCTAAAACAGTAAGAGTTGTGGTTCTAGTAAAGACAGGTTGCAGAGGACAAGGCTCTGAGCAAGGAATCAAGAGGTAGAGATAATCTACCTCTAGACAGGCAAAATATGAGGTGGCATCTTGACTGTCATGATTGAGAAGTTCTAAGAGCTATCATAGAGGGCCAAACTGTTAAGACATACATTTTTAAAAGCAGAAGATCTTGTAGATGAGGTTTAAAAAGCCATATAATGATTGGCATAATCCCCTTCCTAGTAAAATAAAATCCATAAGCCTACTGTAGGTAGAGTCCATAAAAAGGGTTTTTGGGTTTTTTTCCCCCCCCTTTTTTTTTTTTTTTCCCCCCTTTTTTAAAAAAAAAGGGGCCCAAAAAAAAAAAAAAAACCCCTTGGGGGGGAAAATGGAAAAAAAGAAAAAAAAAATTTTTTTTTTTTTTCCCCCCTTTTTTTAAAAAAAAAAAATTTTTTTAAAAAAAAAAAAAAAAAATTTTTTTTTTCCCCTTTTTTTTTTTTTTTTTTCCCCCCCCCCTTTTTTTTTTTTTTTTTTCCCCCCCCTTTTTTTTTTTTTTCCCCCTTTTCCTTTTCCTTTTTTTTTTAAAAATTTTTTTTTTTTTTTTTTTTTTTTTTTCCCCTTTTCCCCCAATTTTTTTTAAAAATAAAAATTTTTTTTAAAAAAAACCCCCCGAAAAATTTTTTTAAAAACCCAAAAAAAATTTTAAAAAGGGAAAAAATCAAAAAAAAATTTAAAAAAAAAAAAAAAAATTTTTAAAAAAAGGAAAAAAAATTTTTTTTAAAAAAAACCCCGGGGGGTTAAAAAAAAAAATTTTTTTTTCCCCAAAAATTTTTTTTCCCCCGGGGGGGGGGTTTTAAAAAATTTTGGGGGTTTGTTTTTTTTTTTTTTAAAAAAAAAAATTTTTTTAAAAAAGGGAAAAAAAAGGGGGGGTTTTAAAAAATTCCCCCCCTTTTTTTGGGTTTAAAAAAAATTTTTTAAAAAAAAATTTTAAACCTTGGGGGGGAAAAAAAAAGGGGGTTTTTTTTTAAAAAAAAAAAAAAAAATTTTTTTTCCCCAAAAAAACCGGGGGGAAAATTTTAAACTTTTGGTAAAACAAAAAAGGGGGGGAAAACCCCAAAAAAAAACCCCCAAAAAAGGGTTTTTTTAAAAAAAAAAGGGGGGTTTTTTAAAAAAGGTTTTTTAAAAATTTTAAAAAACCCCTTTTTTTAAAATTTTAAAAAAAAAATTTTTTTCCCAAAAAATAAAAAAAAAAAGGAAAAAAAAAAGGGGAAAAAAAAATTTTTTTTTTTTAAAAAAACCCAAAACCCCCAAATTTTAAAAAAAAAAAATTTTTTTTTTTAAAAAAAAAAAAAAAAAAGGGGGGTTTTTAAAACCAAAAAAGGGGGGTTTTTTTTGGGGGGGGGGGGGGGGTTTTTTTTTTTTTAAAAAAAAAAAAAAAAATTTCCCAAAAAAAAAAAAAATTTTTAAAACCATGGGAAAATTGGGGGGGGTTTTTTTTTTTAAAAAATTTTTTAAAAAAGGGGCCTTTTTGGTTTTTTTTAAAAGGGGGAAAAAAAAAACCCCCTTTTTGTTAACCCAAAAAATTTCCTAATAGCTTAAAAAAAAATTTTTTTAAAAAACCTTTTTGGGGGGGGCCCCCCTTTTTTTTTTAAAAAGGGTTTTTTTTAAAATTTTTGGGAAGGGAAAAAAAACCCCCCAAAAAATTTTTGGGGTTTTTTTGTTTTTTTTTTCCCCCCAAAAAAATTTTTTTTTCCCCCCCAAATTTTTTTTAAATTAAGGGGAAAGGGTTTTTTTAAAAAACCCCCCCAAAAAAAAAATTTCCCGGGAAAAATTAAAAAAAATTTTTAAAATTTCAAAATTAAAATTTAAAATCCCCAAAGAGTTTTAAAACTTCAACAATACTATTGATGGAACCAAAAGTTTCAAGAGTTGCATTTGGATTCTAGGTTCAAAGAATTCGAATCATCCCAAATGCAGATTCATACATAATCAGTTACTTTTCACATACTCTAAGGGAAGTTCAGGAAGTCAGTAGAGCAACAATCAAGTTTGAAGTGGCTACTTAGATCCAGAGCAGAGTGTAGATACATGTAAGTCAGGGATAGGGGGACTGTGGAGGGCCAGGTATGTAGGTGTCAAACCTTATGATATTGACATCCCCAGAACATCTGGCTTATCCTAACTGAACCACAAATAAACAGATGGATTAAATAAATATGGTAGAAAATGAGGCCAGAGTAGCAAGCAAAGCTCATTTTTCAAGACCTAATTACCTGCTGAGTTTTGAATTTATTCTTGTTAGTGACACATCATTAAATAGTTTTAAGTGAAAGAGTGGAATGTGGAAAATCACTCAGTAATTTATAGTTAATTCCAAGCTAAGTAGTTTCCTAATAGTCTTAACACTATGTAATGGATATTATGGAGTCCCCAAACTCATTCTGAAATCCTAACTCCTTATGTGGTGACATCATACAGTGAGCTAATAATTTCATTCTTGGGAGTGGTGACATTGGTATCCTTATGAGGATGGACACTGTAGGACAACAAAGGCAAGGTACATATGGTCTGGAAAAAATAGGAGTCCTCCTGTGTACTGTACCTGCTGCCTCATTAATAGTGAACTTCTCACCCTCCAAGATATCACAAATAATGTGTCAGTTAAGTTGTCAGTATATGGGCAATTTGTTACAGAAATCCAAAATGAATAAAACAATATTCTGTGCACAGTATATATATATCAAGTTGGGATCTGCTATAGTCACACATCTCTTTTAATTCACATGTGTATGTGTGCATGTTATACATGTATTAGTGAGTGTGTGTGTGTGTTGTGTGTGCCTCAGTATGCATGCACGTACATGTGAAAGACAGATCAACTTTAAGTACTGTTCCTCTGGTTCTGTACATCTTGATTTTTGAAACAATGTCTCTTGCTGTGTCCTGAGGCTTCTGAGTAGGCTAAGGCTAGACTACTGAGAAAACCCAGAAATACACCTTCCTCACTTTCTCAACACTGGTATTACAAGTTTATACCACTTTACTGGGCTTTTCATTCAGATATAGGTGATTAAACTCACATCCATATGCCTACCTGGCAATCAGGTTACCAACAGAGCTTCGTCCATCGCCTCCTTTAGCTGCAAGGGCATATAGAACAATTATATTAGTTAGCTATTAACGCCAGCAACAGACACCTGGAAAAAGTTGACTCTCATGGTTTAATTTTTTTCTCTGTATGCCTCACAGTTTCACAGTAATGAATTGTTTGTGATGTCAATAAAATGGACAAATTAAGATAGTGAGCAAAGTGACCACCAAAAAGGGAACCTAGCAGTTATGAGAAAATAAAAAGGAAAGGACCCTGTAATTTGACTAAAGAGACAAATAAGCAGCATATTTCCAAGGCAAAATTTACAGGCTCAGTACCAATTCCCTGAGGAAGAGAATAGAATGGTACAAATAAAGACAACACAAGGCATTATCAATATTTTATTACACTGTCTTTGAAAATGAGAGAAAGTGAAAAGGAATGAAAGGGAAAGAGTGAGGAAGGAAAGGAAGGAAGGAGAGAGCCACATGCAAAGGCTTGCATGAAGGTAGAGGTTGGAGAAACACCTGTGAGAGCTGACTCTCATCTTCTACCATGCAGATCCCTGTGATTGAACTCTGTTCCCTGGCTTGCAAGCAAGCACTTTTACCTGCTGCACTATCTTGGTTGTCACCACTAAGTACATTTATCTAAAACAGTAAGAGTTGTGGTTCTAGATAAAGACAGGTTGCAGAGGACAAGGCTCTGAGCAAGGAATCAAGAGGTAGAGATAATCTACCTCTAGACAGGCAAAATATGAGGTGGCATCTGACTGTCATGATTGAGAAGTTCTAAGAGCTATCATAGAGGGCCAAACTGTTAAGACATACATTTTTTAAAAGCAGAAGATCTTTGTAGATGAGGTTTAAAAAAAGCCATATAATGATTGGCATAATCCCCTTCCTAGTAAAATAAAATCCCATAAGCCTACTGTAGGTAGAGTCACATAAATTGTTTTACCTACCAAGAGTGTGATGCTCTCTCAGAAGATGGATATAATTCACAAATTATAGTTAATGTGCTGTAGGATTATTAAGCGTCCAAATATAACTATAAAATGTGGTATATTCAACACCTCATAATAAGGAGCTGACAAGTGATGTAGAAAGTCTGCTTGAAAAAACATTCCTCCCTGCTGCTTGTCATCGTGTCTTCCCAGATGAGGTACATAAATAAACATGTCACTCACCGTGTTTGCACTTTACAAGGCTGTCAGCAAAGTGGGGCAGGAGCACAAAATCAGAGGTCTGGATTGGAGAATCAAACATCTACTAGTAACACAAACTGATCTTGGTGGCAGTGTTATGCATCTTGTTAGGTAAAAGCATACAAAAAGCCTCACAGGCATCTTTACAATTATGCAGTAAAGATGGTGCATCACAGTCAACAGATTTCCTGTCAGATATGTCATTACACTGATAATTTGAGCTGCAACTCCTTTATTATGCATACTGTCAGCTCACATGTCAGTATTGGAGATCACTTGAGATCATCACTTTACTGAATGGCCTGCTCAGCCAGGATAGTGGACAGTTTACCATGATAAAGGGGCATGAGAATTCCAGGGTTCCATATGGCTTTGTTCAAGATGTTCATGGTTTTTATATACTTCCTAGAGGCTGGGATAGAAGTCCTAAAGGTTGTAAAATAAAAATATATCATTATTCTCATTTTGTAAGACAACTGAGACAGTAGAATGATATATAAATCCCTAAGAGTAAAGAGACCAGATTTTTTTTCAGAAGCTATAGAGAAGGTGAAAGATAAAGGTTAGGCAGATTTAATTGAGATGAAAAATAGAATTAGGAAAAGGAACGTTACCCTGATTATGTCAGGAACCCTAAATAACTCAAGAACTCATACTGTGAAAAACTTGTGAAGTGGGACTGGGAAGGGAGGGTCTGTGTGGTGGTAAAAAAGTTTTACATAGTAGCCAAGTCTTTATTGGCCCTTCTCTAGTCTTTATGATGATTAAATAATATTGCCTCTCTCTTCCTGCTTATCAATTTAGAAATTTACATGATAGCTTACTAAAATAGAATATGTCTATACTTAGAGACATCAAACACAATTGATGTTGATATTATGCCAAAACTCATTCTAGTGAAATGTTTCCTAAGAAAAGGGAATTTCTTTCTATTACTTGGTTCTGAATTGGGAAAAACACATACTTCTTCTACTCAGAGCCTTCAGTGGTTTTGTTTTGTTTTGTTTTACTATCAAATAAAATGTACCAGGTCAGGACAAATTCTGAGGTCAGTAATGTTAGGAATCCTCCCTTCAAAATGTAAGCGGAGTACACTGTTTTTCTACAATGAAAAATCATCCCAGTCACACAGCATTTACAAGCATCTTATTACACTACTATTAGAGAATTCCAGACCATAGAGGCTTAGTAAACATGAGAATATTTTATCATATAAAAAAATCATCAAACAAAGACATAACCAATGTGAAAACACAGGAAAAAAAATTTAAAAACCGCACCAAAATAAGAGAAAAAAATACAGCAAAATAAAATGTAAGGGAATCTACCATCAATATTTTCTATGGCTGTGATACTAGCTATGTAACCCTAGCACAGTAACTACAGTTATTTAGAAAGTAAAATTCAAAGAGTGTTCTGACGGAAAGTGACCATGTTGGGTAGTATGAACTATAGAAAATTCCCATTACAGCAGAAAGACCTGTAGGAAATGCTGAAGAAAATATTGACATAAACTGAGTTCACAGAATGAAAACCATAGAAGAGTAAATGCATGAGTAGAGAGTAAAGATAAGGAAATACTAAATAAAGTAGACAAATTATAAAGGAATAAAAAAAATAGTAAATTTCACCTAACAGTCTCAAAGCTGTTAAGAATTAAGACCAATTCTAGAAAGGCAATCAGAAAGAACAAAATACATGATCTCAGATCTTTTTTTTTTTTAATAGTACCTATTTTTTTTAAAATCGCATTGTAATTTACTTATTTACACAGAGGTTATAAACACAAAAAGGCAGGATGTGGGGAAGGGAATGGCACCAGAGCATAGGTGTTCAGGGGGAGTACAGATACCTTTCAGAAGAGGGTATCAGCTGGGTGTAGGTTCAGGGGACAGGTCACTATGACTCTGCCTATGATTCATTTGTCCTTATCTAAGTTGGTACTGTCCACCGAGGCTGCCTATTTATAAGACCTATGACTACTCGGGCTGGTAAATTTCCACAGAAGCTGCCTGTTTACAATAGCTTATAGCCTTCTGTTTCAGTGTTTTTCCACAGAGACCCAAGACTTTGTGTTAGCATGCATGTATGTCAGGCCTATTGCTGATTTTAGGCCTATGGCTGATTTTTCTAGAATTGATTAATGTGCATTTTAGGATCAAACATATCTGTCCACAGATCACCATACGTATGAAATTGATCTATATCAAGCTATAACATTACAATATTCCAGAAAGGTGAAAAAAGAGGAAACTCTAAACTATTTCACAGAAATCAAACAGTGAATGAAATACATAAGGTCAGAAATCCATGTGATTTTTGTTTTGTGGGTTTCTCAATATAATTACTGCAAATGATTAGAAAATGTGCAAAATTTTAAAATCATAAATTGATTTTACTTTAATAAGATTTGACTTATACACATATACACACACAAACATACTCACACACACATTTACTCACAGACATTCACAATACACATTGTCACACACACATATATTCATACACACACATTCATATAAAAACTCAGAGCACAATACACAGACATACTCATATACACACACTCAAACACAACATACACTCTCACCTACACACTCATTCACACACATACATACACATATACATTCACATATACACACTCTTTCAAACACATACACACTCACATAGAGACTCACAACAGTACACACACTGACACACACACATTCAAAACAGACACTCTCACACACATATTCATACACATACACTCACATACACACTCTTCACACAAATTCACATGCACACAGAGACACACTAACAACACACAACTGTATACAAAATGAAAATATTAACAACTCAGCCTAAAATCTATAGGAAATGTTATTATTCTAAAGAGCTCCATTTGCATATGGCTACCATCAACTGAAGTTGAGTAGCATAAATCAGTTAAATAAAATACATATTGTACAGCAAGACACAAACTTAAACTCCCTTACATCTGTTCTTGAGCCCTGCTTCAAGCTTCAATATGACTTACCTGATCCTGGATAGCTTTGCAATCATAATGTGCACTTTAAAACTGGGAAGCCATTTGAAACCTCATGACATTCACTATTGGTTCAATGTCCACGGCTACTTGCAACTTACAGAAAATGTCAAGTTGACTGTTGGTTAAGAGTGGAATTTACAGAAGGGACAGTGTCCAGAGATAAAAATTTGCAAACCATTGTCACTGCCAGAGTCGCCTCCAAGAAATGATGAGATTCCATGAAATCTGTGACCCAGACATGGAGACCAAGAACAGAGTGAGGAGTAGATATGAACATTCAGGGAAAGCAATTTGGTTCTTCAGTGCAGTCCTGTCAAAGGCGTTGTGACTAAAAGAACAAGGACATAAGGATCTTGAGGAACTCTTTAGCATCCCATCTAAGGGCACATGTTATCCTGTGCTTCCAACTTAGACACAGTAGCTTTAAAAAAAATGGGTAGAGAAAACAGAAGCAAATGGAAAACTGTCTCAGCAAAATTTTTTAAAATGGGAAGAAAAAAGTAAATAAAAGGAGAAAACATTAACAAGTAAAAATGAAGTATACCAGAGCATGAGATCTTATCAGGTAGAATCAATGAAGACTAGAAAGGGAAGACATTTTAAGGTTTAATACACTTTTATGACTTAATTATTGATTTGCTTATCAATCCTCTCAATAATTCATTGAACATTCTCTTAATGCATACACAGTTGAGATATAAAAGTGCTACTCTCAAAAGACTTCTGTATAAGACATAGACTGAAGTATAACAATCAAAGCCAAAAGTTGATAACTAGCAGGATTAAATAGTAGCAAAAGTGTTTGATTATTTGGGAAGGTCACCAGTGAAAAGCAATTGTAGGAAGGCAAAATTTCACTGAGAATATTTGATGTCATCCCTAAGCCAAAGTCTCTGTACATATAATAAGAAGACAGGGAAGAAGAGATGTAGAGAGAAAACTTCACTGGCCCAAGGAATCAAAGAAAAACTAAAACATCACTCTGAGCACACTCAGAAAGACAGGATCAAAGAGATATCTATTCTTTATTAATGAATCCCTTAGTAACATATCACCTTTTAGCCTTGTTAATAATGACTATGAACAGACTGTTTTTCAGGTTTCATAAGTTTCATTCACTGGTAAAATTTAAAAGAAAAGAGATTGTTTCATAGTGATATTTTCTAGAAGAATTGATCTAGAGATTGTATAGCTTAATAAAATTTAAATCTAAACCGTTTCATTTAAAACTGATTTATTTAAAAATTGCTCTATACTGTAATAGAAATAGTTAAAGCTCACTATTTTATCAAATATTCTAATAAGTTCTATAAGAAATATGCTGTGCTAATTACTTTATTTCTTCTAATGATGAAATATCTGACAAATAGAACTTAGATGAGCATGTGTTTTGGGGAGAGAGGTGTCTCTGGTCTGAGAATATACACTCTCTTTGTGGGGAAGGCAGGAACTTGAGGTAATGAATCAAGTACATAGTTAAGAAGCAGAAACATACCAGTGTTAATATTTGAGTTTCTTTTAGAATTTTTTTCAGCTTGAGACTCAGCGAATGATAGGACTCTCTCACAATGAATTTAGTTTTGGTTTCCTTACCTCAATAACCTGTATTTAGAAATGGTTTCTTAAGTATGCCTAGAGACTTGACTCTTAAATGATTCTAGGTCCTGACAAGGGTACAATGTTAACTACCACACATAGTTTATCTGACCTGGATTTCTGAAATATAAATTTTATTGATTGCATTTTAAATTTGACAATAAGATCTAATAATAGCCAATGGAACATGGGTTTGAAAGAAATTGTGTTTCAAACCACAATTTGGGAAGTAATGAAATGGACACTTCATAAAGGAAGTGTTTGCTTATATATCTACTTTCCTCAGTAGAGGAATCCTAGAATGTAAGGATTTTTCCAGTCCATCTTCATGCTCACAATAAATGGGTAAGGATAGTACACAGAGGAATGAACTGTCAATTACTATAGTCTAAGAAAACAAGATACTCCATGTCAAAACCAAGTTTAAACAGTATCTTTCCACTACCCAGCATTACAGAGGAAACTGGAAGGAATTTCCAATACATGGAGGATAACTAAACCCAAGAAAACACAAGAAATAGATAATTCCATACCAACAAAACCCAAAGAAGAAACACACACACACACACACACACACACACACACAACACACAGCGCCACCACCAAGGTCAAAAAACAAGGACTAATAATTGTGGTTAATAAATATTTCTCAATTTCTCAATATCAATGGTCTCAATTCCCCAATAAAAAGACACAGGCTAACAGAGTGAATGCATAAATAGGATTCATCAGAATTCTGCATACAAGAAAAACACTTCAGCAACAAAGATTTAAATCTTAGTAATTAAGGTTTTAAATAACTAGATCTGTTAGATCTATTTGATTCATAACCTCGGTTATGAATAACTTTAGTTATTAGTAATTAAGTTATAGTAAAGTGTTAGAAAATGATTTTCTAAGCAAATAGACTCAATAGGCAAGCTGGAGTAGCCATTCTAATATATAATAAAATAGACTTTCACCAAAAGTTATCTAAAGAGTTAGGATGGGCAATTCATACTCATCAAAGGAGAATTACACCATAATGACATTTCAATTCTGAACATCTGTGGTCCAAATGCAAATGTACCCACATTCATAAAAGAAACATTAATTACTAAGGTTTAAATCACGTATCAAACTCCATACATTATTAGTGGGAGACTTCAACATCCCACTCTCACCAATGGACATGTTATCAAGAAAGAAATTAAACAAAGAAATAATCAAACTAACCAAGGTTATGAATCAAATGGATCTAACAGATATTTATAGAAAAATTTCAACCAAACACAAAACACTTTTATCTCAAAACCTCATAGAACCTTCTACAAAATTGACCAAAAATTGACAAAGCAAACCTCAACAGATAGAAGAAAATTGAAATAAATCCTTGCATCTTACCAGACCACCATGGATTAAAGCTGGACTTCAACAGCAACAGAAACAACAGAAAGCCTACATACTCATAGAACCCAATGTTAACTCGGTTAAAGAAAAAAAAAAAAAAAAAAAAAAAAAAAAAAACTTTCTAGAATTCAATGAAACTGAAGGCACAACATACACAAAATTATGGGATACAATGAAAGGCATGCTAAAAGGAAAGTTCATAGCACTAAGTGCCTTCATAAAAAAATTTGAGAAGTCTCATACTAACAATTTAAAATACACATGAAGGATCTAGTAAAGAAGAAGAGGAGAAGAGGAGGAGGATGAGGAGGAAAAGAAGAGAAGAAGAAGGAGGAGGAGAAGAGGAGGAGGAAGAGGCAAACACACTCAAGAGGATTAGATGGTAGGAATTAATCAAACTCAGGGCTAAAATCAATCTATTAGAAACTAAGAGAACAATACAAACAATCAACCAAACCAATGCTGAGTCTCGCTTGGCTACTAAAGGGATAGCATGACAGTTTTCCTGTCCCTGGAAGGAGCCAACATGGGGTAGACTCTCCTAATGTTGATAATTGCTGTGGTTGTAAGGCTTGTTTGTATAATAACGTATATGTTTTACTTTATGTTCCTCCTTTGGAAAATGTTCTGCTGCCAAGTTTGATGACTTAATGATAATGAAAACATGAGTCCAGGAAGCAATAGTGTGCTCCTCAGCAAAATGATGATCCTGTGACCTTCAGGACAGCCCTTAAGGCTGTGGGAAAGAGCTCTGAAAACATGAGTTCAAGAATATGTAAATCAATGTAAGACCTGTCCTTTACAGGATTTCTCAACTATACAAAATATACAGATGTATATCAATTGTATGATGACCTTCATGAACCTAAAAGAACAGAGGAAGCTGCAGTAATTCAGTTATGAGCAACTTTCTAAGAAAGATGATAAAGAAATGAGATAAAGAGATTTAGGTAGTGTGATCTCAGGGTCAAGAGTACATCCAGCTAAATTTAGTGTTTGTGCTTATGAAAGCAGGCAGATTTCTGAGTTCAAGGTCAGCCTGGGACAAGGTGAGTTTAGGTCCAAGCATGGTGAGAGTGGTGATCTTAAAGAAGTATCTCATCCAGCTAGCTTATTGTCTGTGCTTACAAAGGCAGGCATATCTTTGAGTTCATTTGTTATGTTAAAAAAATGTATTTGCTATTCTTTTCTAAGAATCAATGGGCTAATGTCATAAAATGCTGGGATATTCATGGGATAATCAAAAGGTAACCAAGATAAACAATTGAATTGATATGACAATAAAAATACTGATCTTCGGTATACAAGATATAAGTGGTCTAAATTGCTATTGCAGTTCTTTTTTGAAATTTGTCTGGAGGGTTTTCTAACCAAAATCAGAAAAATTCTAAGAAAGCAATATAGCTCTCTAAGTAACTTTATTTTTTTTTTTTCTAACCAATATCAGAAAATCCATTATTTTTTTTCTAATGAGTTTACTGACTTTGGTTGGAAAAACCCAAGAATCGTACTAGCAGACTTTCTAACTTTGGTCAGAAAAAAACAAAAACCTACTTAGTAGCTACACTGATCTCTTAGAGTTTTTCTAGCAGGTTTTCTAACTTTGGTCATAAAATCCATGAGGTATCCAGAGAGCTTTTAGAATATTTCTAGGAGGTTTTCTGACAAAGTCAGAAAAAGCTACTTAGAGAGCTAAAATGGCTCTTTTAGACTTCTTTCTAGTGGATTTTCTGACTTTTGTTGGAAAGCTTGTGATCTGTCTTAAGCAGAAAGCTGTCTCTAGCAGAGAGCTATCTGAAATAGAAATCTGTCTAGAGAGCCACCTCAAGCAAACAACAGAGCTGTCAGCTTGGACTCCAGATCAATCAAGGGTAGTCTTTGGCAAATGAGGAGCTGGTTCTTTGAGAAAATCAACAGTATAGACAAATCCTTAGTCAGACTAACTAAAGGTAGAGAGACAATAACAAAATTAACAAAATGAGAAATGGAAAAGGAGATTTAACAAAAGACACTGAGGAAATTCAAAGAATCATTATGTCTTACTTCAAAAGCCTATAATTCACAACATTAGAAAATTCAAATGAAGCCGGGCGGGTGGGCGCACGCCTTTAATCCCAGCACTTGGGGGCAGAGGCAGGCGGGATTTCTGAGTTCGAGGCCACACCTGGTCTACAGAGTGAGTTCCAGGACAGCCCAGGCTACACGAGAAACCCTGTCTCGAAAAACCAAAAAAAAAAAAAAAAAAAAAAAGAAAATTCAAATGAAATGGAAGATTTTCTAAACAGATACCATTTACCAAAGTTAAATAAAGATCAGGTAAATTATCTAAATAGCCTGTATCCTCTAAGTAAATAGAAGCAGTCATAAAAAGTCTCCCAACCAACAAAAACACAGGGCCAGATGGTTTTAGTGCAAAATTCTACTAGACTTTCAAGAAGAGCTAATACCAATACTCCCAAAACTATTCAACAAAATAGAAACAGAAAGAATACCGCCAAACTTATTCTATGAGACCACAGTCACCCTGGAACCTAAAGCACACAAAGACTCAACAAAGAAAGAGAATTTCAGAACAATTTCCTTTATGACTTTTGATGCAAAAATTCCCAAAAAATACTCATAAACCAAATCCAAGAACACATCAAAACAACATCCACCATGACCAAGTAGGGGTTCATCCCAGGGGTGCATGAGTGGTTTAATATATGAAAATCCCTCATGTAATTTACCACACAAACAGGAAAAAATCCCAAACAGATTATTAGGCTGGAGAGATGACTTAGCTGTTAAGAGCACTGACTAGAAATCTGGAGGTCGATTACCAGCAACCATATGGTGGCTCATAAGCATCTATAATGGAATCTGATGCCCTCTTCTAGTGTGTCTGAAGACAGCTAGAGTGTATTCATATATAAAAACAAATAAATAACTCTTTTAAAAATATGGTCATATCATTAGATGGTGAAAAACCATTTGACTAAATCCAACATCTCTTCATATAAAAGTCTCAGAGGGATTAGGGATTTACAAGGAGCATACCTAAACACAATAAAGAGAATTACAGCAACCCAACAGACAACACTAAATTAAATGGAGAGAAACTTAAAGCAATACCACCAAAATCAAGGCTGGTCACTCTTACTAAAGGAAATAAGGGCACAAATTGGAAAGGAAGAAGTCATGGACTACAGTCAATGGAAGTTTCACCTCAGGTAACTAAGATTCCTCCTTCTCATGCTATGTCTTGTTTCTATATCATTTAAATAACAGTTCTCCAAAGAAGCAATCAATAAATGAAGAGTAGTTCCTGAGCCATTATAACTTGAATATATGATTGTGTGGAGCAGACAGTATTCATACAGAGATCCTCCTACCTCTAATCCCTCTGATAATTGGCTATAGCCATTTTTATTTAAACAATAGTTTTAAATTAAGGAACAAAATTGCACAACAAAAGCTGCTAAACTTGAGAATTCACTAGTAGGAAACTAGACCATCTAGTACAGAGTTTTGCATCACAATACACAGCAACAAACCAAACCTTAACTCTTGACGTTCTGAGCATTCATTGCAGCGGATTTTAAAAGAGCATGGGAGACAATTATTACATGTTAATTAGGTTCAGCTTCTGTGTGTACATCATCAATGGGGAACAGCAGAATACTGACAAGTTAGCAGAGAGTTTGATAAGATGCAAGAGGCCTGAAGCTTCATTCCTTTTCTCACCCTTTCCATGACTTGCATCAGTCTCTCCACTTCAATGCCCAGAGTTGAGAAAGTCTCAGTGCAATCAAGGGACAACTCACTGTTAGGTGTGGAGTAGTAGTTCTGAATGCAACAGGTGAATTTTCCTCTTAATAAACTACTAAGATCAATGTCACGATATGCCTTTTCCTTCTTGTTCCTGTGCTACCATGATACCATTTAACTGTATGTCTGCTTCTTTCCCAGAGCCAAACATTCTAAAAGTTCACACTGACTTAAGAACCTTGTAACACTTAGAACTAATACATAGCCAGTACTCTGTGCACAAGTATTGGTTGAATTGATGAAGCAATAAATATTGGCTGGATAATCACATGTTAAGAGTGGTACATGGGTAAATGGAATATATCTAATATGAGTGATGTGATTTATAGAATTGTCAATGTCAGTGTTCCTCAGACACAGAGTTTTATCTCTAAATTCATCTGTACTAACATACGTGTTGTATATTGAACAAAGGGTCTTGCTCTGGAGTAAAGTCTAGCTTGATATTTACACTATAGCTAAGGCTGGGAATGCATTCTCTATGTAGTACATTATTTTGTCACCAACTCCTTACCTCTAAGTCCCTCTAAGTCTACCACCACTGCTGACTTCCTCTGATGTATTCATCTACCCATAATTCCTTTCATTTTTGTTACCTACTGATACAGATTGAAAGAATTCAAAGAAATACCATATTTATTTTCCCCGGTTGTACCTTGACTCTGAAATGATTTCATGACATAGTTCTCCCTTCTCTATGATTGCAATGGAGAGACATATAGGTAGGAAACATATATTGGTTTTCTCCCATGATACTACAAGAAAGCAGTAAACAAAGAAATAATAGTTTGGCTTCCTTCATCAAGACTAGTATCCTCAAAGCTGAGTGACATTGTTACTGTGTACAAAACAGAGTCTTCATAGGAGAGAATGGAGAAAGGACAGAGTGTATCATATATTATATAGACTATATGAGATTTATTATTTTGCTTAGCTCTTGGAACAATTCTATGAGGTCAATATTACTATAATATACACATTTTATGGATGAGGAAATGTGAGAAGATAGCCCCAACAATCTTTTCAAGTCATGTAAGTAGTCTGTGGTGAATCAAGCCTCAAATGCATTCTTATTTGTCATATTCCATTAGCCACATCATATCATGCCAGGGAGCTGATATAGTCAATCTTAGAGAAAATACTAAAGTACTATATTACTATAGTATTATTTGTCTGTACTCTAAGTACTACATATGCTTTATATAAACTCCAATCTCATAGTATAAAAAATAAGGCCATGGCCTTATTCTTTTTCCTTTGTTGTTATTTTAACTTAAAATATTTTCTGCATATATATGCTTTCTATAACATCTGCAGGCCTTGGATGGGCAGTTATGAAGGCTGATTATATATCAAAGTACCATCTGTGGCTCCTAGTTCTGTTGTTCCCTTCCTTGGCAGCTTAATAATCACAAGAAAACAAACAACAGAAAGAAAGAATGAAGGGAAATGGTAGTTTTCATTGAACTTAACAAAGGAGCATGCAGACTTTGCATATTGCCATAATACATATATCACAATGTTGCAGTGGCTAATATGGAAACAAAGCAGCATGTGTGTGGATCTCTGATGCTAGTCAAATGGGAAGAGACACTGCACAGCTCATACTCCTGCATGGAAAAAAAATGTTGTCATCTCAGATTCTGATGAAAAGAGAACCACCATAGCCTAGACATCCTCTCTTGAGTACCATAGATGAAGACCAGCAGTTGGTGACAGGAATAAAGACTCACTTCATCCTCTTCTGTAGATCTGTGCTAATGATGTAGGCCCATAAACATAAAGGTCGTTCCTTTCCTGATAATCCACAAAGTTCTTTTTCTTCCTTGGTAAGAAATTGTATTATAAATAGTTTGTACTTTAATTGAGCCACGGGATGCCATAATTTTATTTGCTAAGTTGTTGAAACATCCCATTTTCTGATTACAATTGCACCCTCTTGTTAAAATCCTGCTTTTCCTAGTGTTTATCCCCAAGCTCTACCCTCTGTAAGCATCTTGCTTCTCCCATAGTGACAGTACAGAGTTTTAATGTACTTATTCATGTGTTTGTTATATCTTAGTGAGTGAATGTGTCTTGATGGTGTGTGTGTGTGTGTGTGTTGTGTGTGTGTGTTGTGTATATGGTATAGTGTAGTGTCAGAATGTATACATGCAAATGCACACCTGGAAATATTGAGTATTGATTCATAACTTCCATCTTGTTTGAAGAAAATTATCTTTGATATCTTGCCACTATGTACTCCAGGATAGCAGATCAGAAAGTTTCTAAGAATTCTCCTTGTTCTACATCCCAAGTGGCTAAAGAGATACTAGGGTTACAATTCCTTTCTTCCTTATGTTGCAGAATATTTGATCACATATTGACCCTGAGATTATGAACTGTTCTAACTAGTATTTTTCAGTCATTGATAGTAGACCTTTCTATTTATTGTAAGCAAGTAGCTGTGGTGGGGTCCAGCCCTATCACACATTTTCATCCAAGAGCTAAATAAAGTCAAATCCTAGGCCAAGAAGCAGAGCAAGTAACCAGGTGACAGAGACTGAAGCATAAGTAAACAGAAAGGAGGATCTTTGAGTTGAAGGATATTTTAGACAGTACAGAAGAGAGTACAGTATGAAAATACAGTAAAGTGAGTGGAGGGTAGTAGAGTTGAGAGAGACAAAGTAAAGCAGCACAGAGAGAAAGAAAACAGGAGGCAGTTTTACCAGGACAGTTATAGCGAGATGGGTATCAGAGAGAGAACAACTAGACACAGGTGAGGAGAGAAAAAGACACAATGAGTCGGAGAATGAGAAGGAGAAGGTGCAAGATTAGAACAGATTACTAGGTTAGGTTGAGGCCAAGCAGAACAATTCAGGAGAAATGGAGAGAAGCCAGATTGAATCAGTTAGCCTGGAGAGGAATTTGAGATTGAACAGCTGAGTTGAGTCAGCCAACCAACGATTAGAAAGAACTAAGAAGGGGTGAATTTATTGAGCAGCAAATCTTAGAGCTGAAAACATTCTAGTCCTAGATAACATGGTACTAAGGCTAGAAGTTTCAAGGACTAGGCCTAAGTTAGCAGACAGCTGTAGTAACCCTCCAAGTAAACAATTATTACAGGTGAATAAAAGATGCCTTTACAACCATATTCACTTTTTCTTGGGTACAACCTGATCCTAATGTTTGAGTGGATGCACATTAGTGACTGAGATATTTTGTAGTATCCATTGGTTTGCCTTCTCACATAATATTTTCTTTACTCAAATTCTTTGCTTCCTTACTTTCTCCACTGTCGTTCATAGGTTGTGAAACCCTTTCATTCTCCAAGCCCCGACTCACACTATTTCTTCTATGAAATCTTTTTCAGCTCCATGCTAGGCATTTCCTTTGTTCTCATCACACTGTACATGTGACCTGTAAACATAAGCAATTCTTATTAACATATGGCATGTGTATTCTATGTAAGTCCCATTGGAAATGGAAAATATTTTTTCACATTGCTTCAGTTACAGAAAATGGAACCTGAAAATAAACAAGTGAGCAATAGATGTGTAATGAAATGCCATGCCTTCAGGCATTATGGAAATAAAATTAAATAGAAGAATGGAGAGAAAGAGAGATTGGATGGTTTCAGGGAGCCTAACTACAGAAGTATAGGCTACTCATGCGCGTGGCCATGCTTAAATGCACTTGGAGGCAGAGCAGGTGGATCTCGATGACCAGCCTGTCTACAGATGATTCAGGCAGCGACTACAGAGCCCTGTCGAAAAAAAAAAAAAAAAAAAAAAGGAGCTGCTATGAGTAATCAAAGTAGGCTGAATGGTTGGCTTTTGAATGTTAATGTTTGTATTGACTACCATGGATGAGCTGTAAGGACAAGCATAGCTGGAACTGAAGGTTCAAAGGGAAAATGTAGCAATAAATGAAACAGTGATCCTGTCTTAATTAGGGTTTATTGCTGTGAAGAGACACCATGGCCAAGGCAACTTTTATGAAAGCAAACATGTAGTTGAGGCTTGCTTAAGTGTCAGAGGTTCATCCATTATCATCATAGTGAAAATATGGTATTGTGCATGCAAAGTTGGTACTGGAGGAGCCAAGAGTTCTACCTGTTGATCCGAAGTCAGCCAGCGGAGACTGTCATCCTAACTGGGCAGAGTTTGAGCACTAGAACCCTCAAAGCCTGCCTATATAGCAATGTACTTCCTCCAACAAGAAATTCCAACAAGGCTACAGCTCCTAATAGTGCCACATCTCATGGGCTAAGCATATTCAAACCACCACAAATACACACAATAAGCATATTCCTTTGAGCCACTGTGAAGATTTTTGTCTTTTGAAAAAAAAAAGACAGAAAAATTACAGATGAAAAAGAGGAAGGCAAGAATGTGTGATTAACTCTGGCTGCAGGCTGCAAACAGATAATTGATTCAAGGTAAAAACCAAGGAGATAAAGTTGAAGGCTAATACTTGTTCTCAGGAGAGGTGAAGATGGACAATTTGACTGAACCTGTCAGAGGAGCTGGTGTGGCCCGCTAAACAATCTTTGTCTCTTATGTCTCAAACACACTCAAATCTCTCCCACCTGGCCTTCACCCTTGATCACCAATGGGTATGCTCTTTTAACTCTTGGAATGGACAGCATTCTCTCTCTGTGTTCCCTATCCCAGATCTCATTTCACTAGCATCTCTTCAAGTATACCTTCTCTTACTACTCTGACCAAATTACTCACCTCATCCTCCTCTATCTCACTAACCAGTGCATTTCTTTCTTAAAGCCACCATCATCTGTGTCTCCTATTTGCTGATTTTTTTTTTTGTCTCCTATACTGGAATGGGCCTTTATCTCCTTTGTGCACCAGTAAACTCCTACTGTATAGCAACCAGGCCCAGCATATCATACACATGTGTCTGTGATTTTAAATAAATAAATAGCAAATGGAAAAGTGATTGAATAAGCAAACCCAATACAGAAGTTACTATGATGTTTATGAAAGGCATACCTACTCTGATTTTAAAGACTTGAGAAGGATGCTTAAAAGAGGAGACTCATTAGTAAAAATAGATTTCATTTTCTATTCCATAGTCCTTCACTTAAGAAAACCCTGTTAAAGTTATATTTCTAAATATAATAAAAAGAACATTCACTAGTTAATCCTCTACCACTTATTCTTAGAGAGTCCAGAATTCTTATCCTCTCTTTGTGGTACATCTCCCTTTACCATATTACTTCTAACTACTGTGTCCAAAGGAACCAGTACCAGTATTTATATGGATTGTTCTATTTTTGTGTTTGCTCAAGGATCTTGCAAGTGCTGAACTCAGGACACTTCCCTACCTGCAATGGTTCTTCAGGATGTTGGATGCTCCCCTAGATTACTGTCCTGAAATTATCCATGGAGGCTGAAGCTCTGCTTCATTTTATTTCTGAACCAAGTAATTGTTGTACCATAAGTCTGTAGGTCCAGATTCAGATTCACCTTCCTGAAGAGGAGGGGAATATATCTGATTATAAATATATAATTTGCTGTGTTAAAATTATCAACTAATTTTCACAAACCACTCTCACTTCTCTTCCAACTCTCTGGAAAGTTATATTATACTAATTTTGTGGCTGCAAAGAAGTAGAAAGCATCGTTGTAAACAAATTTCCCACAGGTATTACGTGAGTAGAGACATGAGTGAAGCCTGAGACTTGTGAACCTCACCCTGTGTTCCTATCATTGTGCTGCCATTTTGAGCACCATGGTATTAAACATTGAATTATACTTGAACTAGCCAATCTGTTTGAACTCATTGGCTGAAAAGATTTATATTAATTGACCCTGATGGATAAGTACTAAGATCAACAATTATAATGGAACCTCATGAAATAAAAATCTTCTGTATAGCAATAGATACAGCCATTCAATGAAAGGGTAGGTAGCTTACAGAATGGGAAATATCTTTAACAACTATTCATCTGAGAGAGGGTTATATTAAGAATATGCAAAGAACTCAGAACACTAAGTGTCAACATAACACCCAATTTAAAATGTACCACGAAACTTTAGGGTGAATTGTAAAGAGAGGAAATACAAATATCTGAGTAATACCTATTTTTATTTTATGTATACGGGTGTTTTGCTTTCATGTACTTCTTTATACCACATATTTGTAGTGCTGAAGGAAACCAGAAGAGGGCACTAGATCTCCTGGAACTTATATGTTCCAGGCTTAGCCACCTTTTGGTTATTTGAAATTGAATCCCTATCCTCTGGAAAGTAGCCTGTGCTTTTAACTGCTGAGCTTTCCAGTTCATGAGAAATATTTTTCAAATGATCAACATCCATAGTAACTGGAGAAGTGTAAATTAATACTACTTTAGTGTAGTAGTCTTGCTCAGTAGGAATGACTTCCAAAAACTTCCAAAGAACAAATGACAGTAAATGTTGACAGAATATGAGAAAAAAGAAAACTTACACACTGATGGTGTGAGTGCAAACCAGTGTAGCCACTATTCAAACCAGCATGAAGATTTCTCAAATATCTGATAAGGATCTACCACATGATCTGGCTCTTCTGCTGTTGTGCATATACCCAACAGACACTATATTTTAATGCAGAAATACCTGCTTATCCATGTTCATTGCTGTTCTATTCACATGGCAGGGAATGGAAACAAACTTGAATTTATCTGGACATGTTTTGTCTGATATGATTTTTCTCTTTTATGTTATCTTTATCATCGTTAATGTTTACACTTCTAGATGTTATGAATGATGTGTTATTTTCCCCAAGATGTCCTTATGATATGATTAATCCTGTTTGATTCTGTAAACATATATTGAGAAATGATCTTCTACCAAGCAAATCACCAAGCAGTGAAGATATTTAGATGAATGAATGATGGTTATTTCTTGGGAATTTTTTATATCTGCTACAAGAGCTAGCAATTAAAGCAATTAATTAAAGTGATCCATCCAACTGTTGAAATGAAGACCCCCTTGTGTAGGAAAATAGAGAGTTATTTCTTCCAGGAGGAGCAATGAAATTCATTGAGTAGATGTGCATTGACAGGTAGATAGGAGTTTACTAGTTTCATAGGTGCCTTGTTTACCATGTAGCTTTCATAGCTGCTATATGGGAGCATCCTAAGAGGCAAACTGTGTGGTGGTAAAATCCTGGGAGTGAGGAAGTGAAACCCGGGATGCTGTTAGTGAGAGTCAGCACAAAGAAATGTCATCTCTACTCCAGGCCGACTCGCTGAGAAACTAGAGCTTCATCAGGAAGGCAAGAGGAAGCACTTAGATATCTATGAAACCAATGAAAATACTTTGAATAGAATAGACATATAAACTCATATAGATGAGAAGCTCCACTTTGTGTCCATTGTGTATCTCTCTTATTAGATTTGGCACAGAGGGCTAGATTCACCAGAGCATGAAGACTTTCAGCATCTGTGCAAGACTGAGATTTCTCTAACTTTGAATATTGTGCTTGCTCAGGGTAAGCTTGAAGAAGAGGAGAGAGAGAAGGTAGAGGAGGAGGAAGGGGTGGGTAGGTCTGGATTTTTAAAACAAAGGTAGTTCTGAACCTTGGCTGCCTATATCCAGTATATGTGACATCTCTCATTTTTCTTGCCTATAAATTGGAAATCATAGTATAAACTTCTTCCTGAACAAATTAATATACAAAAACTACCAGAACAGTGCATCGTTTAGAACAAAAATAAGTGCTTGAGACATAGTTTTCTCAGATCTTAACTCAATATGATGACAAAATGCCAAGTTATTGTGGTCCAACATGGCCAGCCTCTTGATACAGGATCAAGGGCTATGAAGTAATAAGATTTTACTGAGGCCAGTGTTTAATGAGCTACCTCCTGCTGTCCTAAAAAGGAGCACATACTGCATTTAGGACATACTGTATTTACATATATTAGGGTTAGGGTTAGGGATTTACATGTATTCTACTAATCAATCTCCTAACTACCAGTGACAGACATATGCACTTACATTTCGGCACTATTCTGCCTTTAGAAGAATATTATTCTATTTCTTTTATTGGATATTTTATTTATTTACATTTCAAATGTTATCCCATGTCCAAGTTTCCCCTCCAAAAAACCCTTGTCCCATCCATCTCTCCTTGCTTCTATGAGGGTGCTCTCCCAGCCACCTACCCACTCCTGCTTCCCTGCCCTAACATTCCCTACACTGTGCATTGAACTTTCACAGGACCAAGGGCCTCTCCTCCCACTGATGCCTGACAAGGCCATCCTCTGCTACATATGGGGTTGGAGCCATGGGTTCCTCCATGTGTATGTACTTTTCTGTTGGTGGTTTAGTCCCTAGGAGCTCTGGGGTGGGTCTGGTTGATTGATATTGTTGTTCTTCCTATGAAGTTGCAAACCCCTTCAGCTCCTTCAGTCCTTTCTGTAATTCCGCACTGGGGACACCATGCTCGTCCAATGTTGTCTGTGAGCCAAGAATGTTATTTAAAGCTGGCAAGTCACTTGCAGATGATCACACACCTGTACCATGTTATAAGGATTCTAAGTGAGTTACTCTGATGGTCAGCTCATTCTTTTCTTCATACCTCTTTGCTTCCAAGCAAATCATACTGGTCAGCTTTTAAATCTTTATAACTTTCTTGGCCAAATATAAGTTACCAGAGTTTCCATATACACATATGGGCAGTATTTTAAAATATCATAGGTGCTTCATATACATTTCTTCATATACATAGGTGCTTCATAACAATTTCTTCTAAATTCATACATACTTTGTGTCTTATTAGATCCCCATATCTTCATCTCTGTCATCTCTGGCTCATACTCCTCTTTGTTCTCCTCTTCTTCTTCCTTCTTCCACCACTTCTCCTATCCCCATCCCCCATCTCCTCATCTTCCCCCTCTCTTCCTCCTCATTTCTCTTTCTTCTCTTGTTGTCTCTGTTTGCAATTTATCAACTTAAAGAAGAAATGCTGAGACAGTTCAGCTCATTGTGCAACCGAGTCATATGTTGAATTCATTATCCTCCTGCTTTTAGCCTCTGTTTGGATTGTTCCACTATCCCCAGCTATCTGTGCCTTCTCATATGTAGTAAAATGAAGGACTGAAGGCACAGCACTTTCTGTCCTTTGCATTATTCTAATTTGAATGTCTTAAGTATGAGGACTTTGATGGTCTTTCAAATAAGATTATGTAAGTTTATAAATGTGGCAAACTCTGCATCATGATACTTTTATGGTAGTTTAATAGTTATACCTTGTTGTCTTCCAGTATCTCTTGACTTTGAAATAGAAATACATGAGTATAAGCATCAATGTGTACAAGAGAAGCAAATTATAAATGAAAGTGTATGAGACATTCCTTGAGTTAAACTCAGCAAGACTACCATGAGAGTCAGTCATATAAGGCTCAGCAGCTCATCTCTGGTATACAAACATGTGAGATCCAATAAGTCTGATGGACCCAACAATGAGGGATAGTCCAGTTTCATCTTCTGTGATTATTAAGCACTTTAAGTCGATAGTGTCGAGGTCTACATATTGCGATTGGTGGTGGTAGGATTGTGAATGCCTTAAGCAATGCCCTTTGACTATCTGCTAGTCAATGCCATATACTTCAATTTTCTAAAGTACTATAGAATTCACCTTTTATGACATGCAATAAAGAGAAGAGAAAGAAAATCATTTGAGCTACAGAACAAAGCTCTGATTAGATTAAGAACACCACAGTGAATGTCTGACTCTCATTCCTCCCCCTCATCAGTCACAGCTATTCTGGATGGATGAATCAATAAGACATGGAATTGTACAACATACACACAGAGACCATCTACACATACCTAACTATATGTCTTTTGCCATGATTCTGAATAAAATCTTTAATTTTTCAAAAGGCATTACAGTCTAGTAATATATATTTAGCTCATAAACCTAAGTATAGAAAATATATTTAAGAGGTTTTACTTTATTCAAAGTTAAATTCCAAATATTTTCAATGTGTACAATAGTTAAATTTCATTTCTTTTCAAGTGAAATACTGATAAATGTTCATGTATAGAATCTCATTCATTCATGTGCACTGATTAATTTCTTCATTTACTATTTATTCACTGATTTGCAAATGTTCAGCACTGATTCCACTTTATCCTAAAACTGCTAATTGACAACTCAATTAGCCTCACTATAAATGAAAACTTTCCTGAGATTTCATGCAAAATTTCCAACTGAATTTGTATATGCTTGGTGAAGTGTGTAATTGGAAATACATATAGGTATATTTCCTATTTATAACAATTGTATTTTCAAAATAATTTCTTAAATTGGAGGAAAATTGACTTCAGCAATTTGAATAGACAAAATTATTGAAAACTTATGTATATCTCTAAACATGGATTTTGCTGTGCTATAAATCCCAGCAGAGAAATATCTAAGAAAACTGTAAGCAATAAAATAACTGAAGGATAGAAGGTAATATTGGAATTAAAAGAGAAACACAGTCTTCTATAGCAATTTCTAGGAAAGATTTTGCAATCTCATATGAGATATTTATTCATTCAGGAAATAATTTTAAGGACCTATTGCATAGAAAATGCCTCTTGGGGATATTTGCAATGTATCAGATAAAACTGGAAAACAAACTCACAGCTTCATAATTTTTTTAACAATGTATAATGTGGTAAGGAACCACAAATAATAGGCATGATAAATAAGGCCATGATGTAGCATAGTGGAGTGTTACAAGTGCTAGCTATAATAAAATCATTGAGGTCACAGAGTATAGCCATGCAGTTTTCTGAGGCAGAATGGGAGCAGGATTGAGGAATAACTGTCAGTACAGTTGTTTCAGTCAACTCCTGTGGCAACTGCCTTGAGAAAAAGTATCATGGTGATTTGGCAAGAACCAGGCTTCAAAGACAGGTTCTAGAAGAAAATAGGGCTCCACAGAGTCTCTGAGCTTAGTAATAGTAAGCTAATAATGAATAAGCTTATATCTTAGTTCATTTTATTTAACAGTTTCAATTAAACTGTCACCCATAAAACTAACATAACTGGAAGAATCAAGGTATTGCAGTGGTCACAAAGTTGGAAAAACAAATGGAGCAGGTAGAGAAAGAGTTAAGTTGAAGGCCAAGACACAGAGTCTTTTCTATGTGTTGGGTGTGGGGAGGCACTGGAAAGAGGACTCATGATACACATTGTGTTTGAAAAGAATAATTCTGGATACTAATATTTTCATGAGCTATGTAGGCTAAGGCTGAATCAGCAGATGCAGTGAGAGGTCATTGCAGTATTTCTGCTGAGAAATGGAGTCAGTTTGATAGAAATAAGACAAGTAATCAGTCTCTGGGTGTATTTTAAGGATAAAGCATTGCATGATGGATGGAAAACAAAATGGGATTGAAACAGAGGAACAAGGTTAACACTGATTTTTATTTAATCCTAAGAAGACTCCCTAAGAACAGGCTCCATTTCACAGCATGTTAGCTTTGAATGACTGTCACCTATCCAACTACAGGCCTTGACTTGTTAGTTGGATATGGGTTTGGAGTTTGAGAAAGAGATATGGGCCAAAACTACAAAATAGCCGGTAATTGCTATGAAAATGAAGACTTGTGCAGAATTACAGCTATCAAGAGTGTGGGGGCAACTAGATACAGAAGTCAAGTGACTGAACTCTTCCATTGTCTATATAGTCGTAGGAAAATGGGGAGAAGAAGGAGGACTGAGAAATCACAAACAACATATAAAGGAATCATTTTTTTATGAAAGAGACTGCCTGCCAGCTTCATTGAAGATGAACAGAATAAAATTCAGCCATTGGTTTCTCCAACAATCACATCCTGGGTGGTCTTATTTAAGTAGTCTCAAGCAAATGGTGTGAATGTCCAATTGACATCATTAAAATAGCAGAAAATTGACAGAGTTATGCAGATGACTTATTTAGAGAATTTAGGCATATATGAAGCTGAATGTGGATTACTCAGAGTGGTTTGCTCACCTGCTTGCTTGACTATGAAATACATTTGTCAGTGAAAGCATCTTAGTATAAACACGAAAACATCATGAGAGGTCTTGAGAAGTGGAAAAGTGAGTACAACATGGATGTGTGGGTGTGAATGGCTGTCATCAGGACTAGCCTAGAATTCTTAGTCATATTAAATGCAGATTAATCGGTTCTCTGTGATTTTTCTGTCTATAGTCAACTGCTAAGTTCAAGTGTAAATTTAGACAAAGGTCTCACCAAGTGAATTAATTGTGGGGGTTAATATATTATGCTTGTATGCAGAGAAGTGTTTAGAATATTGACTGTAGAATTTATTCTATATAAAGACTAAATATAGACATTCAAATAAGGAAGAGAAGAAAAGTTTGCAGCTTAAGAAATAGGAAGTTCTGTGAGCTTAAAGGACTATAGATGAGGAAAGTGTAGAGGGATTAGGCTAGAACTTAGAACATGGTGATCAGAGATTAAAATGCATACTCTCAAGGTTCAGAAGTATTGCATTTAGAAAAAATAAGATTTATGAAGACTCAAGCAGACTGTAGTTATGGTGGTGTAAAGGAGAAAATCTTTTGAAGATAGGTTATGGTCATAGAAACGCCCTGTAAGAATTTTAGGAAGATTACCTATGTACATTTATGTAAGCTGTCCTAGAACGCAGAGTGTTATGGGAGACTAACATTGAACTAGGGATGCTGGTGAGGAGGATGCACAGTAGTTGTGTTATGTGACTGTCCCAGGAATATATGAAAAGTTGTCTACTCATCCCACATAGGGAACCAATAATAGACCAAAGTAACTTTTCCATTGGGGTTTAACCTGGCAAATCAATGAGTTTGTTCCAGAAGCATGGCTGACTCTAAAGTAATAGCATCACTGAGAAGCCAACCCCACCACCACAGCAATAGGTGACAACTCACAAAAGTTGCATCTTGGAGTTCTCTTCAGGACTATCAGGTACCTTCATATGTTGACAATTCTTCTGCAGACTGCTCAGTCTGTGACAGAGTCTCCCTTCCACAGACAGTATGTATTGTTGGTATAATCTTGGAAAAAAGGGCTTTGCAAGTCTTGTAAGACTCAACTTTAAGGACTGTGAGTTTTGTTTACCTTTTGAAATATCATGGCTTTCCTTCTTCCCTAGAGGAAGAGATTTTTAATCCAGAGAGAAACTACCACATAAAATGTTTTTCAAGGAGTAGACATTATATTAAGTTATTTTGCATGACCATGTACAAAGTAACTGAGAACAAGTTAACGGAGAAAACTATTTGGCTTACTGTTTCAGAAGGTTCCAGCAGTCCAAACAAAGAGCAATTCATGTCCTCTGGGGCCAAGAAGCATAGAAATGAGAAAGCAAGTGCTCAGCTGGCAGTCTTGCTTTTCTCTTTTGTTACTCCTCCATTCTACCCCACAGCATAATGCACCCCCATTCATTTAATCCTCTCTAGAAACCTGCTCATGATACACACATAGGTTCTCCTCACTAATTTCCTAACAAATTATGAATCACAGAAAGTTGACAATGAAGATTAGCTATAATATCATTAATTATCCTATGAACCAGTGTGCAGTAATTGGCTCTCTGGAGAATCAAATTAAATAATCTAATGTGTAGTAGTGTCTTCTTCATTCAATGCCATAAATTTCACAGTAAAAAAAAAAATCTGATTACTTCCAAGCACAGAGCTAATAAGAAATGTGTATGTTCCATTCTCACAATAGGTAAAGACTGCCTCCAGCAAGCACTGGGGCATGGTGGACAATGATGGAAATAATGATAAGGACTATGGAGAAGAAATCCTAACTCCCATTTAAGTAGCAGGAAATCTGTGTAAGAGCAAGGAGATCTATTTGAGAATACTATGTGGGAAGGCAGGTCCTTGAGATTGAAGAAATATTCTATAAAAGAAAAGATGATGATCTGGACATAATGTGGGACACTCATCATCCCAAAGCTCCATCAGAAAGCTTGTCTTGGGTGGGAAGATGGCTCAGTAAGTAATGTGCTTGCATTCATAAGGATAAAAATACGGATTCCAAAATCTCTCATAAAAGCCAGAGGAAAGTGGATGTGGTGTCCATTTGTAGTCCCAACATTTCAGAGGGGAAGCTAAAAGGGGAACCACAGGATACTGGCTAAGCTAGAATTACTTAGCTCCTGTGTTCAGCAAGATAATCTACCCTAATAAATGAAATGGAGATTAATCCAGGGAAACAGCTGACATCAACTTGGTTACATAGATCCATAATGCAAACCTAAAATATTGTAGTGCTGAAAACAAGTTTGTTAAAATGAATCCTTGACATAAGAACTTGTCTGGATTAGAGCAATATCTCAGTATTTAGGAACACTCAATATTCCATAGAATTCAAATTTAGTTCCTAGCATCCACATTAGATAATTCAAAGCTAGCTGTCATTCCATCTCCAGAAAATCCAATGTTCTCTTCTGGCCTCTGAGAGCATGCGCAGATGTGCATAATAAATAAAAGTATAAAAATAAATATTCAAATATGTCATTTGTTAGGGGCCTGCTAGCTGTATAATACAATATAAGGTATCTTATAAAGCTCATAAAGCAATCCTCTAACAATTTTTAAATCTATTTAAAGGAGGAAAAATGAAACATCAGAGAGTTCGATGACTTGCCAAGGTCAGAAGTTTAACACCAGTACTATTGTGTTTCTGACTTCAGAAATAATGTATTTAGCTGTTTTTCACTGGCTCATTTCATGAAGGATGGGTCTATATGTAAGAAAAAATAAGAGTTTTGACAATTTTCAGAGTTATAATGACTTCAACAGAGCTGGCGACACTCTGAGACTCTCCAGCAGGATTGGGTCTAGTATTTGCAATCATAACGGCACCTGAACTGACAAGCTTAGATGGAAGAGACACTGTCAAACTGATAGGGCCTGCCAGCTGGTTGCCATACATCTGGTTAGGAAGCAATCTGATAAATCAACCTAAAGATAAGCCAGATGTTAGCTTAAATCAAGGAGAGTGACAGGCACTTAGCAGTCAGAAAGAATAAGATGTTGATATCCAAATGTTAACACATTGGTAGGAAAAAAAATTCATTTCATTGTACAATTTTTTTATAAGCCTAGAATAAAAAATTACCTCAAGCTAGTTTTCTGGTATACTTGTCTGCTGCGTGCTAGATGCTATACCAAATATTATTTTTTATTCAAAAATAATTGTTTCTGTCTTCATGATAATAAGATCTTATAATGGATGAATAAACATGAAATAAATAAATAATACAGGAGGACACAAGGACTGTGGAAGTCACATGGATCCCATCCATAATCAAACAAAGTAAAAACAGGTTATGAGAATCCTAGTGCCTAAAGGATATCAGCAAACAATTATGAGGTTCACCTGAGCCTTCAAAGCAGATTCCATCTACCTCCTCCACCTCTCTACTGCTGAAAATATACATCTGACCAAGGAAGCATTTAATGAGGGCTTGCTTACAGTTTCAAAGACATGGTCTGTTATCATTGTGACAGTAAGAATGGTGGCAGGCAGGTAGTTTGGGTTCTGGAGCAGTAGCTGGAATCTTAGATCTGAACCTGTAGCATAAGATAGCAAGAGGAAGATTAGGCTTTGCATGGAGTTTTGAAACTCTAAAACCCACTCCTAATGACACCATTGACACCGCCAGTGTCTTAATCCTTCCAAAACATCTATCAATGAGGGATCAAACAATCAAATGAGCAGATGGGGTTACTCTTATCCAAACCACCACAACTCTAGAAATTGAAAAAACTAGAAAAGGACTTGCCAATAAAAGGGATACTATCAAAAGACATATCTGGTAAGAAAGATGTGATGCTCAGATACCTAGGAAGATATACTGGGCTTTACAACCTGTATTGAAAGAGTGGGTTTTAGAGTCAATTTATCTTTTAACAGTCTATCACCAGCATACTTATGGAGCCTTTAAGAGATTAAATATTACTTGTAAGGGGAATTTAGCTAGGCAAAAAAAGAAACATAACTACAATGACCTTTGGTACAATGTAGGAAAGACAAAATAACAGATGCAAAAAGATACTTAGATCACAAGGTGATAGCTACAAAGTATGCTTTGTCTAATAAGAATTCCAAGAAAGGTATTGTAGTTTTGATTTGTGCTCACCAAGGAAGGATCCAAAATCAACAATGGCATATATTTGACCCAAGAGGTTGAGTAGAATTTGACTTATTGTATTTAGGATTGATGTTTGCATCCAATATTTAGTCAATGATCTTGGCATTTGCACGTTATGTTTTTATCATTACAGATTGATGATAATCAAAAAGTAAAGACAGTGTCATACTACACACACACACACACACACACACACACACACTAGCACAGATGTTCACAGGAGATAAGTGGCAGTAGCATGCTGTTAGGATACAGCAGACTTTGAATTTAAATGGTTAGTTCCATAGTTGCACATCAAAACTTTACAGACTAGAAATCATAAGAAAGGGGATCAGGGCAGAATGAAAATAAAACCTCTTTCCCCTGACAGGAAAGTCCCCTGCTTGTATAGATGTGTTGATATATGGATGTGTATGAGTGCTCATTCTTTGCTGAGAAAAGCCCTATAAGACAGTGCCACTCAGAAAACGTCCTAACTACACATTGTTGTTATTATTAAGCCAGCATGGGAGAGAGATGTGGAAACAGGTGTGTCTATACTGGCAATAACGAGGCACGGGAAAACTCCATAATAAGGTACAGATTCGTGCAAGACTTTAGAGGGCCACATTTCATTAATTAAGAAAGTCTCACTCTGTGGTCTTAGATGATTTAGGGTATTTCTAAACTGAGTGACATATACACCTTGTGACAGTTGTGATTGGCTTGATTCCACCTCTTCCCAGCCTACATTCCTTATTAGATTAACGGTGTCCAGGCTGTATTCTTAAAATTGTTTGCAGATGAAAATGAGGAAAGATAAAGAATCATAAACCAGAGACTTTGATCTCATATTGCCTGCACTGTAGTCCTGGAATGACAGGAATTTCTAAAGTACAAATAATGTTTTCAATATCTTTATGTCTATTAAGGAATGTAGCTTGACCATGACTGTGATGAGCTTTTTCTGTTCAACCATACAATACAAGAAAAAATGTTAATGTTGTTTGTACAAAGAACTCTGAAACCAGCCTGGCATGTTCTGAACCTTGGTGCTAATAGAGACAAATCTCTTTTTCATGAGGAATGTATTTATGGGGGGGGGTCTCTGATAAATCAGTCTTTTCCCAAGATCTCATATCCCCTGTAACTTGTTACACAGAGCTACATGGACAGGAAATGCTACCTTTTTATAAACCAGCAAATAGTAAACTAAAATTGTTGTAGTTACTTATAGCAAATGGATTCAAAATCACTCATGAAAATCTCTATTGGCTGAGGAAGTGGGGGGACTTTGAGAAGCCCAAACTGTGTAGATATTCATAGTTGTTGTAGGCTGATGGCTGCAATAGCAATGTCAAATTTTGTGACTATCATTCCCTGATATTCATCCTTATCCTCTGGATCCTAAATTCTTTTCCATATTCTTCTCTGATGATTCCTGGGAATCTGGAAAAGGAAATGACATAGATATTCCATTTACAGAACATTTTGTTCCTTAGTCACTTATTCTTAGTACATTGGTGGCATTAACTGTGACCATCTTGAAAAATTTGGCTTTGCTGTCCCTGGCTGCTGTCTTCAATAGTCTATGGGTATGAACATAAATATTTAGAAGGTAGTTCTATAATATGTTCAGGCATAGAAGCAATGGTATTGTGTGCCCATTTGGTCCCATGTCCTCCCCAGTTACAGGCTTTTGGATGGAATTATAGCACCAGGGATGCGTTCTTCCTATGAAACATGCCTCAATCCAATCATAAGGTTAATCTCTGAGTAATCAATGGGCCATTTTGCCTGGAAGTTAGGTATTGTAACAAACATGGTCTGCAAGGGGTGTGACCACTGATGTGTTCCACATTCAACACAGTTCCCCAGGTGCTATAAACACTAGCCAACAAGGAGGAAATTTTCAGCTCATTTTCATTTTCATCCCATAGATCCCATTTCATCTTGGTCCTATAGATCAAGACTTGGATAAGCTATGTGCTATCTATATCAATAAGTTCTTACCCTGTCTCACCCTGTCTGTTAACCATGAATTATGATTGTTAGTCCCATATTATGTTTAAGTGGTGTCCCATGCCTCCTATCCTCTAGATCAGTGGTCCTCAACCTTTCTAGTGATCTGACCCTTTATTGTCATTTTTCCCATTGTGGTGACCTCCAACCATACCATTATTTCCATTACTACTTCATAATTATAATTTTGCTCTGTTATCATAATGTGTTTTCCAATGTTCTTAGGTGACCCTTATGAAAGGGTTGTTTGAATCTACACCCTAAAGGGGAAATAACTCATAGGCTGAAAACCAGTACTCTGGATCTTGTGTGACCATGAGGCTTGTGTTAAATTCTCAAAGATGAACAGAAGTCTGATCTGCTGAAAATATTGCCAAAATGGTGCTTCTGTACATTGTGTATAAAGTGAGATAAAATGTGTTTATTGAGATGTGGCTAGCCCCCTCTTTTCCTACTGAGCTGCCTTAAGAATCACTGAAATAAAAGAAGTTAGAGCACATGTCCCAGTGTTCAGCACTTTGAAGCACTGATCAAAACTCTTCAGAACAAAGGCAAAAGCATGTCCATGAAAAAATTACAAAAGAGCCTTGTGGGATATACTAACCTTCTGTTAGGGGATAGCATAATCATGGTTCTGTTAACGATGTAAGTGTTAATTTTACCAAAGCACCTGATGCAATCTCTTGTAAAAATTTAATTGCAGACTTAATTTCAATTGTCTTCTACATGGATTGAAAGGTGGCCTGAGGAGAGCAATATAGGAGAACATACACCAGCAATATGCTAATTGAAGCAGGTTATCTGAATGGAGGTCTACAATGATTTTTGACTGTGCTCATTGCCCTGAAAATTTTTATGCATGAGTGATTTAGTGGACAGTTTTGATCATGTAAAGTCACCAACCCTATATTTGGAGTGCTAACTAGAAGGGCTTCACTTTTTACCACCCATGCCTCATATTAACCCATCCGAAGCATGTTAATCATGTTTATTCAGGCACATAGATTTTTAAGTTCCTCCCTTACAGTTTTCAAAGTCATATGTTGGTACAATGTTAACAGACAATTATAGAAGTTGGGTCTTAGGGATTAATCTGATTAGTTCAGTCATTGTAAGAGGGTTCCCCAGGGTTCCATAAAAAGTAAGTTACATCTAAAACACTACATGATTGGGTTGATATTCTCACATAGCATAGAATGCTTGCTTGGCATTTGTGAACATTTACATTCAATCCCCAGCACCACAAACAGGAAACCAAATGATATTTTAGTCCATCTGGGTTACTAGAGCAAAATACTTTCGACTAGATCATTAGTAAACACTGGAGTATTTCACTGTACCTACTGGAGTTAAAAAGTACAAAATGATGGTACAAATGAACCTAACAAACTTGAGGTTCAGTAAGTCCTGACTTTCTCTGATTAAACAAAGTAAAAGATTCCAAGGGGCTTGTTTGATCCTCTTATTAAGAGAATTGATTCCATGCATGAGTTTGTAACACACATGAAAGTACTTCCCAAATGCCCTAACACTTATGACTATCACACTGGATATTAACTCCATCACATGGCTTTTGGAGTACACAGGAAGATCATTTAGGATAGTAAGACAAGTTCATCTCAGAAGCTTAGTAATATGGCAGACTTATAAGTTCCATGAGCAGAATGTTCTTACTATGTTATAGGGCTGTTAAATCATTTAAAATGAAATAGCACCGAGGGCCTCAAGAACATGAATTCATATAAGCTAAATGCAATAAAATTATCTTGTGCAACATATGTTTAAATCACCTTCATCTATATCCTTACTACATTTTACAACCCACTGACTTGCATATTTATTTTCCAGTGAATCATGGATATTTATTTATTTTTCTGCTCTTTCTTCTTTCCATGTCAGTTTGCATGAGCCTCTTCAGATCCAAGGTCTCCTTTCTCTATGTTGCCATGGTCCCAAGAAATTGGTATATATGTTTTACCTTTATCATTTGATGTTTTGTTTTTGCTCAGCTAATGAATGACATTGACAAGAGTTAACAGAAGGGAAAAATGAGGAGGTTAGATCACCATGGTTGCCTTTCTCCTTGCTGATTGAGGATCATGTAGCTTTCCATGAATGGTTAACCCTTTCCAAAGTCTGAGTATTGTCATCCCACCAGCCTGTCTTTATGAAGTGCGAAATCTTCAGGTTCAGGTGTATTGATACCCTGCTCTGTCCCAAGTTGGATTTTTTAAAATGAATACGTAGTCTGTGTGTAAATTCTTCCTAAATCACATAATCTGGATATGCCACGTTCTTCCAGTCAAGATTGCAATGGCACAGTAGATACTCACAGAAGACACACCTCCTTGTAGCAATGTGGCAACTGACTTAAAGGATCTGTGAGCAAATATTTTTTATTTTCTACATACTTCTATTTAGAGTAAGTTTAATTTCCCTTGTTGTGTTTCTTCAGATCTTTCTGCATGCATAAAGTTCATAACTATTTCCTGATTCAAATTTATATATTCAATTAAATTAATCTACATTTTGTCCAAATATCATGAGTCCTATGTTACATCTGGGAACTTTTCCTTTCATTAGATCATATGAAAGATAAAAATTCTCATGAGGTGAATATTTTATTTTCTATCTTATGAAACAAAGGGAGTCACATTCAAGTTTAGTGAGTTACAAGTTCATAATCTATGAAAAACCCCAGCATCAGACATCCACACAATTTGAAACCACTGAGATGAACTACTGATGACAAGCTTTGAAAGACCTCATCAGCAATGTTAACATTTTCTAATTTTTTTTTAACTGTGGTAAGAACTGTGAGAGCAGTAAAGAAAAAAAAGCTAGTTATATTAATTAATATTTATTTCCATAGGGAAAGGTGGATATTGAAATGCTGTACACAACATAAGAAAAATGTTTGTATCCATTTAGTGGAAAATTTTGCACACAAGAGAGTAGAATGATGTTAGGAGGAGCCTTGGCTTTAAGTATAGGACACCTGCTATACGAATGTATTGAGCAAACACATTAAATATTTTTGTTCACTTTGTGTATTTCCTCTTACGATATTTTTGTGGAAATATAGACTGTCAACTCAAGGATAATATCTATTTTGTCTTCAACTTAAAATAGTAGTACCAATGCTCTCTAATAAGCAGGAAATTAGTGTTAATGTCTTAGTAAAGGATACATACATATATGTGCTTATATATCATACTACCATTATATATATACATAGACATATGTATATATAGATATATCAGTGTGTATGCTATATATACAAATATGTATATATATACATATATACAAAAATATGGAGGGAAATACGTTGATCATTATTTGAAATAAATGAAATAATCCTTATGATCTGAATATTTGTATTTCTGCAAAAAATTATTTCAATTTCTTAAAATTGACTTCTAAAAAGATAGCATTAAGAGTCTTTGAAGAAAGTAGTGATTTCATGAATGAATGAGTGGAATTACTACCTCTATCTAAACCTCTATTTAAAACAAAGAAACGGCAAAAAAGACCCCTCAAACAAAGGACCTATGGCCCTTCCTACCATCAAATGAAGCTAGAGAAAAGCACAGTGGTTGAGGTGGAGAATGAGTGCTTAGAAGATATAAATCAACTGGGATTTTCTTTAGAAATTTCAGGACCAGGACTATTTATAGTATTTATAAATTACCCACTTAATGTGCTTTATAATAACTGCATAGAGAAAATAACTAAAAAAAAAGTTTTCTGTACATAAAAACCCTAAAATGTCTAAAGAATTCCCTATCCTGCACCATAAATAGCAGTATGAAATTACATTGTGTGACTAAATATATACTTAGTCTATTTTTAGATTAATTTTTGCCATCTGCTTTTGCCAGATGTAGACTTCCTCAAGAAATGTCCAAGGAAACACATAAATTAGGAAAAACAGTACTTGTGGGTAGTCTTCTTAAGAAGGCACAGTATCGGTATTCTGTTCTTTGTATATAAGAATTCAACTTTGCTGTCCAGTCACAAAACCAACAAAATTAGGTATAAATTAGCAATAATCTTTGTTGTAAAACAGAAACCATTGAAATCCATATAAACGTGTATTGAAGAAGGCAAATCTGGGAGTTGCTTATTGCATTTCTGTGTTAAGTAAACCACTTACCGACTTGGCACAAGCTTAGAAAAGTGACCTTTACTCCACTCAGGTGCATTAGCACAGCATCTTGTAAACAACAGTGTCAGACAGTCTAAAACACTTCTTTCCAACCCTACACATATTCAAAAAGGCAAATAAAATCTGTTGGAAGAAAGGACAAGACTCTTCTAAAATTAAAGAAATTTTACTCAGAATACCCGGCCAGCTAAACTAATGAAGAACTACTCTGTACATAGCTCAAGGACTCACAAACTTGACCTGTTGTTTCATCTTTAAATTTCTGGCTCCAAGATAAATTGTTTTATAGAAGGAAAAACTTAAAGCCTCTTACTTTTTAATCTAACTTTGATTTTTATAAAGAAACAAAACAAAAAAACAAAAAAAAAAAACCCTGCAATAAAATGCTTGGTTATGACAGAAGAGTAAAAAGCAAACTGGCAAATAACTTAGAACACTATTCATATAATGTCCATCACTACAAAATACAGGGATAGGTAGCAGGGGAGGTAGAAAAGCAGAATAATTCCTCGAAAATGTGCTAGATTGGCTCTTTGAAACAGAAGTGATTACTTGGCAAGAGTAAGCCATCCAGTTCTAGAATGGAGGCTTGAGAGAGTTTCACACCTGCCTCCATTTTTTCTCCATGGTTTTGCTAAACAGTTGTAATTCCAGTATTTTATAAGTTAATTATTTTTTAATTTCATACAATATATATTATATATTATGTATATAATTTCATATAATATAATATTGTATATGTAATGATATATGTAATTTTATACAATATGTAGTATTGTATATAACAAATTATATTTATAACAAATTATATATATAATATTGTATATAGCAAATTATATATATATATATATATTATATATATATATATATATATATACTGTATATAATAAACTTTGGCCCCACTGGTCTCTTCTCACATCCCCATTAGTGTCATCTCCCCCATTCAAAAATTACTCAATCCACTGGCATTCATTTTATTTTGTTTCCTTTTGGTGTTTCTGTATGGTACACCGGGTTTAATGTAGACCTAGTAGGCATGGGTATGAAGCTATCCTGAGCCTTAACAAGTCTCCAGTGGTGATGTCATTAAACACAATAATGTCTCCTACCAGCCCATGACCACCACTGATTTCCCTGAATGAGGTGTGTGCCCATAATTCTCTACCACACTTACGAATGACTGCTTATAGGCTTGGTCTTATGCAGACTTTAAGCAGGCAATCACCATTGAAGTGAGCTCATCAATACTTTCCATTTTTTAAATGATGAATTTATTTAATGACTATGTGGAGATATATGCTTATAAGGTCACAGTATACCATGGAGTTCAGAGGACAATTTTTACAGTAATTTTCTTCTTCTACCATGAAGGTCCCAGATTCTGAACTCATGTCATCAGGATTGGTGCCAATCACAACTATACCTGAACCATGTTGCTGGCCCATGACCCCATTCTCAGTAAAGAAATTGAAACAAGTGATCCTTCCTAGGATAGCATATGAACTGAGATGAATTAATATTATAAAGCAATTTATACAGTTCCAGATATGGTAAACACTTATTAAATAATAGTTATTTTCACTCCTGCCAGTATCCAAATTTTCATAATGATCTAATGCTAAGGATTTGCTGTACTGGCTTTTTTGTGTGTCAATTTAACCTTAATACAAGTTGGAGTTATCTGAGAGAAAGAAACCTCCCTTGAAGAAAGGCCTTCATGAGATCCAGCTGTAAGGCGTTTTCTCAGTTAGTGATCAAGGATAGGAGGGCCTTTGTGGGTGGTGCCATCCTGAGCTGGTAGTCCTGGGTTCTATAAGAATGCAAGCTGAGCAAGCTAGGCGAAGCAATATAGTAAGCAGTGTTCCTCCATGGCCTCTGCATCCGTGCCTGACACCAGGTTCTTACCTTGTGTGTCTTAACTTCCTTTGGTTATGAACAGTAATGTGGATGTGTAAGCTGAATAAACCATTTCCTCCCCAACTTGCTTCTTGGTCATGACATTTTGTGCAGAAATAGAAACCCTGACTAAGACATTTGCCAAATGCAGCTCCTTAAATTAAGTATGTTATGCACTACGGTATTAAATCCTCAGATCAGTTATACAGCCAGAGGCAGTGTGGTGCAATAGTAGTTAGTACTGTTTCATGGCAGAACATTCAGCATTAGTCCTCTATCTGCCACCTTGTTGTGTGACTTGGAAAATTGTTTAACATATTTGAATGTGGTAAGAAGATCTTGGAAAGCTGAAATCATGATAGTAAATCTTTGGTTGTTATACATAGATTAATTCAAGTGTTTATGATATTTACATGTATGCATATATGTGGACAGTGTATATTTGTGTGTGTAGTTACCATGAGGAACATTGTTTATGTTGTACTTTTATTAATATCAGGACCTTATTTAATTATAACTGAAGGCTAATAAGACTTAGAAAATTTATGACATATATTTATATAATTGCCATAGACCCAGAATTCAATGTCAATATTGTACAAATTTTACTGCCTTTGTTTGCTTCTATGATAGTAAATAGTAATTGACAATTTGATTGAAATTTGGACTCACCTAAGAATGTGCCTCTGAACATACTTTTGAGAATCTTCATTAGATTAACTGAAGCAGGAAGACTTGCCTACTCTAGGTAGCACCATTCCCTGGGCTGAGATTCTTCATTGCATGAAGAATAGAAAGCAAGCAAATATACACTTGCATGAAAATATTATAACCAGCTGCCTCAAGTACATGTCACTATAATGAGATGAACTTTTGAATTATGAGATAAATAAACCCTTCCTTCCTTTTGCTTTTGCCATGGTTACTTTATCACAGCACAAAGAAAAGGATCTTACAACTTCATGGCGTGACACTGGCTCAGACTTATAGTATCAACTTTCAGTGTGGAGTGAGGTATAGAAGAATCATCTTTATTCAAAACAAGTTACTAATTTAAATTTTTCCTACCTAAACAGATATATCTTAGACACAAACTGTGCTGGCTTTGTTATCTCTGACTATTTAAAGTCTTGATACTTAACCTAAAGAAATTCTGCGTATATAACCCCATTGTTATTTCACCAACCTAAAAAGTATGGGTCACTCTTAAAAGTATAAAAGCTATTGGAGACATAGAGTAGCCCTACAGGAGGAAATATATAAACAGATAAGTGATTGAATGAAAAATATGTCTGAGTATATTCTTTGTTTCATGTTAACTAGTTTCCAGGGGAAGATGCACAGTAATATGGGGAAGAGTAGTCCGTGTGAACAGAAACGCATAGTGCTTACATTGACCTAAGTAGGTACTATTCTAAGCCATTATAGGAGTTAGTGTCTCACAAAATCCTTAAGGGGGAAGAACAGTTTCCATTTCCACTTCCATTTTCTGAATGCAATATTGAGTCACAGAGAACTACTATTCAGTTCAAGATGACACAGCTAGGAAGTGGCAGCGCCAGCACTGGAATATCAGATCTCACACTCTACCTACTAGTCCTTGAAGTAAATTAAGGAAAGTAGGTTGTAATTTATTTTATTCCAAACTCTATTCTATTGTATAATTATTACTGTCACTTTGAACTTGCCAAATATGTCAGCAACACCTTCTAAATACTTCAGATTAATTCAATTGGGTTACATGCCCAGTTGAATGGAAGAAAAAAATAATAATACCCATAATGACCTAAGAGCGAAGACAATGTGAACAAATGATACAATTCAGAAGGATGAGATTCTCAGTCCCATGATTTTCTCACTTTCTATATATTGCTCCATTAGAGGCAATGTCTATATTTGAAAACCCATATAGTTCTCAATCAAAGCAAAGTATATTGGGAGTTCATTCTTTGTCCTTCCTGTCTTCCTTCCTTTCTTTTTTATTATTCAATAAGTCTGAGTAAAAATTCATATCTAGAACAGTTTCAGAAGGCAAAAGGATATTTTCTGTCTACAAAATTTGTGAAAGAGTAATTTCATTCCAGAAAAAAAAAATGGAGCAGCCCCAAGTGCAGTTTCAAACTATTCAACTTGTAGTAAAATCTCCTTTAAAAAACAGACAGGATACCCAGCCCCCATGGGACTAAGGATCTCCTCTCCCACCCAAGCCCAACAAAGCCATCCTTCCCCACATACACAGCTGGAACCATGTGTGGGGGAGTTCGAGGGTCGGAAGATGAGAGTGGAGGGATGAGTGGGAGCACATTCTCATAGAATGCGGGAAGAGGGGGGATGGGATGAGGGGGTTCCTAGGGGAGGAGATGGGGTGAGGGGATGGCATATGAAGTGTGGATATAATATCCAATAAAAAATGAGAAAGAACCTTAAAAAATAAAAAGCAAACAAAAAACAAGCAAAAAACAAACAAACAAATAAAAAATAGACAGGAAAAGCCATTGTATGACACAGTCTTCTCAAGCCCAAAAGCTCACTCCCATTGTCCTCAAGTGCTAAGTCAATCGATTTATAACCTGCCAAATTCAAAATATTTTTTCCATTTGTTCCTCCAATACCTTCAATCCATGCATCTTGGATTTGAGAGTGTTACAATGCATTTTGGCAAAGTACCATTTTTTTTCAATAAGGTATCCCTGCATTGTGCTTCTCCTAATTTTGCTAATCAGCAAAGGCCTAATATTCTTATATTAACTAACACCTTAGTCATCCATGATCCTGATCTCACTCATTTGAGCAGATTCTCGAAGGACCACACATTTCATTACTCAATTATCATAGAATCCATCATCAGTTCGTTAGATATTAACATGCAACATACTATAACACTCCTTTTGCTCTGTTTGGAACCCTGTAGGAATGTCCCATAACAGGCACATTCTTCTAATCACTAAATATCTTGGTGACAGATTGGCGTGAAATGTAAGAATCAATTTCATAAGCTACAAATGGAGGTTGTAGAAATCTGGGGTTGGGGTCACAGGATTGAACTTGTGCTGAGGTCCATACAACCCTAATCACTCACCACCACACATATTAATAAATAGATTTTAAAAAGAGTAAGGGGCAGTATACACATTAGGATACAATGCTGACTTACCATAGAATGGGGGAAAAATGATACTCTTGTGGTAAATTCAATTACATGGAGGCCAGAAGGAATTTCATGAGAAGTAGATGAGACTGCTTAGATGGAAGATTAAGTAAAGTTTAGGCAGAGTCATCAGATTTGAGGGATGGGCAGCTTTAAACTGAAAGTTACAGACATTAACTTGGAAGGTTCAAGAAATAATTACAAAAAAAATTTAAGGAAAGAAGAACATGGACATGTTTTTAGTAAAGCCTTGTTTCTCTAGGCCCTCCTTTTATCCCATTGGGCAATGAGCATGAGAGTCAATGGGACAGGCCTGCTTTTGAATGTGCACTCTGTCTGTCATTGCTCTGTAGTCTTAATTAAAGAGCTTTATAACTTCCAATTTTCTGATGCATAAAATGTGAAATCTTTTGCCTTCTAGACTGGTTAGTCCTCTAGACTTGCTAAAACAATGAACCTATTTAATATTGTCTCATTGTGCTATACATTTATTTATTCAACAAGCTATAATATATTACATCTACTCTATTCTCAGATAAAGGATGTCATGTTAATAAACTGTCCATGTACATGGGCTAATATATCTGCAGTGCCTGTTACACAGATGTTACTTGATGATAAATGAATGAACATGCATTTTCTGGTTCTCTTCTCCATCCACTTTCACAGTCTACAGTTTCCCTAGCAGAACAAGGCTGAACCACATACTTAGATAGCACTAGTTAGGCTGTACTCTTCTCAGCTCTGTGTAATATTTTTTAAAAGTAGGGATTGCAAACACTTTTAGAGACAGTTTTGAATATACTTCAATGAACTTTTTCACAATGCTTTGATTCTCTGAGTTTACCTTTTGGTTGTTTTATATGTTTATATTGATCCATTTTTCATTACTATTAAAATGTCTGAGTCAGGAAAATTATATTTTAAAAGAAGGTTTATTTTGCATACTCACAAATCTTTGGATTACATGGAGTGCAGCCAACATTGTCTTGCCATTGATAAGAAACTCATGACTGATAACATCACAAGAGTACATGTATGGTGGGAAATCACATGGGAAATGAGAATCCAAAGAGCAGCTGAGGTTCCATAATTCTTTCCAAATGGAATGCCTTAAATGACCTAAGGAACTCTCACTAGGTTCAGTTCTTTAAGGATCCGTACTATTTCATAATGGCACTGATCTAAGGACCATTATCAAAATTACAGGATCATAAATCTCATGAAAGTGTTTATATGTATCTTTTCTCCCATTGTGTTTCAAGAATAATGCTTAGCTTAAGGTATATGTTTAGAATATTATAGCCCAGTCCGTGGCACAGTTTAGTTAAACAGTATTTCTAGAGAATATACTTAAATAGCCAATGAATGATAAAATTGGAAGGCCTTAAAACTCCTTCACACTATGAATTTCCTGGTTCTATATTTTCATCCTCTGCAGAATCATTTGTGCCTTCTAGACCAATGTCACTGCACTATAAGTCAAGTGTCAGGAGACAGGGCTTGAACAATTCTTTCTCCAGGAGTCAGACAACATAAAATGGATTCTCAAAAATGAAAGATGCTATAGTTGGATGGTAAATAGCAACATTAGTAATGCTAGGCCACTTTATACGTGCTGCGTGAAATCGAATTTGTGTGGCTTATATGAAAAGTCTATCTGATATGCTTAACTACTTGTAAGCTGTTAATATTTGCATATCACCATGGAATATAGACTCTAGCAAGGTCATTTAACAGTTACAGGGCAGAAACTTTCCATTTTGTTAATCACTTACAACTCTAATTTCACACTACATCAGTCTTTTCACTCTGGTCCACAGCCCTTCAAAATCCTATTCTAAAAATTCACAGAAAAACATCTGTTCACAATGTGGTACATATGCAGTCATTGGCACTACTCGCAAGTCAAAATCATAGGGGCCAGATGGATGCTGATATTGTCTTCCCAATATCCACCTATGTTCAATAGAGGTGTCCTGTCCTTTTTCTCACAAATAATCTTTCATTCAGTAGATCCAACTTATATTTCAAGACATCATCTGATTTCACCATAAATGATATTGATTGAGGGTTTTTTTTTGTTGTTGTTGTTTTAATTCAAGGGGCTACCATAAATCTTCAATGCAGTAGTCAGTTGAAAACAAAATGTCTCAATCATAATTCTGAACGGTGTCTAGACTTCTTCTGGATCATAACATACATGAAATGTTCTGTGGATTTCCAACCAATCACACGCCTGGTGGGTTGTGCCAAAGGATAGAATATCCAGGCTGAGATTTAGAGCCAGAAACATGGGCCTTTCTTAATCCTTGTGGCTGTCAGACAGATGTGGAATAATAGCATGCTGTGTCTCACCTTCATTCATTTATGACTCATCACTCACCTTTGATAATGGACATAGACTGATGAATATAGTCCTGACCCATATTTTAACATGGTTCTTTTACAGAAAGTGGGAAAGCATATGTCAGTGAATAAGCTAAGTCAATGAGTTCAGAGTAGAAAATTTGATCATAAAATCAATGTGCATCCTATTTCCATAGATTCCAAACAAATTATAAGAGCTTTGCCCTCTGATCTACTCTGACATGTGGCATTGACAATTTCATTGTCTTACCTTTATTGGTTGTCATAGTCTGGATCAGGAAAGGAGATTCAGCTGTGTCCTGCCAATGTCCATTTGCTTCCAGCCATATTATGGCTCTGATTTCACAATGATTGCCTGACACAGTCTGATTTTTCAAGTAAATATGGATCTTGTCAGTTACCAATAAAATGTGGATTCTGAAACAATAAATCCCAGGGATTAGAATGCCATGATTCTTCTTTCCTCTGTTGGATTCTGTTCATTTGCTTGTATCATGTGGGATGATGTACTCAGAACAGTCATATCATCATTGTTTCATGTCATTGTACTAATGAAATTAACTTCTGCCAAAATCTAAGATGATCCTTCTTGTACTGATTCCTGGCTGAGGCCACAATGTGACTAGCTACATTATATTCTCACCATCATACCATAAAGCAAAACAAATTCTTCTTCCCTTAAGTTCTGTACATTAGGTGCTTTATCACAACAGTGAAAAATGTACCTAATACACACTGTTCTTCTTTGTTTGTTCATTGGATTAAACTCATTTTAAAGCGCATTAAACACATACAAGTCTCTTGTTATCAATGCTCAACTCTTCCATGTTTTCCTTTATGACACTCTTCTTCAGTTCATTATCTTAAACTGTACTCTTCACTTACTTCCTAGACACCATGTGATCATAGTTCTCAAGGGCTCTGGCTTCCAGATGGATCCTATTACTGAGAAGCAGCAGCTTGACTTTAAAGAGAGGATAGAGAATATGCTTCTGGTAGCAATTCTGCTGTCTGCTGCCTATGGGGTTGCTGAGGACTCCTGATTCCATAATTGTATCATTTATTACTAGTCCTCTCATCACACCCTTTCATCTCAGAGTTCAAATAACTGCCCATTACACTTGTCTTTAAAGGGATGGTCATGATGCAACACTGTTTTGGGCCCTGAGCACAATTCTGTGATTTTCTTACACCCTTCCCTTAGCTTTATGCCCATAAACCTTGCATTAAACGCTCAAATATTCTTGATGGAAGTCTAATGCTTCCTAATTGACCTTGGTTGTCACACTTTCTTTTGACTTCAGTTTCACATGCCTTGACTGATTATAATCTGTCTATTCCCCAATGCAGCCCTGCAGGCCACCCTTTCTCCAACTATCTTACTTAGGCAAGCAACGCTGATCATTTAAGTCCCTGCAAAACCCATTACTCATCCTACAGTCCCATCAATTCGCATGTTCCTTCATTAATACTGATAAAATAACCAAATTGTGTTTCCATATTAATAGCTCATCTCAGCAGTCCATGAGTCTTCATCCTTTGTTGTCTTACTACTCTAATCTCCTTGAATATGTCATGTGGAGTAGTAGACATTCCTCCAACATGTCAGTTGGAAGTAACTTCTGTCAGAAATGCTCTTAGGGATCGTGAGATGATCCAGTGGTTAAGGGCACAGACTGCCCTTGTACAAGTCTGAGTTCAGTTCACATCGCAGACAAGGTGACACAACTGTCTGTAACTCCAGTTCCAGTCCATTTATGAACTCCATGGAGACTCAGACATAAATGTAGTATTATAGATCTATTCAAACAACTGGTGATATATATAATATATTCAGGAATCTCTCTCTCTCTCTCTCTCTCTCTCTCTCTCTCTTTCTCTCTCTCTCTCTTTCTCTCTGTCTCTGTGTATGTGTGTGTGTCACTGTGTATGTATATATTTGTATATGTGTGTGTATAACAATTAGTAATAAAAAAAGCAATGAATTTAAAAAGTAGCAAGGAGCAGTATGTGAGATGGTTTGAAGAGGGAGAAGTAAAGAGGGAAACATTGTTATTGCAATCTCAAAAAGTTAAAAAAATATTTTAATAAGTTTTAATATATCTTCCCCTCTTACATTCTCTCTGAGCTCCTCCATCTTGGACTTGTATGCCTTTCCCATACATTTTCCCAAGTGTCCTGTTCTTCTGTCATCATAGTATTCCAGATTCTAGTATTCTCTGTTCAGTAGTCAAAATAGGCTACAGGTACTCTCAAGGCTGAAATCATTTGTGTCAATATTATAATACTTATCTTAAAAAGCCCTTGGTGTGTTTGTAATGCAGAGCATATTTGTGGATATATCAGATGAAAGGATGAACAAAGTTCATACATTACTATTATAGCAAACATTCCCCAGGAGTGCAGAGTGATGTAGCTCTGATGATTGAGAGAAACCAAGTGTTCTGGGACCACCAGAATATCCACCCCAGGGCATTATCACCAGAACATCACTTCCCAGAGCATCATCCCTAGAGCATCACTCCCAGAGCAACGAATGCCCTTAGAACATCATCCCCAGATCATGAGTCCCAGAGCATCACCCCCAGAGCACCATCATGCTCAAAGACTCAGACATAGATTGTCACCCCCAGAATGTCACCTCCAGGACATCACTATTCTGATATTCCAGGGAAAAGAGGTTAAGAATAGATATTTAGAGGAGACCGCTAATGAAGCAATACCAGAGCAGAAACTTTGTGCTCAACCACTATCTCTAAAGAGTCATCTTGGAACAATGTAGACTGGTAGTAGAAAAGGCTTGAGCTCGTGCAGTGAAAGTCAAGTAAAAGATTGGGTGGAAATGTGAAGAGCTGCCCTGTAGGAGTGTGTTCATGAGAACCAGAGCAGGAGAGCAGGACAATGAAATGCCAGTAGCCTACAGGAGGTTTTCCAACCTTGACTGTAGCTTGGAAATTTTGTCATAAAGGATTAAGAAACTGGGATACTTCAAACAGTGTAAAATCAACCACCAATCTTCTGATCTCCATATATTAAACACATCTCAAAGACTATGAGAATGTGCATTCTATTCCAAGAGAAGCTTGCCTTCAATCTTTGTGAAATAGATAGATAGATAAGATAGATAGATAGATAGATAGATAGATAGATGACAGGGCATAGAACCATCTTTATAGTCTCAATAACTTTCTCTCATGTGGACACTGCTCCAGCTTTGTCTGTCAAGAGACACTGATCAAGAGACACTGATTTTGTTTTCTTTTTGTTCTCTCTTCTCTTATATTTTTGTTTCTCTTTCTGATCACCTTGTCACTCCTACCAGAATAATTTTTATTGTGGTGTTTCCTCTGCTGGGAGTTTTATGTCTTTAAGCTATTTTCTTCATGGAAAAAAAAAAAAAAACTATACTGTCTCTGGATCCATTGCCAAATCCTTCTCACACTAGAAGGGTATAATGCATTGTTCTGCCCTCTGTGATCTCCTAGAAGAGCCCTATTGTAGTCTAAAGTTATAAGATGACAAACAATAGAAGTTAGAGGGTATAAGTTAATATAACCCCATATCACTCACCTCTATGACATCCATAATATATATCAGATGACACTCTAGGTGTTTGCTTATCAAATTTAAAAGCAAAACAAAAGTTGAAAGACATTACACAGAGAAGACATCAATGGAAGTTGTGTGCCTGGTATCAAGTAAGCAGTCAGAATCAGTAGGACAACTCAGACCCCACAGCAGTCACTTATGGTGGGTCGATGAGTACATGAGCAGAGAGCTGCTCCTCTTTCATGCTCAAGTTACGAGTCTGTCACATAAGGAATGGTCAAAAGCAGACATTGAAACTAGGGCAAGTATCAGAGAGGTTAGAAACATTTATCTTTTCTTTTATATTGAAATTTTCCCTCAGGTCTCCTAAGATTAAAGCACATTTAAAATTAAGACAAAATAGCAATGTAAAAGTTCATCATGCAATAGAAGCAATCATCATCATAAATGTATGTATTTGGTAGAGTAAGGTCTGTTAGAGGATACTCACATTCTGCCCAATATTAAGTCCCTGTGAAAGACACAAATGAAAGATGACATTTTCTTTAAAAGTCTTTACCAGGTGTCTATTGCAATTATTATTTCAGAGAAGATGTGTCCCTTTTGGATAAACAAAAAGGAAAAGAGAGAACAGGATGGAGAGGAGAGGAGAGGAGAGGAGAGGAGAGGAGAGGAGAGGAGAGGAGAGGAGAGGAGAGGAGAGGAGAGGAAGGAGAGGAGGAAAAGGGGGTAGGGTAGGGGAAGGGAGGGGAGGAGATTAAAGGGCAAAATAAAGACAATAGAAACAGATAAATTTATATTTGGTCTACAAATCCCCATGGTGAGTGTTTTCTGTCACCAGTATCTTAACCATTGTCTCAATAAGATTTTTATCCATAGAGAGTGCTACAAAACAAATGTTTAGATTCCAGATGTTTGCTGAATGTGATGTAGACAACCTCATGCTTGATCCTTGCCTTCTACTTAATTTTTTTTTTTAACAGAGGCACAGCGTGTCTGTGCTGTCGGAGGTCCTTGAGTATACATTAGCAATTGTCTACAAAGTAACTTGACACCAAAGATGTGTTGAATCGCCAGTCCAGAGATATGGCATCCAGAGTTTTTCAGAGAGAAAAAGAGAGAGAGGGAGGGAGGGAGGGAAAATCGGGGGGGGGGGGAGGGAGAATCCAGCCAACCAAAAGACCAAACAGAACAACAACAACAACACAACTCTCTACTGTTCCCCTTGGAAGGCCAGTGCCATGTTCTCAGTTTCTCATGTGTAAAATGGAAAGAGCATTGTTTAATATTTGGAAACATCATTTCACCAAATTCATGAATGAAGATCTGAAGCTCAGGATGAGGTCAATTAGAGCAAATTGGTTTTAAATGCAGAGTTCCAATTGTAGAAACTATTACCCTATCAAGTGCATTCTTTCTTAGTATTTTCTTCTTCTTGACTTATACAATTTTCACTAAATTAATACAATCAAGCAAGTATATGATAGGCTCAATAAATCATTGCTATTTTAATTTTTCTTATCTCCATATTATCATGTGAAAAATACATCATAATGCACACATTTTATATGTTTATATATAAAATTCTATTTATATATACATATGAAAAATACATAATAACGAGTAATGCATAAGCAAATTTTTGCTACTCTATTTTTATTACTGTTAATTTGCAAAGTATCTCTAATGCAACACACATCTATTTCTTAAGATAAGAAGTACAAAAGGATGTGCGATATGAACCTTAGTCTAGTAAAATCTCTGTAAGGGCCTGCAGGAGGAAAAGACATTTAAATCTTTCAACACAGGATTTGATACACTTTGAGTAAGTATGGATGTGAGGTCTTGTGCCTGGTACTGACTGATAACTTGAATACTATCAGTTCCCCCATCCTGGAACTGACTGAGGCTTATCTCTGTGCCAAGGATGCAACTGCATGTCCTTTGCCTTGACAGTGCTGAAGCTTGGGCACCAGCAGGTAGAAGAATAAACCCAGAATTTCATTTAGTGCTGACAGACTCACTTGGGAAACTAAGTTGTAATACAGATGTTGCCTGAAGTGAAATTTCTTTTACAAAAAATAACAGTGAAGGGCATTGAATTTGCTGGCCTGTGTCTTACTTGAGCTCCACTGGTCCTGAGAATTAGTATCTTTATGGAGAAAGGGTGTGTGCTTTATCACCTGGGTCATGCCCTCTTGACTTATGTGATTTGCTTTAATACATTAACCTCCTTGTACTTCAGTCCTCAACTGTAGCCATGACATATACCAGGGCTGTTGTGTAGATTAGCTAAGACCATGTACAGTGTTCTTTGTACGTTTCTGACATATGAAAACTATGAAGATAATTTTTATACCTTCCCCTTACTACTAAAGACTAATTTTGAACAAAGTTCAAGGAGTCAGAGCAAAGAGCACTGTCACCTTGATTTCCTAAGTGCAGAAAGAGAAATTAAATTTTAAAACAGTTGATTTCATACTTGGCTCTGTCTTAATGACCAAGATCAAATTAAATTTTAAAAATGTGAAAAAAAAACTAAGTCTTTAGCAATATCAAGATAAAGTCATCTCAAAGAAACATAGGAATTAATTCAGAATTCATGTGAATCCATGACATATCAGCTTCCTTTCTTGATTCCCATGGAAGAGTATGCATTCAGTTTCAGTTATGTGGGTTGATGGTTTGCATATGAATTAACTGGTTGCATGTCTACATATAGGACGTAACAAAGACATCTGAATTCATATAACTGCTATAAAACAATTGCCACATTATTCAGGAAATTAGTAACCTTTGTTGAGTAAAAAGGACCACAAATGAAATTCAGAACTTTATTTAAAATATCAAATTTTCCCAATATTTATTTGCATGTGATGAAACTTAATGTAGTCAAAAGTCTTTGCTAAGTACTCCTAAGCTTATCTTAAGTGTTTAGGATTTTTATTTCATACTTTGTATCAGTGAAGTCATGAGCTCTGTCTTTGCCACACTAAGGCATGTGCTCATTAGAGATACAGGATTTGTCTTGTTCACCTTTCTGCATCAGTGTCTTGTTCTGCCAGAAACAGAGTAGGTGTATATGAGTGAAGAAATTTTACCATCACTTGGGCAATAAAAAGGAAACATCTCAGGACAAATATACAACTATGGCTGGCTTTTATTACATAGACCTAAGAAGAAAAACACTGCACCCAATCTATATAACAAACGTTGTTGGGAACAATCTATAACAGCCTAAACTTTACCTAATCTCTAAATCAAAGCATTAAATTTTCAGCCTTAAAGTTGTTTCCTTTGGCTTGTCTGTTGGAGACGACATGCACAGATTAGAATCAGACATAAAAAGCGTCTCCTGTTTTCTTCCTTGCCTGTATATCTAAAGTTGTTTTCAGCTACTAAAGGAGGATATCTGTTCAAAGATGTTACCCCAGTCAAAGGTATTTCCCCCTCTATGTTCAATTTTTGTGAAAATGGCTTGCTCTGGTAACTTCTTCCTGGTAACCTAGAAAGAAAGAAAACACAGATGTAGAAACAAGGAAAGCTGAAAGAATGTTAACATCTTTCAATCTGACTCTGGTTAAGAAGAGGAGTTATGGATGTGATTCAAAGGAATGGCATGGTATAGGGTTATGTTTTATAAAAAACTCTCAATATAGAGAGTAAAAAAAAGCATTGAGGCAACAGTTAAAGTAGTGTGGAATGCTCTGGTAAGAGGTGGTGGCAGTTTATCCAGTTCTATAGAGAATAGGTAGAACCTAAAGTAGAACCAGGCTATTCCATTCCTATTGATGGGTTAAAGTAACTGTTTACCTCATGTGGTTTGACTGTATGATTCCAGAATTTGTTTAACAGTTGAACAGAGTGTCAGGCAGGGAAAGGATAGAAATACGAGAAAATCAGTATTTGAAAATTATATTCTTTTTTTTTTGTTTATTCTTCTGTCATGCATTATATCCTGAACACAGTTTTCCCTCCCTGCTCCCCTTCCAGCCCCTTCCTCCTCCACCCCTCCACTCCCAGACATCTACTGTACATCTCTTCAGAAAAGGTCAGGTCTTCCAGGGATATCAGCTGGATATATCATATCAGGCTGCAGAAAGACTGGTCACTTCCGATCTTGTTAAGGCTGGATGGGACAACCCAGTAAGAGGAAAAAAGGGTCCCAAAAAACAGGCAGAAGAGTCAGAGACAGCCACTGATCCCAGAGTTAGGAGTCCCACAAGAAATTCAAGATACACAATGATATCATACATTAAGAGGTTCTAGGTCGGGCCGGGCGGTGGTGGCGCACGCCTTTAATGCCAGCACTTGGGAGGCAGAGGCAGGTGAATTTCTGAGTTCGAGGCCAGCCTGGTCTACAGAGTGAGTTCTAGGACAACCAGGGCTATACAGAGAAACCCTGTCTCGAAAAAAACCAAATAAATAAATAAATAAATAAAAATAAAATAAAAAAAGAGGTTCTAGGTCCAACCCATGTAGACTCCCTACTGGTTCATTTGATCTCTGTGAGCATGTGCACAGGGTAGTTGATTGTCAGGGTATTTTGGGAGTGTTCTTGACGCATCTGAATCCTATAATCCTTCTCCCCCATCTTCCTTGGGATTTCCTAAGCTCTACTTAATGTAGGGCTACAGGCCTCTACATCTGTTTTTGTCAATTTCTGGTGAAGCCTTTCTCATGACGATTAGGGAGGACACTAATCTAATACAACAGCGAAGTATCATTAAAAATCATTTTTTGTGGAATATTACTCAACTGTTAGAAATAACATTAATAAATTTGTATGCAAATAGAACAAAAAAATACCATACAAGTGAGACAAATATGATATGTACTCACTTATAAGTGGATATAAGCTGTAAGATAAAAAAATAACCATGCTACAATCCACAGACCCAGATAAACTAGGTAAGACAAGGGGCTCAAAGGGAGACCCATGAATCTCCTTGGGAAGGGGAAATAGAATAGATTTTGTGGTTGTACTCTGGGCAGGTATGGACAAAAACTAGAGGGAAAAAATTAGTGAAGGGTGGAGAGAAAGTGTACTCGGAGAGACAACTGAAATTGGCAGGCCATCTCATGGACGAGCAAGAAACCTAGTACAATGGAAGCTCCATGGAATCTATGAGTGTGGCCCTAGCTAAGACTGCTACTAATCTGGGATACTGAGCCTAAGTCAGCAATCTCCTGTAACCAGGCAAGACTTCCACTGGAGAGACTGAGGCAATAACCCAGCTACAAAACCATTGATCCACAATTTGTCCTGCCTACAAGGTGTGCAGGGGTAAAGATGGAGCAGAAACTGAGGAAATGGCTAACCAATGACTGGTCAAGCTCAAGTCTCACGTCATGAGAGGAAGCCTACCCCTGACACTGCCTGGAGGACCAATGCAGACCCAGAGGCTGCATAACTAGAAACCTAAGACAGAACCAAACACAACTGGCAAAAAAAAAAAAAAAAAAGTTTTTCAACTGCAACTATATACTCAATGAAAGCAGGCAAACTGTAGGATGTGATTTTATTATTTTTCCAATATTCAGTATGCTGTAGACATTCAACAGAGATTTTTGTGTGAATGGTTAAATGATTAGCAGTACCATATGGATACAAATCTTTTAATCAACAGAAAAGACATATGGTCTAAGTATACTTTTGGTCTCTTTGCTTTATGTTAATATTTGTTGTTGTTCAACATTTTGCATAGCTTATTCAGTCAGATCAAAGGTCGCATTAAACGGGCTGTCAAGAATACATTTCCACAATTCATAGACCTAGATCTGATTAGATTATACAATGATTGTTACAGGGAGGCAATTTAAAATTAGAGACTTAGTTGAATTTTAACTTATACAAAAGTATTCTTTCTGACTATAACCATGGCTGAGTTTGAAACTTTTAAGTAACAAACACCATGACAAATAATTTTAGTGAGGGTCATTACATATTACATAAAAACTTTCACAGACTAGGGCACCAATCAAAGAGCATACATGGGCTGATCAGTGGGGAAAGAAATTTCTTTAGTATGTTTTGTATATTGGCACTGTTAGTCAAGTTAATTTTGATACTGATATTGAAGTCAAGACATTTATGTGAGAGATTGTCTAGATTAGTGTCGCGTCCCCCTTGACCAGCAAGTAAGACACGACACAGTTGGATCCTTCTCAGTCAGCTTTATTGCAGGAACGACTCTTGACTTTTAGACGGGGACCAGGACAGGGACGGGGACCGGGATGGGATGGGGACCCCCAGCAGCGAAAAGCGCTGCTTAATATCTTCCCAAGGCGGGCTGGGTGACTGTTCTCTCAGGATAGGTTAGACTGCCAATACCTCATTAGCATAAGCCCACTCGGGAGGGGCACAAAGGACTTGTTTACCAGTTTAGCTGAGCTGGCCATGCTGGAAGCCAGCTGCTTACATTGTCAGGTGCTAGTCATACAACTTTGCAACTGTCTCAGGTGCTATCTTAAACACGGCCGTGTACAGATTAGGTTAGTTGTATAGGAAGGCCCACTTAACTGTGAACAGACAGAAGTCTTTTAATGAAATCTAGTGTTTTCATAGTCCATGAGCTATTGAAATAATCAAGCTTAAAGATAATGTAAATGCAGATATTAAGATTTAGTAATAAATTCCATTATTCATAATATTACATACAATTTAGTCCTTAAGTAAATATAACTGTTATCATTTATATTCTTCTATTTATTAGACATATGTTTCTTTCTACATGATAATGCTAATATAATTATAAGTAAACTTGAAGAATTTTTTTCTGTGTGAAGTTTTTTGACTTCTACTTTAAAAGTATTTGATGATTTTCTTTTTCTTTTTTCTTTTTCTTTCTTTCTTTTTTTTTTTTTTTTTTTTGCAAAATGGTCCAGGAGGATTAGAGATAATTGGCATATTTCATGCTTATTTTCTAACTTAATCACACATTCTAATTAAGTTGAAAACTCACTGTAGAAGATACTAACATAGACCATAGGCTTTGCAGTGATCCAGGACAAATTGTCACTTGACAAATCACTGCCTACGTGACTTTAAGAAGCTATTTTTGAAACCAAGAGCCTTAATTTTTAAGAGATACGTCAAGGCTTACAATATATGAATCGTTTTTAGGAACACCTGAACTATTGCCTAACACTATAAATGTTATCTACTCTTCCATTATTGTCTTAGAACATAGTATGTCTGTGTTCTATGCATGTTTTACAGCCATGACCAAGCAAGTAATGTACAGAGATCATTAATTTAGTTAATTCGCAAGTGGAAAGAAAATTAAATTACACAAGGAAGAGAGGAAAACAGGCATCTCATTGTCAGTGTTAAAGAATCAAACCTAATAAACACGAAATTATAGTATAGCAATGTCTAAGTGTCACTGACATATCTAGCCTCCTTCAGCACCTTGGGTCTCAGATGATATACCAATCATAGAGTAGGAGACAGGTAGGGTTTATTATTGCATAAAGACAAGCAATCTCAAGGAGGAAGGATAGGCATTGGCCTAAAAGACTATTGCACTGGCCTACACGTTTGGCAACCTTTATATTATTTTAAAGTCTCTAGTATAAATACCTTTCCTTGAAAGATGTTTCCTGTTGGTTACTGGCAGGTCCGTTAAGATCAGTGGTTATCAACCTTCCTAATGCTGTCACCCTGTAATGCAGTTCCTCATGTTGTGATGACTCCCAAATATAAAGTTACTTCATTGCTATTTAATAACTATAATTTTGCTACGGGTATGAATCATAATGTAAATATTTGATATGCAGAATTTCTGATAGGTGTCCCCTAACGGGGTTGTAAACTTCTGGTTGAGAACTGCTGAGTTAACTTTATGGGAAAGAACAATAATACGCATTTGTTCTTTCCCAGGAAGCCTCCAGCTACATACCAATTATATAATATTAACAGATATCTATTAATAATCCTTTAGGTGATAGAGAATCCCTTCTGTCTCCCCAGAGCTTGGAATATAAGACAGACCCCATACATTTGACCAGTAATCAGAATCTTGCAGTTCCAGTTTGTAGTTTTACAAGCTGCTGTTGATGAGGGAGGGTCCATCCCCAGTGAGCATCCTGTAAAATCTATCTAGTTACTTAATGTATTTTTGCAAGTCACTTTGTACAGTGGTTAAATACTCATTGTGGGGCTGAAACATGCTAAGTATAAGTTTACAAACCAGTGTCCTTCTAGGCATTGGCAATTCACTTTCAACATTGAGGATTTCTGCTACAATTAAGAGGTTTTTTTTTAATGTTTTTAATTCAATTTAATGTAATAAATAATTACCTAATACTACGTAGGCACTGGTTAAATATTTCATGCTGCAGACTAATTCCCTATTCTCTATAACTACATGGCTTAAAGTGTCCTAAGAGACTGAGAGCATAAAACATCTGTTCTTCAGACACACACTGCTGTTTCTAAATCCTAGAACATCATAGAGAATATGGCTATACTTGTATACAAAGAGTAGTCCCACAGGCTAAAGGCAATTAGAAACAATGACAGAAAACTTTAGACAATTTGCAGGCATTTATTTAACAAATAAATTCCCCCGATAGTTTGATGGAACACCTCGCTGACATATTTGAGCCTCTTCTCAGATTTTCCCTCAACAATAAAGCCAGAGGGTCCAGAGCGGACTGTGAAGATTAGCTCTTAGTTTTGCTTCCCTAACACTATAGAAAACGGAGTTTGGGCTGTATTCCTGTACCTTTTCCTTATGGCCCATTGATTCCCTAGAGTTTACCACTCTCCACAGGGTTTCTAGATGGGCATTTTGACAGTTAAACTTAATTGACAGTTTGATTGATTTAAGAAGTTTGAAGGTCATTAGTATGGCTTATCTTAGCATGTTCCAAGAGAGGATGGCATGTAGAAGAAAGACTCACCATGATTTGAACAGCACCATCCCAAGGACTGGGCTCCCAGACTAAATAAAAAGGAAATGTGCCTCTGCCATGCCTTCTATCGCAGACTGTTATAGACTCAAACCAGAATCAAAATAAACCCGTTTTCTAAGTAGCTTTTTTCTGGTATGTTTGCAGCAGCAGTTATACAAAGAATATATACAGGTGTTTTAGAGTCAATCAACCTATTTATATACAAAAGGATGTCCTGCCCAGAATCTCAGAATGTATATTTCAGACCATCTTTTACTGATCAAAATTTCAAGACAAACAATTCAAGGTCCTACTTTTTTTTTTTTTTTTATAAATCTACTTAGACATTTAATCACATCTTTGATTACTTAAGATAAGGCTTTTGTTCGAACCTTAAATGTCACTTTTATGGTTTTAATGTTCCTGCACAGTTCCAATTCAGAAGAAAGCATCGAGATTCTCATGCCACCCTTGTAAACAGACATTCAAAGAGACATGGATTCAAATTCTAGCTTTTTCATCTATTACCAGAGTCTCTGTTCCCTTACAAGGTTACAGTAGAAAAGGACAGATATGCTGTGCATAACATCAATACACACAAGAACAGGTACATACTTTGATGACATTTGTAATAGTTTTCTATAACATAAAATTATACTTTTATTCACAGAGGTGAAGCTTTGATGAGACAAAAAAAATGACCAATTGCGAAGAAAATAAATGAGCCTAAGTGTGAATTTTTATGCTTTCCTGTATAAAGCTGTCTTCTGATAAAATCATATGTTTCAAAATACTGTGGTAATATTTTCTCTGAACTAATAAACAATAGAAAACAATAGAAACACAGAGAATTTGAAGTGTTGAGCCTCAATTTAATCACCATTTCAGTAGAGTCACATGTTGACTATTTCACTGCTTACCCTATTATAAGAATCATCTGTCAAGTTTGAAACTTTGAATAAACATGGATGATGGTTAAATTAAGTTGCTGTTCACAAGATCGATTCATTAGTGTTCAGTCAGCATGGAGTATATATTGAAGTGCAGCCACAATGCATATTATCAATCAAAACCAGAAGGAAAACAGGGCTTGCAGTGTGAAAGCAAACAACCTAAAGCCTTGAGAGACTGGTAGAATTCTTTCTTTTCACATCAGACTCCACCAAGCACATCTATGATATAAAAATACTTTTTTGTTCTTTGCTATTAGGTTGAAACATTATAGAAAAAACATAAAACAAATACATAGACCAATTAAATTTCTGTAAAAACTTTTTTCAGCTATATTTACAACTTTATAATTTATTTTATTCCCAATTCGTGTGAATCAGGACTATACTTACTGGCAATAGTTTTTAATTCACAAAAGAATTTCCCTAGGATTTTAATATTAGGACCTTTTTGATGTACTTCATTATTTTGGTTCAAAGGAACCCTGAGAAGTAGATATTAATAAAATTTCCATGTAAATGTTTGAAACTATGGCTCAGACAGCTCAGGGATAGATAAAAATCAGAGATGGAGGGTTATTCAGACAATATTTTCTATTCCTCTACCCTCCCCATCCAGGCCCATGAATTTTCCATAGAGGATACACTCATACTTCCACTTACCATGGGGTCTGAATGATGAAAATAAAATTCCAATGTCTCTGCTTTATTTAGCTGGGATTTAAGGAATGACTTTTTAGTCTCTAGTTCCATGAAAACTTTGAATTAAATCTTGTCTGCATTTCAAAGTTTAGAAAAAGTTATCAAAATCTACCTCCCTGCAGTCCTACCGATGGTAATTACTCAAAACCCAGACCAGATCGAGGGAACTGGTAGACTCCGAATCTGAGACCTAGAGAACTCTAATAATTCTCTAATCTCCAGAGGAACATCATGAATGAATACAAACCTGGTTACTTTTTGGAATTTCATGTTGCTTTCTCAGTAAATATCTAAGCTTTGTTCCCACCTACTACTGCAGGATGGGGCTGGGAATCTTTAACTCAGAAAGATGGGGAAGTTTATTTCCTGAATGTGAACATTTTAAAAGTGACCCAGGAGACAGTCATATGAAACCAAACTAAGTAGCAAATAATGATAATTGTAATAAATGAGTATATAGATAGGTGTGGTTGTTTCAGCAGAAAATATGAAAAAGAATGTGCTCACCTGAAATTATGAACTACCCTATAAGGATCTCCTATGTACATGATAGGAAGTAGGTATAGTTAAGTGGAACAACTGATAGTAAAAAAACCAAATACTATGCATTAAAAAATATACCAATAATTAGCTTCATTCCTCCTATTCAGGATTATAATTATTTTATCATTATATTTGAGTTTTAAATTTTGTTGATTACATTGTATATTCTTAAAATACACAAGTAACAAAACACAGAATTTCTTTTAAACAGTGAAAGAGCATTTTAAAAAGTTTTATAAAGCACATATTAACTGAACTCCAATGTGATTAATTAAAGAGGTATATAGCCCATTTTCTAGAAAAATGTTTATTTTTTCTAATTCATGGTTCAATAAGATGTTTTTTTGTTTAGTCCCTTTTCCAGTTATGTGCTTTTAAAACTAACATTATCCTTTAACACATCCTTCTTTCATTTAACGCCTTTATCATACTGCTTTTTGTGGTGTAGTTTCATTGTCATGTCATTAAACTTATGCCCTTTTGAAGAAAAAGCATTTGAGTGTCCTAATGTAGTACAGTGCCTACCTAACTTATATAAGGACATGGGTTCAATCACTAACACCATAAAAAATAAACAAAAAGAGGGTTTCAAACCAGCCTGGGATATAGAGGGAGATCTTGTCTCAAAAGCACATGCTATTGTTAGAATTTTGATAGTAATAGAGGTTTCTTGGACTTATAAGCATCCCAGAGTGAATCTAGTTTCTATCTACAGGCATGTTTTGATAAACTGCTTTTCAACCAAGTGTTTCGCATCCATACGCTAGCCATTTGTACCTAAAATTATTCATCATTTTAAAATACACTGATGTGCATTGGATGCCGTCCTAAATTAAACGTCTGTTTCTCAGGGAAAATGGTTTTAGGGCAGAGGTAATTTGAACGTATGAAAGTGAAGTTGAATTCTAAATAAGTTATGCTTTAAGTAAAGAGATTGAAAAAACTATTTAACTTGGCTGCCGTTTTCTCTCTCTGTCTTTTGTAATTTTGCAGGAGTCTTATTTCCAAAATATGAGTTAGCCTTCAGTGTGTGTGTTTTTGTTGCAATTTGAGTGCAACATCAAACACAGGAGGTTAGAGCAAGTTTACTCTTTTCTACATTCTTTACTGCCTCTTCAGAGATGATCAGACAGCTTTGGAGAAGTGATGTAAAATGTTCTGTTTTTACCATAATCTCGTTTTCATTTTCATTACCAATGGATTTCCATATTAGAGAAAAATACATTCTTGTCTCAGAATTTGAAAATGATGGCAGTCCAGTACCATGAGGTTTTGGCTTTGCTGGATAACTGGGTGTCACCTTGAAGGCACATGTCTAAAGAGATAATGTCTTTCTACCACGCATGAAAAGTGTCATTTACAAAATATGTAAATTCTCCTTTGGAAACTGATGATTCAATACATTATGGTTCCTGTTCTAAAATCCATGATGACTGATAAGATTTGATGGGGTAGGATAGAAGCTGTGAGGGCATCACATCTATTGTCAAACATGTTCCCTTTTGTTTGTCATTGGGTAATGTAGTTGCAGTGTCTAATCCAAGAAATGCAATGTTACCAAGTTAATAAGTGGTCAAAGAGACAAGAAAAGCAAAGTGTGCTCATTCACAGAGTATCACCAGGCTAATTCAATAGCTGTTGTTTTTTTTACTGATCTGCCTGTCTTTGAGGAAGTTAAAAAAGAAAGTTGATTATTTGAGATTAAAAAAGAAAGTTGGTTATTTGAGGGCCATTTGCCTTCTTACCAAACTCTCATAAGATATAGTCTCATAAATTTACTTCTCTTTCTCCACCATAACAAGTTCATTTTTTACTGTATATCATTAAATATACTTGTTTTGAATCATCTACCTTCACTACATAGTTATATGTGTCTTTCAGTCAAATGTGAGAAGAATACAGTGGTCTGATTTTTCTTTCTTGCCTTTGTCTAGGTCAAATTGACATTGATATTTTAATCATTTTCATTTTCATTACTGAGCTCTTAGAAAACTTAATAATGGTAAACATAAAATTAACACCATTGCCCACATAAAGCACACAATGAATTGAAAAGTTCAGAGGCAGACTGTTCACACACAGGGTCACATTGTGCTGCTTCACACACTTAAGCCAGATACACAGAGAGATGAAGCACATTGTAGTGAACAATCATTGCTCCAATACCAAGTCAGTAAAAGAATCAGCATCAGTGATTATAAAAGATGACCTTTGGTAGATGTATTTGACATTAAAAGTCTGCTGTTTTCAGTCACCTTCCAGTCTCTCTGTCTGTCTCCGTTTCTTTCTGTATATCTCTCTGTCTCTGTCTCTATGTATGTGCCTTCTGTCTCTCTGTCTCTCTCTGTCTCTCTTCTCTCTCTGTCTCTCTCTCTCTGTCTCTCTCTTCTCTCTTTTCTCTCTGTGTCTCTCTCTGTCTCTCTCTGTCTCTTCTCTCTCTCTCTCTGTCTCTCTCTCTCTCCCCGTGTGTGTGTGTTCTTTCCCCTTTATGTTCTTAATTCAACATAGAATGCTATTATACAGCTTTTGGCATCCTGAAAAAAACATTTCTTGAGATGTAGAACTTTCAGTGCTAAAGCTGACACATTCAAGAAGGCAGATGGTGGGTCACCCTCTTTTGAGCAGCTGGGTATTGGAAACCACCTGGAATGTTTAACACCAAGCTTTGGCAGCAGGGCTGAACTACTTTCTTGTGTGATCTTCTGGCTTTGTTCTAATTTCCTCTGTCACATTCCACTCAGACAACCACATGGGAAAAGAAAGTTGCCAAGAGGGAACATCTCTGGGATAAGAGCTTAGAAGATGGCTTTGGCTGAAGGAAACAGAAATAATATAGGGAATAAAAGGACACTCATGATGTTCTGTTTCTTTTGAAACTCTCACTTCTCAGAAGGTCAATCTTAGCAAAGCCCTGCTGTTACTCAGTTGTCTGACCTCTAACTCTGAGCTTTCTTCAGCTCTGACAACTTCGCAATAATCTACTTTCAAAAACTGAAAGCTGTAATACTTCTTATAATAGATTTTGCATACTCACCCTCCTGGCATGGGCTTGGAATACTCTCCTTAAATCTATCTATTCTTCAATGTTTGGACATTGTACTTCCACAAGTAACCCTTCACTTAGCTTTCAACAGATATCTACTTACAGTTCCTAATGAAGAACCTGTGACACCCTATGGCACTTGTGTATGCTTCTGATATTAGATTAATGGAACAACCCTGATTTCTCCTTGATGCAGTGGCACCTGAGATTGCTTAAAGAATGAGACAAATGTATTGAATGTATAATAGTTGATTGCTCAGATTGGTGAATGTAAGTTGTTTTGTTTTTTATTATTATTTCTTGAGCTCTTAGAAACTCTTTGGTCACTCATATGTAACTCATTTAATATAACCTGTTAATCACTATACCTAAGAATTTTGAAAACTAAAGTTAGGCAGCAATAATTTTTTTATAAAAGTATTTTAAAGAATTGTGCTATGAGTCTTAAATTTTATTATTTCTCCATAACAGAGAAAACATAAAACTCCAAAGAATGATTCAAGGTCAATAGGTAAAAAGTAAAAATGATAGCATAGAATGAACATAAAAGAGACAGAGTATGTAAGAGAAGAGTAGTTAAGTACAGGAAAACAGAATTTACTAGAGTTAGCCTTGAGAGCCATGATGAAAGAGATCTCTGTGTCTTTCCCCTACTCTCTCTAGGCATATACTAGACAATTGTTTTCGTTGCTATTGACTAAATTATACCTACCCAAATGCCTTCCTTTTTATTTAGTCTAAGTTTTGGTTACATCTTCAAAGTGCTTTCACCTTGTAACAGGAATAGATAACCATTGTGTTATATATAACCTTCTCATGATGTTATATCAAAGAGAATAAGGCTGAAGGTCATTAGGAACAATTAAGTGACTATATCACAGTAGTCATATTATTTATGTGATGCAACAGAAATGTAGGATGCTGAGAGCAAAGTTAGGCAGATCAGAAACAGTAGAGATCTTTGGACAACTGAGACAAGACAGAGACAACCAAATAACGTGAGTAGAATTGATTATAATGTATACATAGTTGAATGAAAGGTCAAAATTTCAATGACTTATATCAATATAGGATGTCACCATGAGGATAAGGTAGGTTAAAAATAGAATGCAAGTAAAGGTAGTGTAGGACTGTATTCACACATTGGTAAAATAATACACTTGATGTATATGAGGGTTAATCTCTATGTACCTACCTACTCTCACTTCTATGTGTTTTCCCTTTTAAGGGTCTTTTAACTTTGGACAGTCTCTATATCTCAGTCATGAAAGATGATGCCCACCCTTCATGAATGAAGAGACAGATAACAGAACTAAAGCATGAGATGATGAATCATAACACAGTGAATATAGAAATAATTACAGATCAGAGAAGAGGACAAAAATTTGATCCAAACAAGTGTTGCTCTGTCCCACTGAAATGCAGTTTACTTCCAAACCATCCTTGCCAAAACAATCTAACAACTCTACTACTTGATGTTACAAAAGTATTTTCATATCGCATGTCCACTAAGTCAGGGGTTCTCGATCTGTGGGCCACAACCCCCACAAGTGTTACATATCAGATATTTACATTACAAATCATAAAAGAAGCAAAACTACAGTCATGAAGAAGCAGTAAAATGATTTTATGGTTGGGGTCACCACAACATGAGGAGATATATTAAAAGGTTGCAAAATTAGGAAGGTTGAGAAACACTGCTCTAAGGTGTGGGGAGGGATCTAGTTGTCCCTAGAATCTTTTGACTACTAAAGTACAAGTAAACACAGAACTCCCACGGTGAAAGTTTTCTTTTTTCCCTGAATGACGAGATAGCTTCTTCATTTTCAGACCAGATATACACACCTAAATCCACTTTATCAGTCATTCTTTGGAGTCACACACTCAGGCCAATACTCGGCATCATGGAAATAGGTATACTAGGGAGGAGGACATAAATGTAGCTTATGCAAAGAATTCTGATCCAAACAGTCACAGTAGTTACAATGCAAGCCTTTTCTCTAGAAAGTCCATCTATGTGATAGATGAACTTCACCGTGCTGGATTTGGGAAATTATAATTCCCCCATTTTCAAATTAATTAATACCTTGATATACAGAAATCCATTGTGTGTTAGGATCTGCAGGTTAGTATGTATCTTAATAATTCTATACATGTGAGAGTAATCTTTGATATTTCTTGTGGGAGCGTCTTTTCACAGTTCCTACAGTTGATGCTCTATTGGTATTCTCTATTGGTCTTACTTACTGTTGAATATTTGCATCCACTTCCTAAGGGATTACAACACAGTTTTCTCACTTACTATCAAGTATCCAATGCCATTAGTGTTGTTTATTCAAGTGATCAACATATAGCTCATATCTAGAATGTCACATCACCTTAGAGTTCATGGCTAGAGTCCAGTAAGTAAACATAAAACCAATTCACTGTTTACTATTAACAGTACTAAGCAATGGCTATTAAAGCACAGGGACCACAGGGACACACCACGATGGCAGATCAGCCTGGGTGTTTGGTTGTGTGCCAATCATCCTTGGTGTTGGGATATTTTTAAAACTTTTTTTGGCAGAATGTAGGCTATACTGTTGTACAGCTTGTTAGGAGAGGAGCATAACAGACTGGGAAGGAACTATTAACCAAATATTTTATGCAGTGTCAAATGCACAGGGAGGTGATAAGCACACAGAAGGGGCACTTTCTGCTCAGAGGAAAAGGCAAGCACATTTGGGCATATGATGGCTCTCTCCTTTGACTTGGTACGACATTGTATTTTCTTGCTGCAGAAAGCTGTGATGATATGACTTTATTCTGTGGGGATTTGTTTATGTGATAGATGGACTCAACTGTCCTGGCTATGGGGAAATTAAAATTCCCCACTTTTCAAATAAATCCATAATTCATTATGCAGAAGTTCTTTATAGGTTAGGAGTCTGCATGTGCAGGTTAGCATGTTGTATCTTAATAATTCTGTGCATGTGAGGCAATCTTTGACATTTCCTCCTGTGGGAGGTTTCTTTGGCAAGGCTTTTTTACAGTTTTTACAGTTGATGTTCTGAGGTTCCTTAGCAAAGAGTCTCCGACTGGTAATGTCTTCATAGAGTTATTTAATTTCTGAATATTGAGTAAAACTCAAGAATTTCTCAGGGCTTTCATTATATCAAGATCTGTAAATATTATAATTACTGAAAGATGTAAAAGAAGTAATTCTTGACAAAATGAAGCATTTAATGACATTTTATTAGCATAAGAAAAGTTAGTGGTAGTCAATTGCAATGCAAAGTAAAACATGTTATATGAAGTAGATGCTTGTAATTTATTTGCATATAAATACTAAGTCTTTTATTGTGACAGACTAGTCTGCTAGAGCACACACTTTTAGTCCTTCTGGCAAACTTTTCAATTATGTTAGCACTCACACATTCTGGGCATGAAAATTCAGAAGAACAGATCTCGTTTAAATTTGAAAAAATAAAAAAGCCTCCCAAGGGCTGTGATATTGCAGTTGCATTTGAATGAAGTGTTTACTGAACTCTACTCTATCCCCAAGAGTTTTCTGAGCATCATGAATACAGCATCCTGAACACAAAGAAAGTCACAGAAAGGGGCAGAGGAATTTTTTTCTTAATGAATATTTTTCAGAAGTAATTGGTGATTTAAGATGCCACAATTTCAAATTTATAGTTCGCACTGTGATGGATTTCTCTCTCTCTCCCTCCCCTCTTCTCTCTTGTTCTTGCTCTCACTCTTGCTCTTGCTCTCTCACTCTCTCTCTCTCACTCTCCTCTCAATTCCACAACATATTCAGAGGTGATTTTTGAAGGTAATTATATATTAAGGACACAGCTCCTGAGCCAGGACTGGTACATGCATTAGCCAGGACAACTCTACAGATTTCTTGCACCTATGAACATAATTTATTCTTTTCAAAATGGGGTACTACAAAATAGTAAAGTTGCTTGAAATAGTTGAAAGTGGTTAAAATGGCTTGCTCTCTAGCATGTGTTTTTACGAGTCATCGTCATAAATTGTCATTTCATCAAAGTAGATGCCACAAATATTTAAGCAACTCAGCAGCCATACCAGAGTGGGCCCTAAGCATGACACTGCAGCATCACAGTACAGTAGGCAAACATATTTATAGCATAAAAGAACATTCTGGTTTTTATATTTATCCCCTCTGTTGTTTACTTCCTAGGAAGATAGGTAAAAAGAAAATACTAAATATACTAGGTATGGTGTGAACTTAACAAATATAGTTTATGCAAACCAAAATGTATGTTTCCCTATAATGTGTTGCATTGTTGTTTCGATTCCAAGTTTTCAAAGTCAGACATCAGAAGGAAATCTAGTCACTTTCAGATAAATTGAGCACCACATAGTGGTTTTTTTGTTTGTTTGTTTTTGTTTTGTTTTGTTTTTTTGTCTATCAGATATATACATTCACCATATTCTGTTTTTCTCCCTTCTCAGAGTTACTCCTATTCCTCTCTAAAATTGATGACATGTTTCAAGGACATTGTGCTGCCACCTCTGTCCTTAAGGGGGGACCCCATTCTCTGTTGAAGTATGCTACTAGCCTTCCTATCATATAAGTCTTCTCTTCCCATTTCAGTTCAATGGACAGCCTAGGAGGGAGTCACTGAAACCATCAGGGGAAGCCTCCAGGTACCCTTAAGGATCCCTGGAATCAGTCTGATTAAGGATACTGTGATGCCTTTCTGTGAACCCTAGATAGGACCAGCTGCAATTTGGCTTTCAGATGTGCATTTTCATGACCTTATCTGTAGGCATAAAATTTTTGCAACCTTCTTTTAATAAGGTTTCAACCTTTCCTCTAACCCACCACCAAACAGAGTTAGTGGAAAGGTTATTAGTATATGAGGGAAGTGGACCTATTCAACAATAGTTCTTTGGGGGCTGAGCTCAATCTTCTTGGACAGCTGTTCAGTCTTGTAGCAAACAACAAATATGATTCAGAAGCTGCAGACCACAGGCAAGAACTAGCAGCTACAGTCCAGTCCTTTCAGCAAGCAGACACCAGGCAACTGTATTTCAACCATGTAGAAAGAGAGGAAAACAGGGAGACAGAGAGACTGGGAGAAAGAGAAGCTGATTACTCTTAATAGGCCTATATCAGGTTAGCTAATACTGGCTTTATTAAAGCATTATTGTTATTGGTAACTACTTATATAATATTTATGTAGTCACTATCTCATTGTAGTCTTCATTAAATCTGTTTGTATGAAATATACAGCAATCAATACAATCCATATAGAAAGACAGGAAAGTAAGAGGAAAACAAAGATCAAAATGAAAATCTTGAGCCTCCTCATATAGCGCCGATACATAAGGGTTTGACTATTAGTACTGTGAAGTTTCTAGAATTGGATCACTAAGATATTTGTAAGTTTGTACAATACTTTATGCTGAGAAGGGGCTGATGGCCAGGGTTAATGTTGATGTTTGCTCTTGGGAAAGTGATCAGAGAAATTGCAGGCCAGAGTTTAATGTGATGAGTTGTCTCTTCAACAGTACTCTCATGGAGGAGTATTTAATGTAAATTGCATTGATTGTATACCTTATTAAGTGTGTAGTGTTTTGAAATCTGGCATGTCAGTTATGGAAGTCTATCAGCCAGCTTTTATTTTAGTGTCCTGAGAACCTTGGTATTCTAAAAGTAGCTTACAAGTACTGGAAGAAATGAGTCAGGCTTTAAACAGAAGCAAGAGGTAGTGGGCTTCATTATTGCTGGTATAACAGCTTTAATTACATTAATTGCTAGCACCACTGCTTTTGCAATTGCTTTGACACAAGAAGTTAAGAGAGCTACTTTTGTTAATCATTTAGCAAAAAAACAAAACAAAACAAGAAAACAAACAAAAAAATGTTACTAATGTGTTGAATATACACAAGAGGATTTAGATAGGCATTTGGAAAAATGGATTGATGTTATTTATCCTATTCAAATTATTGGAAGCAGGTTCACAATTTAAGAGTAAGGGGCCATCTCGAGAGCCATACCAAATACCATTGGATTCATGTTAGTTCTAGATTTTACAGTGATAGTTATTTTAATTAGGAAAAAGTTTAAGATACTTGCAATGTATTTGGCATAATCTTAACACCTCTCTGGATGATTTAACTTTACATAGTGTGCTTATGAATTTCAAGAATGCTGCTATGCTGAGTGTTGATGCAGTAGCTACTGCTGATAAAATTACCCATGGCCTAAGGTCAGTATTTCTATTTTGGTCAAGCTTCAAGAATGGCATATATAGCTTGATCATGCTACCCCTTTTTGTCCTGGGAATACTTTTATTCCTACCCATCATGTAAAAGCGTGCCTTTAACAACATCAACATGTTGCAGCCAAGTAGCATGACTTGAACCTGAAAATGGACCACCAGGAAGAGTTAGTAAATTAACAGACTGGAAAGCCAAGGACAGGAAAGTTTCTTCACAGAGCACACCAACCTAAGACAGAAGTACATTGATTTTGGTAATACATATTCTATGATCGGTAAGGAAGGCATTCTTGTCAGAATGACCTAAGATAGGCTCAGTCTTGTTAATGAAATAAAAAAGGGGGAGAGGTGGGAAGCCTTTGGGGCTGCTTGGAAAGAATCTGACATTGGCCAAAGACAAGGAAATGAGTTGCTTGGCAGGAATATGACATTGGCCAAGGACAAGGATGTAGGCTTCAAGTAGGAATCTGACATTAGGCTAGAACAAAGAAGCAATTTCAGACATGAATCTAAATTTTAGGCTAGAACAAGGAAGTAGGATTCAGACATGAATATGACTTTGGACTAGGACAGAGAAGTTGGCTCAGATATTTTGGTCATCCTGATAAGCCCTTAGAAACAGTGATCATGGGAGTGTTCACAGAATTTTATTTATTGCTTGCTTGTTCTTTGACTCTTTGTGTTTATTATCTTGCTTGTTCCTTGACTATTTGCATCTATTGTATTGCTAGTCTCTCAACCTAGAACTGACCTTAATACTTAGATTTAATTATAATGGTATAAAAGCAAAAAGGAGGAGGTGAGATGGGATGGGAGGGTTCTAGGGAGGGGAAATGGGGAAAGGGGATGACATCTGAAATGTAAATAAACAAAATATTCAATAAAAAAAGATTTCTCAATAGCTGGGTTTTTTTCCCCTCTTAACATTTGTCATCACATATGGCTCACATTAAACTTAACCATGAGGATGGCTGTTACATTCCTTCAATTACAACCCAGACCATCCTACACAAGCACCCATGCCTTACGCTTAGGGTAAAGATGGATGGGCTTTGAATGTGATGTTATATTCCCTAAATAACTACATATAAATAACTGTTGTACAATTTTTAGGTGAGCAGAGAGATGCATACATGGATAATGATCTGAATTGAAGACAAGATTCTCAGTTTCTCATGAAAGTAGAGCATTTAGACAAGTGTGTAGTAAACTGGGTGCTTCTACCTCTGATCTTAGAAGGTGAGGGTGTAATCTCCAGTAAGGTGGTAAGTCTCACTTCTCTCAACATTTAGGGACAATTCAACTCTAGCATACAGGATAATGCACAACTGAAAATTCTACATTTCCATTGTAGTCCAGTTCTCAAATCTGCCCAAGTTCATTGATTCATTGATTCATTCATTCATCCAACAAATTGTATTTAGCATCTAGGTTAAAGAATGATGTGCTATTGACCTTTTCTTATATCTACATTCATTCTATGTACTTGTAGAATAATTAATTTGGAATATTCTTTCACAAAGGTGCCAGGGACCACATCCTCATATACTAAAGAACCTCAAGTAGGATTACTTGGGGCTAAGTTCATGGCCAGCCTTGGCAACATGGTAGTTGACTAACTCTAAAGGTGAAAAAAGAAATCTGAATATATTTCCACCAAAAGTAATGGGTTAGTAAAGACAGCAAAACAATTGATATTACTGAATAGGATGATAAACTACTTAGGTTCTAAATATTGGAAGGCAGCTGTAAAAGGGGCTTTTGCTTGAAGTTGGTGATCTGTGGCTGCTGCTGCCAACTCTTCCTCCTTTTCCATCTTCTCCTCCTTTTCTTTTCTTTCCTTCTTTTCTTTTCTTTTCTTTTCTTTTCCTTTTCTTATTTTCCATGTAGTTCCTAAGAGTAGAAACATAGGGCATTTCTCTCATGGTGCCTGCTGCTAGTAATATCCAACCAACTCAACAAATGTGGTTGCTGACTTCCTTGGTACTAAAAAATTAACCTTAAAGAACTAGTATTCGCTAGCAGCATATTTGTTATCCAAGTTCAGGCTAGCTTTGTATTGCCTATTGGATTTTCTCATGATGTATAAAAAAGAGCACCTGCCTATTGATAGTTCCTATTAATTAAAGGTAAGGTATACTTCACAACATGCTCAGAGGCAAAATAATAGGACCCTGCATTGTGTCAAACCCTCAACAAGCAAAGTTCAGCAACTAATGTTCTCTATGGCTTTTACTTCTTTCATGACAAAAAAAAATGTTGATTTTTTTTTTTTTTACTCCTGTAGAGTCAGAGATACACAACAGCTATTGGAGGTAGCCAAATAAGTTTAAAAAATTAAATAGCAAGAGAAATGTAACATCCCTCAAGCAAAATTGCTGCTTAAGCCTTCAAATATTTTCTATTTTTTTAAAGAATCTATGAAGTATTAATGCAGCAGAGATGTATAATATCAGTAAGTATTAGCGACACTCTCTACCCTTGAAGTCATCATGTATGCTTGTCAGTAACACCATCTCATACACATGGAGCTACCTATGCTCCTCCTGCCCTGGAATTGCAAGCATGTGCCACCACACTCAGGTTCTGACTTGTTCATGGGTTCTGAAGGTCAATTCTACTCCTTGCACTTTCAAGGGGAACAATTTACCAGTGGAGCTGAGCTACCTGCCAAGCCAGAATCATTTTAAATATTCAATTCCAGATATCCATAGTTGAGGAAACCTCCTGGTAAGGAATTTCCCCATTAAATGTTTAGATAAATTCTCAAAACTATGTGACTTCTGTTAAGAGATGTAGCTCAGTTGGTTGGGTGCTTATTTGGAATGGATAAAACCCTGGATCTGACCTCAGCACTGTAAACAACTCGACATGGTTGCCCACAATTATTACTAGACACAAAAAATAGAGGAAGGAGAATCAGAAGTTCAAGGTCACCCTCATCTACATGGTAATCTTTAGGTCTAGACTACAGAAAAATCATATCTCAAAAAAGTAATGCAATACCATCTTGCCTAGGTAGTTGTTGAGGTAACTTTTAAAGATATTGTGAAAATCAAATATATACCACACAAGGAAGTTTGAGCCTTTTCTGCAATACTGTTTAATCATGCAAGTGATGGTAGAGAATCTGAGAGGAATTGGGTTCATGTCCCTCCTTTCTAGTGAATCATGTGACAAGTAGATGTATGAACACCAACATCATACCAGGGCATCATAGCAAAATCTTGGTAAAACTGGCTACTAAATTTAGTTGCAGAATATGTCTAAATCTGATTTGCAATATCAGTGTCACTTAGTAAGACCCTTGTGAGACATTTTGCTCATCTTTTATAAACTGAATTGGAATATGACATTAGTCCCCAGGAGCTGTCTGTCAGCATAGACTTCAGGAATATTTAACCCTGGACAAGTTATGTGACTGCTCTGACTCCAATTTTCTCTTCATAAAATGTGTATAATAACTACTGTGATATAGGATTCTTGTGGACAATAAGAAAATAGGTTTATACCTAGACTCTTGGCAACTTTGTTTGTTTTTCCTTCCAACCTTCTCCACTCTTATCCCTTCCAACCCTCAACATTAGACAGGGCAGAAAGAAGGTTAGACTAGAAAGGAGGTATCAATATCATTAGACTCCTTCCTGCTGAATAGGAGTGTCAATCCTTGTGGCAGTTTTGATCTTTGTAGTCAGAATATCTCCAACCAGCAAACAATAGCAACAGCAACCAGCAGCACCAGGAGGAGCAGCAAGGGCCACATCCCTCTGAAGGCTCTCAGGTGATACACTCATGCAAGAGTCCCCAGAATTCCATACATCACACACTTGCAAAAAAGTATCTGCACCTAAGCAAATTCACGTCCCTTGCCAGAGCATGAGGAACATTCTAGTCTGCTGCTGTGGACAGTCTGAAGCAGCCCCATATCCCATATCTCACACATCTGGGATTAAAACAAAAACATATTCTTATCACATTTCTATGTTTTTAAAGAAACCAAAATTCTCACTACAAGGTTTTATGTGTAATATTTAATGCTATGCATGTTCGAGAGTATACATATCAGAGATAATCACTATAACCATGCTACTAATTTTTTATTAAACTATAATTTGCTACAGAAAAAGAGACAGATCACAATCAATGAACCCAAAGGTGTATGAAGTCTGAGTAAGTTAACCCATGTCTCTATGAGTTCTCTCTGGTGGAATTTCACAGGACATAATTTGAGAGTCTATCTCCAGACTGAAAGTAGTACTGAGCCATGACACATTGACTATATTGTCCCCAGGGACGCACATTAGACCTTGCATTTGTTCAAATTGAAGACTGAATCCAGGCTCTCAAGTTTGCGGGCTCGCACTCTATCGCTCAGCTGTGCTGCTAGCCCTCAGACATGCACTAGTGTTTAAGCTAGCCACAGTTTCATTTGTAGTAGCCAGGAAGTGACAGACCCACATTCTAGATGTTGAAAAGAAAAAAAAAATGGGCCTAAACCAGCTGTTTATAGAAATGGCGTAAGTTATTCCCATTGAGCCACCATTAGCTTACAAACTTCTAAAATTCAAGTTTTCAGAACCCAACCAGGAGCCAATTAATAAGCAGGTCTTTCTATGGATATGATCAAGCCTTACTTGTTGCTTCATTTCTGCAAAGCTTCATTTGAAAATATTTACAACGTACAGAATGCATATGAAGTAATGACTTTTACTCTGACTCCTTCTTTTAGTTTTTACTTTGCACTAATTCCTCATGTATTTGACTTTTATATCTTCAATACACCTATTTTTATAAGATTACAATAAGTATTTATATTTTAAGTAACTTTTTAAATAATAAAAATATTTATTTTTTAATATTAATTAGTGTTACCATAGTTGCCATGATTATTATTGCCTTATTTTATCCTAATACAAAGCATTCATAGATCAACAGAAATTACAAGTGACCAAATTTCACATCTAATTAGCAACTGTAGTCTTACCTACTCATGAGTTTCTTCTGAACAATGAATTTCTTCTGAACAAACTATCTGGGGGAAAAACCTATAGCAGACATCTTGAAGTAGTTACTAGGTCCAGGTGCTGAGGGCCCAAACCACTGAACTTTGAAGAACCACAGTCCTGTGAAGCACACTTAGAAACCCAGCCAGTTCTTTCACTACTTTCCATGATAACTTAGGAATGTTTCTTGACGTCTTCTGTGCGTCAGTTTCCCTCTCTTATGATAGGACTAATTACACTTGCCTACCACACATTTTTTGAAGCATTAAGTCAAATAATATTTCTAAACCCCCTAGGTCTGACACATTAGTAAACGCTAATATCCTTGTGTAAGTTTTGATTTGCATCCAGCATTGCCAATCACTTCAGTCGTCAATTCTCAAGCAAGTATCCATGTGCTCCAGACCTCAATATGCCATCTCTATGGTCTGCATGAAGAGAATCCCACTGTGTAAATGAGACTTGGGACAGCTAGGCCCTCCATCAATGCATTGGCAACACAGTTGCCAGACACTGCAGAGCTAATCAGGGCAGGACTGGAAGGTCATTAGGACTAGCTAAAGTCATGATGGTGGAGCAGGCAATATGAGATTAGAACCTTTACACGAATGAGCACAATTAAGAGAGATTCCCTGCCTGCATATTTATATCAAAGAAAAGCCACAAGGGAGCACAGTGAGGAGGTGATTGTCTGGAAGACAAAATGGTTTCTCATTAAAAACCTATTGTGTAGTGTCTTGACCTCCCAAAGAATGAGAAATAAGTTTCTGCTTCTTGACACTACCTAGAATATGATGCTTCATTGTAGTTACTTCAATTGAGTAAGAGGCCTCTGCCTCTCTAAATTTTCAGTGAGAGTTATAGGCTTCCCCATTGCTTTATGAAAACTGAGAAAGTTCCAAAACCTTTAGCTCACAGTCATAGATTAGGAAGCTGAAATTTGAGTTACACACATAATATTGAGCCCAATACTGTTAAATCTAGCATGGCTTCACACTTGGAAAACTGACTAGGGTGGTAAGAAAATGAAGAAAGAACACATACACACACACATACACAGAGAGAGAGAAAGAGAAAGAGACAGAGACAAAGAGAGGGGGGATCTGGGGTTAAATGGGCCATGCTTGCACTGATGGAGCTTCACCATCTACCACCACAACCTGGAGCATCAGCATGCTTATTATGTACAGCATGAGGGAGGGGCTAACTAGCCCTGAATAAGAGGGCTTAGGCTATAAACATCTGAAAAGAGAATGCTACACTTTCTAATTTTAGCTCACAATGTTCAATTATCTCTAAACACTTGTATTGGCACACACTGTCAACCTTCACACCATGGACCTGAGAAAGGTTTGCCCAGCCCTTTGAATCACATTCCAGAGAGACGGTCTTATCCTTCCTATGGGTCTGAGACTTTGGGTCCTTGACATGGTTGTAACCATATCAATAATACATATTCACTTATGATTTCCTCAGCTCTATACACCTTCTCTCAAAGCTTCCTTGGCTCCTACAAGTTCAAAGTTTAAAGAAAATCCACCGTTATTTCTGTATTTAACCTGTTCCTTAAATTGCTTTTCAAAAAGAAGCCTCCAGTTAAATTGATAATGTGTACTCCAGCTCATTATTTTCTTTAATTGGCTCTCTATTCTTCAGACCTATAGGTGTTTGCAAATGGTGCTTATTCTTTTTCATATTTCTATATTTACTTAGAGACTGTAGTCACTGAGAATTTTTCTACTGCAGTTCATTTGACCCAGAAAAAAAAGCAGGCTTTCTAATCAACAGTCATTTGGGACATTTTTAAGTTATTCTTGAAGCTTAGTGCCCCATCCAGCCGGTGAAGTGTCTTCTGTCCTTTATGTGCCTACTGTGTGATGGGCCTTAGGACTACCCTCACATTAGCATCCTTCCTCTGAGTCTCATATCTGAAACAGGAAGTCTTGCTTGCATATCTTTGCTCTGATAAAAGTTTGAAGCTCACAAGATGATTCAATTCAGCAGCATCTTCTTCAGTCCACTGTGAAGTAGTGTTCATCAGGCTCTATCCAATCAGATACTACAAGTAGTTTCAGATACAGATAGACTTCTAACAGGTCTTTGGGTTATTCTCTACCATTAAAGGTAAAGGAACTATCCTATCCTACACCCACAGTCTATTCCAAGTCAACTCTGCACAACATAAGCTTTGTTCGTTTGTATGTTTTCCAAGAAAATAAGTTCAACTGCCAGGTAACTTGATACTGTTTTGTTTGAGGGGAGATAAACTTTGGAAAGAATTACATTTTTAGATATTTTGTTATTTATTACTGATAATATTAACAGTTCGTTTCTCTGATAACATGCAAATGATATGGAGAAGATCAAGGCAATTTAATTCTCAGCATAGATAAGGGTGGGGATTACAGAGACTGTTAGCTGAGAGGCCATTATCAATTAATGGTTTCTTGACCGAGGGCATCAGTTGTGTTTTTTTTCTTCTTTTGTTGTTTTTGTTTTGTTTTTTAGAGATAAGCACCTTTGATAGACTACCCATGTGACTCTATACATGTATCCTCATGCTGGAGGTACTGGACCCCAGTGAGTTTAAAAGGAAAGCACATGAAATTAGGAAAGGAAGTGGTAGCTAGCTAGGAGAGCAAGAGAGAAGAAAATGAGAGCTTAATGAAAACTCATTATATGTGTGAAGGAAATCCTCAAACAGTAAGAACTATACTTTAAAAAAAAAAAAAGATTGTAACATTAGCAGTGTTGATTAAACATTTTCCATAGGATATTGGGATGGAATTTGGAGATGAATCCTGATTCTAAGAATTGTTGACTGTGGGTTTGGTTAAAGTAAAACTTTGAAGGTCCATCCATTTCACTGAATTGGTAGAGAAAATGTAAACCCTCATGATAGTCATGAAACCAATTGCTTAGAAAAGTTGTTTAGAATAGACCCCAATGCTGAGTAACTACAAATTAATTATTTGTACAGGAAAACAGAATTATTTCAGGGTGGGAAACAGCACATCTCTTCTTAGACAGAGAGACTTGCTACTGGGCAAGGATCTTATGCTCAAATATTTATTTATGACTCTGCAATATGCAACTTCGCATGTACATCAAGTGGGAAAATCTGGGAAGGGTAAGGCCCCAGCACCTGGAGAGCACCCTGTGACTGTTCAGGAACCTGTCATTTCACTGGCGAATAATCTGTTTTTCTTAAAAGGAGTGAAAATAAGGATTTTTATAACATTTCCTTATTGAAGAACTCTGAATTGTCCCTTGAGAAACATTGTATATTTTACTCATCAACTCCTCTCCTGGCCAGTTAGTTTGAGATTTCAAATGAGAATATTGAAAATGTTACATTGTATTATAAATGCAAATCAACAATCTCTGGAGTAGGGAGGCTACTATCACAACAACCAGTAAACAATTATCTTAATTTTATATGTTGTAGACTATTTTATTTCAAAATGAGAGTGTAACTTTCTGCATATATCTCTCCCATTGCACTCAGTTCAGAGGAAACAGAAAAAACAAACAAGCAAAGAAAAAAAAACACAACTCAGATTCAGAGTTCTGAGATAGCATGTATTTTCTAAAAATGTTGGGCTTATAGTAAGTCATGCTGAACTTGCTGATGCCAGAATTTCCTATTTCCTTCTTACCCCATTTAGGTGAGTGTGGGTTCTTAGCTATGGTTCAGGGCCGACTGCAGAGTGGAGCATAAGAATAGGAGTCCCTTAGATAAGACACTGTACATTATGGTATTTAAACAGTTCTGTTATGCAAGCACTTTGTTACCATTTCATTTAGAAATTATTTTATTTTATTCCAATTTGATATTTGCAAATATTATTTCTTAAAGTTACAATGTAGAACACTGGGTGATATAGGCATCAGGAAATAATGCAATTTATTTTCTTAAATTAAGGATTGTAAAATATTGGGACAATTAAAAAATACATTTTGGGGTCTCCTCACATCAGCTGATTGATCATAGTGTTTATGAAATCAACAGAAGGCAAACCAGGACAGGAAGCCCTCAAGGAATATTAAATGCTAAGGTGATGCAGGAAAACACCATGACAGAGAGGAGGAAGAATGTGTTACAGACCACTATGTGAACTTGGTTTACAAACTTTTACTGTACACTGACATACATGGTTCCATTAACTCATGTTACAAAAAGTGACATCATAACTTTTTCTTTTTAATTCTTTAATCTTTTTGTTATAGTCTAGACTTATACGCTTCCCAGTCCACCCTCTGACTGTTCAACATCCCATACCTCCTCCACCCCCCTTGTCTGCAAATGGATGTCCCCTGACCCACCAGACCTCTGCACTCCCTGGGGCCCCAAGTCTCTCGAGGGTTAGACACATCTTCTCTGACTGATTCCAGACCCAGCAGTCCTCTGCTGTATGTGCATTGATGATCTCATATCAACTGGTGTATACTGCCTGGTTTGTGGCTCAGTGTCTGAGAGATATTGGGAGTCCAGGTTAGTTGAGACTGCAGGTGTTCCTATGGGATTACCCTCCTCCTCAGCTTCTTCCAGCTTTTCAATGCATGTACAATGTGTATTGATAAAATCCAGGTGATCAAAATTTCTGTCTCCTTATACATTTGCCTCTTCTTTGTATTTATGTATTTAAGCAACTTTCTTCCAGTCCTTTATACAATATGTAACAAACAATTCTGAACTATACTCACCCCATGAGTTGTAGAACACCAGGCATTATTCTCCTAATTAACTATATGGTTGTATCTATTACCCAGCCTCCCTTTCTGAACCTATCTTCTGGCTTCTGGAAATTATAATTTTATTATTTATTCAGGTCATTTTTCTTAGATATTTAGTAATTAATTGTGAATATGGGATCTTTTTTTAATCACATCAAACTATATCTCTTGAAAGCAAAAAAAAAAAACAAACTATACAATTGTACTTAAGGAAAATAACTGGATTTGTAGCATCCACACTTTGACCTTCTTTCTTGATCTTTGAGTTGTAGCATGGATATTCATATGATCTTTGAGTTGTAGCATGGATATTCTGAGTTTGGGACTAATATCCACTTATCAGTGAGTACATACCACTTATGTCCTTTTAGATCTGGGTTGCCTCACTCAGGATTATATTTTCTAATTTCATACATATGCCGACAAAGTTCATGGAGTCATCATTTTTAATAGCTGAGTAGTATTCCATTGTGTAAATATACCACATTTTCTGTATCCATTTTTCCATTGGGGACATCTGGGTTGTTTCAAAATTTCTGGCTATTATAAATAAGGTTGATATGAACATAGTGGAGTATGTGTCTTTGTTGTCTGTTGGAGCATCTTTTGTGTATATACCCAGGAATGGTATAGCTGGGTCTTCAGGTAGAGCAAAGTGTGGATTCTTCAAACCCACTTAGTAGGAGGAATGAAATAATCACGGGAAGAAGAGGGAGGGAGGGATCTGGATGGTAGAGGGGAGAGGGAAGGAAAGGGCAAAGGAAGACCAGGTATGGAAAGAGACAGGAGAGAAGTCCAGAGAGCCAGAAAAGATAGGTAGCAGCACAGGGTGTGGAGTGAGGGTGGGGAGGCTTTGGGAACCACTAGAAAGTCCCAGACACCAAGGATGAGTGAAGCTCCCAGGACCCAATGGGAATGACATTAGCCAAAATACACAATAGTAAGGAGATAGAACCTGAATAGACTTCCTCCAGTAGATAGACATGGCCTCCAGTGGAGGGATGGGGCAAGTAATCCATCTAAAAATCTTTAACCCAGAATTGTCCCAGTCAAAAGGAAATGTGAGGACAAAAATGAAGCAGAAGCTGAAGGAAAGCCCATCCAGAGGCTGGCCTACTGTGCAATCCGTTCCATCTGGAGACACTAATCTCCAACACTATTGCTAATGCCAAGATGTGCTTGCAGACAGGAGACTGGTATGGCTGTCATCTGAGAGGCTCTACCAGCACCTGACTAAGACAGTCAACCATTGGGCTGAGCCCAGAAACCCCAATGGAAGAGTTAGGGGAAGAGTTGAAGGAGCTGGAGGGGATTGCAATCCCATAGGAAGAACAACAATATCAACTAACTGGATCCCTTAGAGCTCCCAGGAACTAAACCACCAACCAAAGAGTATACATGGGCCAGTCCATGGCTCCCGCTATATATGCAGCAAAAGACTGCCTTATCTGGAAGGGGAAAGGGAGGGGTACTCGTCCTGTGGAGGCTTGATGCCACAGAGAAGGGGGATGCAAGAGTGGATGGATGGGTGGGGGAGCACCCTCTTATAGGCAAAGGGAGGGAAAGGTATGGGAGACTTTGTGGAGGGGAGACTGGGAAAGCAGATAACATTTAAAATGTAAAAAAATAAAGTGATTAATAAAAATAAATAAATAAATAAATACATACATACATAAATAAATGGTTTTTTTTTTATTAATACTGAGTATTAGAATATAGCACCTTCAACTTTATTCAGGGAACCCAGAGAGATATTTTTAACTTTTATTTATATTCCCTTGCAGTGCTTAGCCTCTCAGCCTAAGCAAGAATTCAGATTGCCAGTCAGAGGGGTTCTGGGTGGCCCCTCTCTGCTTGGTCTAGGGGAAGAAGTCTCCTCTTTTAGGTTGGGTGGAGATGGGTTTTGGGAACACCCTGGATAGAGTAACAACTCATCTTGAGTCTCGTGGTCCTCCATAGCTAGCTTATGCTAATGTATCTAAATAGGTTTTGCTACCAAATTATCTATCTGTTGTTTCACAAAGTTAGTCAGCCTATTTAAGGCCAGGACCAAAAGAAATCAGCAAAAATAACCCAATTAACGGTTCCAAATGGGAGGAAGTAGAGTTGACAACAATGGAGAGGCTGAAAACCAATCCTTGTACCAGCTCTCATCTTTCTCTTTCTATCTCTGTCATTTCTCAGGGCCTTCTCTGACCTTTTTCATGCTCTCTTTAACCATCCCTGTCTTGTCTATGTAAGAGCAACATTCTTCTTTAAGGGCTGTGCACAGTCAAGAGCTGTACACAGTCTTTTCTATTGTAAAAGAGTAAATCAAGTCCAATAAAGCCTTTGCAATTTTTGGAGATCATTTCAGACAGCAAAATGAGGGATTTCTTCAAATTAGTGATGTCAATCTCTAGCTGTTTGATGTCCTTGTCAATGGTCCATCAAAGGTCTGAGTAGTATAAGTCTGGAGGACAGCATCAGGATTAGAACTTCTACCAGCAGACCTCCAGGTGTTTCATTTTTACCTGGAAAGAAAAAAGAAAGGAATTCTCAAAGAGATTTCTCTTTCTTGGAGGTCAATTGTTATTTATCTTATTTATAGTTGGGCCTGGCTTTGTGGGGGTATCTATTTATTTCATTAATCTTTTTTCTAGCCATTTAGCTGTGTCTTCTGTGGTATCAAACAGGCATATCAATCCTCGCCCCATATGAGAACTGGGTCCGGGCATTCCACTTAAGGGTGAGAGGGTCTTTCCACATAGCTGTGGCATAGTTTTTATTGAGACCATAGTTTTATTGGTCTCAGCGATGCCAAATAAATAAATAAATAAATAAATAAATAAATAAATAAATAAATGATTTTTTTTTAAAGTAAAATAACTGTCATTCCAAAATCTTCATAAAACGATGTGGGCTAGAGGGGAAAAAAATGACATCAATACATTATACATCTTAACGTGTAAATAATACACTTATTTATTCAGCAAAACTTTATTATTATTTATACCATAATAGTAGGCTGGCCAATGCTACTGGAAGTACTGGGTAGCTAAGATACATGCCATCCTGTAGTCACATAGACACACACATCAGAAACTTGCTGAAGTAATCCAACCTAAAGGTCGCAGGAGAGGCAAACAGGACTTGTTTGTAGATTCTTATCGGTCTGTACCCTTTACTTGATATTTTTGAAAGTTTATCTTTGCTGGCATTTATAGAATCAAGCGAGATTGGTTCTTACTTCTGTAGTTGAATTTGAAAGAGTGGGTTAGAAACGAATGAAGATGAATTCAGGTGTTTCTTAGAGACAGCTAAAAAATCTGTTTTTTTTTTTTTTTTTTTTTTTTTAAGGTTGTGTTAAGATTTATAGGAAGCTTCATTAGATATTCCTAACAAACCTGTAAAAATGAATACTCAAAGTCAACACAGTCAAAGGAGAATGCATTACCTCACTCTTAAAGGATACCACTGAAATGAATAAATTTTTGATAAATTATCAAATGAGGTGTCTGGGAGAACATCTTGCCGAAACTAAGAATTGGTGTTTAAAAAAAAAAAATGGCCTGTGACCCTGTGATGGTGGGAAGACAAATCAGAAACAGAGCTGACTACAGTGAAAGAAGAAAACTGTAATGAACTAAAAGTGGTCCTGAACACGTGTGTACATAAGAATGAGCATTACTCTTGGAAAAGAGAGAGAAAGGAAAGCGGAGGCAGCAGAGATGCTTATTAAAAGATTAAATATGCTAACCTGACAATGCCAAAGTTCTGAAGTTATAGGACCATGTCCTATAGGAGAGATCCTGCACTGCACTGTCGTATTTACTGCATGGAGCTGAGTACATACATGTGTGCATTTACAGGGCTTGTGTAAATTAACCATGGCTCCTAGGACTAAGGAATAACTATACACAGGCATTACTCTAAAAACTTCATTTTAATGTTTCTCCTGTCACAAGAGACTTGCCAAGCGGATATTATTATTATTGTCATTTCTATATAGTAAAACCAGATCTCAAAGAAGTCAACTGGTCTCCATGAAGCTGTACGATTGTAAATGATGGAATGGCAATTTAGACGCAAGTGGCACAAATCCATAAATCCTAATAACAACTTGAACCTCAGGCTTCAGTTTACATAACATCACTGAAAATAATGTTCCCTGACATTGAATTACCAGAACCTGAGGATATACGAAGTTTTACAGATTGGTTCCAGAGTTCTTGTTACTTGTTATCAGTAAAATAGGTATAAGTAGTTGTGGGGTTGAAAGGCTAGGCATGAAAATAGTTGGTCTACAGCGTCTAGACAGCATTGGAAGCTGAATGTGTGTCCTACTCCTTCCTTTCTGACTTTGCTCATAGTTCACAGTTTGAGGGACTCTTCAGCTGAATCATCGAAGTGTAAACACACAGTGAACACACAGCCAGGGCCTGCCACAGCAGGACTAAGGAAAACAAGAGTACTGATTAGAGTGATCCAAAGGTCGAAAAACTTCATCTTTACTGTTTTGCGTCTTCCCAGTCCATTAGTGATGTCATGCCGTGATGACTCAGAATGGAAAATTAGCAGTTTTAGTCAAATTAAGGCTGTTGTTGGAAGCAGAGTTCCCTGTTGTTAACCCCAGCAAAATCCAGGAAAGAAGCACGTATGGAAATGTCTATTTGTGTAGGTCTATTGGCAGAGAAAATGCACCCTGGGAAATGCTGATCTTGTTTGATAGTAAAGGCAGTGTTGCACTTTAAGTGTTCGGTGGCTACTTACATACTTATAAGGTTTTTTTTTCTTTTTCTTCTCCCACTCAGAATGAGTTTTCCTCTTCATTATTTTCACAGCTGTATGTATTTTATCCCAACAGATGCTACTGGAACTTCCAAATTTGCCACAATTAGAGCCAGTGTAAATGGTAATCGAGGGTGGTAGCTTACAAAAAAAAAAAAAAAAATAGCTCCGATTCCCCAGATCTGGAAACACAAAGCCCATCTTGTTCCAGTATCTTGCTCACAGCCATAATCACAGGCTTCTTTCACAAGCGTACCTGACTGTGCAGTTGTATGTACAAAACAGCCACAAACAGGACGATCCTGCAGACAGTGTGCAGAGAACCTGAACTGAGCTCTAAGCACACATGATCTGTATATTTACCAAGAGATTTTATTTGTTTACTTAATAAATAATATAATTAATGTGCATATCTTTAATTAAAACATAAGTACAGTGCTTTCTATGTTCCCTTTCCTCTCTCCAGATCCTCTCAGTTTCCCTCTCTCCCACTATTTCCATATTCTCTTTTTCAAAATTGATAGTCTCTTCTTCCTGAAATTTACTGTTGCACACACACACACACACACACACACACACACCAAACATGCGTGTGTACGAGTATGCATGTATTATGTATGTATGCATTTGTATGTGTGCACAAATAAGATAACAATTTCCTAAACTTGTTTTTGTTTGTGTGTAAGTGGTTGCAGGGCTAAGCACATTATATTGGACAACCTATTAGGGGAATCATTCAGCGTCATCTCTTTTCCTCTCAGCAATCATCAGTTGCCTGTAGATCCTTGCCCTGGGTGTGCCCCTGTGGTATTTTTCTTCTTCTGCAATCACATATTTACTAATATTGCACTGTCAGATCTTGATTGTGCATCCATTTCTAAAGAGATTTTCACAGAATACTTCATGGAATTCTGAGTCTTAAAATCGTTCTTCCCCTCTGTGAGTCATAGATGAAGGGGCTTGATGTAGATATATCTATCAGGTCTGAATACGGCATGATCCATCTATCTCTGTATTTGTCCTGTCATAGTTTTCTGTATGGTCTCCCTCCTTTGGCTGTAAGAATTTCTTTGATGAAGGGTGATAGCGAAACTTTTCTGTGGTATAGGGAGAGGATTTAGAATGTAGTTAGGAATTATACCAGTCTAGAACAATGGTGGTAGTCAATGCTCTTCTAAGATCCATGACCTCATAACTAGGAAGCTGGATAGATTTCCAGTAACAGGTATGATTTTCCTCTGTGGAATGAACCTTAAGTCTAATTGGACAGCTGCTAGTTACCACCAATATATAAGTATCACTTATTGCACCTTTATGAATATCTTGCCATGCTAGTCCTTATGGTTCATAGGTAAAACATCTAGATATAATTATTAGTAACTTCCCTCCATTGGCATTTTATGTAGTATTTTCTGATACCATGGAAGTAAGACCACAGGAAGAAGGCTTTCAGATTAGATCCAGCTCTAATAATCCAAGTCCTAGGTTCTGTTTGTTGTCTTTATTAGTAAGGGTTTACCCTCATCCTCTGAGAGGCAGCCAAGGCTCAATAGTTTATACTGCTAAAGGTATCACACAAACTACCCCAACCAACCATTCTAAAGGAGATTTCTTGTCACTGGTATTAGGTTTTTTTAGTCTATGGTCCTTGTAGAGACCATTGACGCCTAGTGTCATGTATGCAGTTATATGCATTGTACATGTTTTGGGTAAATATAAAATAATTAATGTTTCCTTGAACAACTTTGGTGTTATTTATCCTCTCTCCTTGCCGATTGTTTCCTGCTTCATGTTGCCTATATTCTACTATTTTCTTTTTCAAGTACCCAGGCCTATGGTACCTTTATACTTTCATCTATTTGTGGTTACTTCACACTGTTTACTTATATCCAAGATTTGGAGCAAGAAATGACAAATGAAAGAGAATATGTGACATTTGTTTTTCTAGGTCCAAATTACTTCATTACATATAACCAGATTTTCTAATCCCGTTTACCTATAAAATTGATTTTTATACAGCTGAAGAGTATTCCATTTTGTGTATGTTCTGCATTTCATTATCCATTTATCCTTCAATGAGCATTCAGTTTTTTCCATTTTCTGGCTATTCTGAAGAAATATGAGTAACTGTCTGTAGAACAGAAATGTTTAATTCCATGTGCATCTAACAAGGAAAGTATAGCTCTATCATGTGGTAGATTTATCCTTTAGGTTTCTGAGGATCCTCCATACTTACTTCCAGAGTGGCTATACAAACTTCATTCCCACCAGCAGTGAATGAGGCTTCCCCTTTTCCCACAAATCCACCATCAAGAAAGTAGGAAGAGAATTGACTCAGGAATTCCCAACATTTTCTTCTCTGCTTTAAGATCATTAGAAGAGCTACGCATATTGATTTTTTAAAAATGAGGACCAGCAGAATAGCTCAGTGGGTAAGATGCCTGCCACTAAGCCTGACAACTTGATTGTATTCCTAGGACCTGCATGGTAGAAGGAGGAAACAGACTCCCACAGTTGTCATCTGACATTCGCAAACATTCAGTGCCACCTGTGAGCCATACATGCACAGACACACATGGACACATAATTAGGAAATATAATAAAACATTTGGAAAATAATAAATTTGACCTGACATTTTCTATGAAATCTGTGAAATGAACAATATCTCCATTTTATACAAACATTATGCATTTTAGAATGGAAAACTGACCTCTCACAGCTCCTTGTTCCACTAATGTCCTTTATTTCTATTGCTTTATTCTTTCCAGCGCATCACACTGAACTTTACTGGTAGTTCTCCTTTTTTCTCATATTGATCTGTAACAGTTCCTCGGCCCTTCGGTGTCTATCATAATCATGGCACTTCTGAAAACTATTGATGTTATTTTATGAAATGTTGAAATTTCTTAATTTAGATTTGTCTGATATTTCAAGATGTACTTTATGGTACTTTATCTAAAAACTGTATATATTTTCTCTTATCAAATTCACGATACACTATCATTATTGGCAATGTCAACCTTAATCACAGGTCTCCTATCCTGGATCTTATCAAGTACAGAATATATTTTCTTTTATCCAGTTTTAACACTTGAGGTTTCAAATTGAGATATTTGATCTATTTGGAGCTAATTTTATGTAGGGGAAAGATTATCCTGTGTCCATGTGTGCATGTGGGCTCACAGGTGGCACTGAGTGCTTATGGAAGTCAGAGAATTGTTCTTCCATTGCGTAGGCCCTGGGTATAGAACTCGGGCCATCATGCTTTGTAGAAGGCATATTACACACTAAACCATCTTTCTGCTCCTCAATATTTTAAAGCAATATGTTCCACATTGTCTATGATTTCATAGGAGAGAGAAAAATGTTGAGATTTTATGTGGATCAATTCTTTTCCTGCTTTGGGGTATTTATTTTACACCTCTTTTCACCTTCTTATTGTCTATATTTAACAATTTCTAGAACATAGTTCTTGCTTTTGATTCATACATACATGTACACATGTGTGATTTGTACAAAGGATAGTTAATTTTCAATATACTTGAATCTAGATTATAATAAGGCTCCATGATCCAGCTGCAATGACTTATCTAAGCATTTCTTTTCTGGTCATAGATTATCCATAACTTTAATATACCAATGTTTTCCAAATTGTTCTCACTAGGCCATATATGTCAAGTATTGCTACAGTACAGGAGACAAACAGAAAGCTACTTCTGGAGAGTAGTGATCTACTATAGAATGCTACCTCAAAGGGAGCATATCCAAGTGTTAGTATCCAAGCCCACTGTAATCAAGTTGCATATTACCCATGTTCCATAGCATGCCATCTAAGATGCCCTGTACCATCATACAATTTCTCTTGTCTCCTCTTGTGCCATTTCTCATTCCTCACAATATGGAGCATACATGATGAGACTGAAGATAAGAGTGTTGAAATGGATGACTAGGCTTGGCTGCTTCTTTGAGAATACATTGAAACTCATGGTGTACAGGGTATCTAGAATCCATACCAGGGCAGTCAGCAGTCAGGAAAACTCCAGAAACAAAAGAGCAAATCCTCTGTAGTCCCTTGTTCTTCTTCCAACCTTGTATTTCTTTACAGGATCCCCTATTGTCATATTACAGTTAGGAGCTGTTGGCCATGAAGTTAAGTGCTTTGAAAGCAACTGGGGCAGTGAACAAGCAAGTGGTGCATAGAAAGTCAGTCTTGGTAATATCAAGTATTGTTCAGAATAATCCATCTGGAGTTAAGAAATGGGAATTTGCAAACTGGAAAAGGATACATGAAATAGAATTATTCTGTTTGCTTCAGGTATCCTGTGGTGAGTTTAATTTTTATCTTTCCTAAACTCTTCTATTCATAACTTCATGTGCTACAACTGATTACAACACTGCTTTGCTGGGGAGTTTGGTGTCTGTTACAAGACATCCTTCTAAGGAAGATGTAAGCAATATTATGTTTTGTCCTTAGGTCTCAACCATATATGGAGGCATAATTACTCCAAAGGTAACTCTAGAGAACCCATGACTTTATCAGGCTTTCTTGTAGAGTATAAGTGAGAGCTGACTTATAGGTATGTAGGTGTTCCTCTCCCAATTGGAGAACACATAAAAAGCCTTTGGCCAACAGGAATGAGGGCTTCCCTGAGGCTGCATGGATGGAGCCCACTTTCCTAGTTCCCCACCATCCATGTGTTCTAGCCCCTCCCTGAGGTCATTTGCAATTAAGGCAGAGGTGGTAGGAAGTAGTTGAATATTAAGGTGAGAGTCTTGTGGCCCTTTCTACCTCTGTTAAGGATTATAAATAGTCAAGATTAGCTAAAATTACTTTCACAAGAATGTGAAGCTGCTCTGTCCAAGATGGTGGCTTTATTCCTAGTAAGACCATCACAACAGGTCAGTGAGAACAAATGCATGGCATTAAGACTCCAGGCGTTTTCATCAGTGTCATTCACAAACTGTGAGGGATGAGAGTACTTTTCAAATGCCATGGTATAGACAGATATGTGTCTAATTGTTTCCAATTGTCATAAAGAAGTCTGATTGAATTGACTCAATTGAGATGCTCATGGATAATATAACTACACAGGAAAAGTAAGGACAAAGTTGGATTTTATAAACCTATGTATAGAATCCAGTGAATTGTAAATCATAAAAAAATTGATCGGCGTTCGCATGCTTTAATGATTGGGAGGACAGAGGAGGTGATTTCAGTTGAGGTGTGTCTACAGAACTAGTTCCAGGAACAGACTACACAAGAGAACCTTTCAAAAAACAAACAAAAAAAACAAAAAAAAAAAACAAACAAACAAAAAAAAAGCACAAATTTATGGTCATGCTGAACTATGGTTTGTGTGACATACTGCTTAGGGAAATATACATTATAGAATCACCTGAAATAATCAGTTTTCCTAAAAGTAGACAAATGCATGTTCTGTATAAGAATGTTGTGAAGTTATAGCTGTGAAGTTCAGATGAAATGTAAGTAGTTTTGTTTACCTTTAGAGGGAGATGTTTATTGCTGCAACTGTCTTTTCATTATTCTATTTTCACAGTAAATAGGAAGGTGGAAATGGCTTACTTAGCTAAATGTGTAGACTTCTTACTTTAGACATTATATTCTACATGCATGCACACACACAAATTACTTCTGCCCCCAGTACTATATACCATTCTGAAGTACCAGGCAAAAGAATTTTGATTTGATTTTTATCTACTTTAAATATAAACAGAGCCAACAATTTCATACAAATTACATTTGCATTGGCAATACTGCCAAGCAGTCTCATTTTAGTGTTTCTATGGTATGAGAAAAGACTCAAGGCTAACTAGTACATTGCATAAAATAAAATGCCACATAGATTCTTATTCTTGCAACCTAAGCAAAGAAAATCCCATTAGCAAACGTCTCCAGTCATCTAGGCAAGTAGAGCACATCAGAGTGACAATCCAAAGAGCTGTTAAGGAAGAAACCATGAAGGTGCACAAGCTGGCTTCTCCATGTTCCGACAACCAAGCACAAAACAAAACTCACCTGGAAGACAGAAATCATGTGTACTTTGGAGCAAAAACAGGAAGCTAAATTTTGACATAAGGAAAATTGGGCTGGATACAGTTCTACAAGATCTGCTTTTCTTAATGGGCTTCAACTACATAATTATTGCTAAGACCTTTGTCCCAAATAAAATAAAAAGTCAAGCCAGTGATACTCCAGGCGATCCCACTAGTAATTACCTCCTGCTTAGTAATGACTGTTTAGTGCCAAAAGTTTCATAGTCTACATTCTCATCAAATTTAAAGTCTTCTCGACACTATTAAACATTCTTTGAAATAAATAATATCAAATGTTCAAATGTGTGCCTGCTCAAATCCACCATTTATTAAATAATATCACACTCATAACAATAGCAGCTACTTGTTGAACACCGGTGAAAAGTAGGGAGAGAGCTTACATATTCCCTCTAATCCTAAGGAAACATCCTTCGGGAAAACATGACCTTTGTATAATAACGTAGATAAGAGAGCTAAGCCATGATGTTTGTAAACATGTCAACAGCTCTGCAGTGACAATGTAGCAAAATTAGAATTCAAACCTGTCTCTAATCCAAAACACTACAGATCAGATGTTATCTTGATTATGTAATGTCCCCGATCAGATCAAAACAAATCCATCTAAATAGTCATATCTGTGTCATGAGGAAGTGTCTTAAAAGTTCTTCTTCACTCTCTTCCTAACATAGTTGTAGATTCATGTGAATCTTCCTGCACTCTTGCTGGTCATGGAAGCACAAGCATTGCCTTTTCCTTCATAGCACAGGAGCACTGCTGTTGGTCTCCTGGGCTTTAAATTGGAAAAGATCCACAGAGTGTCCCATCCTGTGTATTCATTCACTGATCCCTTTAACTAGCTTTCCTTTGGTCCATGCCTGGGAGCCAGATGCTATGCTGGACATAGATTGAATGATTAATAAATGGCCCTTCCCTTTTACTTTTATCTCAGAAGCTTCCTTGTAGAGTGACAAAAATCTCCTCGTGTCACAAGGGTCACAAGGCACAGCTTGCTGCTTCAGTCCCAAAGTCTAAGATCAAAAGATAAATTTGATGAGCAACCTTGTGTGAAGGGGAAAGAAATTCTTTGTAAAGTCTCCCCTTTGCAAAGACGAAGGGGTCTGTGAACTTTCTAATGTGTATTTTGGATGTTTGATAGAACCCAAAAACAGTTCGTGTGAGTGAAAAGATGTAGGAATTGTTCAACCAAGCTAAAAATGAAACCACATTTTGTAAGAATAATTTGAGGGTAAGGTCAGTCAAAAAGTCATTCACTGCAAATGTTTTTACTGGTTTAATTTTGAGATGAAAGTGTTCTGACTGGTGAACATTCGGCATTCATGACTGGTCTGCTGGATCACAGGTTTGATATCACATCAGTCATTCATTTATAAACACACCATGCATTTATCTTCTGAACCCCTGCACAGAACAAAGCCTCATATGAGAAATCCAAATCCAGTCCTAAGTAGATGGCTTGTTCGGTAAGGTGTATACTGACAATTGTGAGGACCAGAGTTGGATCTCTAGCATGCACATAAAACAAGATGAAGGTAGAGATATGGATTTGTGATCCCAACTCTGATTGACAGGTAGTAGAGTAGAACCTTGGAAAACACTCACTAGGCAAGTTAGACTACATTTTAAGTTCTGAAGCAGTGTGAGATGAGACTCATCACCCAACTCCCAGATTCTTTCCATTACCCCACATAGCTTCTCTCTATGGAAAATGCCTGGGCATAATTGGCTCTTTTAGATCTATATATAGTCACTCATCCAACTCTGCAGAATTTTTACTTTTCTTTTAAAAATATATTTATGTATTCACTTTATGTCCTAATATCAGACCCTCTATCCTCACAGTACCCCCCATCTTCTCTTCTGAGAAGGGGTAACTCCCACCCAACAGGTATTACCAACCTCTGGCGCATCAAGTCACTGCAGGACTAAGCACATGTTCTCCCACTGAAGTCAGATAAGGTGACCCAATTAGGAGAACAGAGTCCACAGGCAGACAAAAGTCAGGGATATCCCCCACTCAAGTTATTGGGAAACCCATATGAAGACTAAGCTGCACATATGCTACATATGTGTATATGTGGGGGCAGGGAGAGTGGAGCAGAAATAGGTCCGGTCCATGCTCACTCTTTAGTTGGTGGTTCAATCTCTGGAAGTCCTCAAGGATCCAGGTTACTTGACTGTTGGTCTTCTTGTGGAGTCTCTGTCCTCTTTGGGTCCCTCCATTCTTCCCCAAACTCTTCCATGAAACTCCTCAAGCTCCATCTAATGTTTGGCTGTTGGTCTCTGCATCTGTTTCCATTGTCTGCTGGTGGAGCCTCTCAGAGGACAGTTATTCTAGGCTTCTGTGTGCAAGTATAACAGAGTACCATTAATAGTGTCAGGGATTGTTTCTTGCCCATGGGATGGGTCTCATTTGGGTTAGTCATCGGTTGGCCATTCCCTCTACTTTTGCTCTATCTTTGTTCCTGCTCACCTCATAAACATCTTTGCAATGTCATATTAACAAAACGCAATACCTCAAAAACTTTATAGAATCAAGGAATTGAAAGATAAAATGGTAAAATGTTTATGTACTGGGGTCTGACCAGTCTGTCTTCCTATCTATTAGTAATATGATGGTTTTAATTCTTTTCTGATGAAAGAAGCCTCATGAAAGACATGACTACTTTCAAAAAATATGTCTCATCTACTCTCTCTGCTATTTGTGGTTACAGCAAGATAGCACATTTAAGAAGGCTATCATTGGACCCTCAACAAACATCATTTCTTCCTGTAACTTGGTAGTAGACATTCAAGCCCTTGCGATTGTGAATTAGAGTTTATTGTTTATAACTACTGTCATTTATTATATTTATTTCAGCATCTTGAAGAGATGGCTAGACTTACTGCTGTTCCTCTTATGGATTTTGTAGCAGGTATCACCTAGAATCTGGCTCATGAGCATTCACAGGTTGCTCTCCAGGTGAGGCTAAGGCATTGCTATGAAATCATTTCCTAAGCTTTACAGAGAACTTGGACCAAGGCCATACCTGAACATAGGAAAGTATTGAGCACTACCTGGATGACAACTGCAGGATAGGTTCACATTAAAAAATTTGTGTAGTTCTCTCGGATGACCACCAACTCCAAGGGCCAAGAAAACCTGCAAAGTCCCACTCATAAAATGTTCTGAGTATCCCTCAGAACTCTATATTTTATACATTTATCATATCATTTAAATAATTATATTTATCATCACCATGAACATTTTGTTCATGAGAGGTGCATGTATTTTGTTTGCAACTAGTCCTTGGAGAACATAGATCATTCACAAATTTACACAAAAAATATATTTTCATACAGTTCAGAAGCATCTTCTGAGCTCAATAGTGCAGGAGATTTGTGAAGGCCCTGTGATGGTTAGCTTTTGCCAACCTTAACAAACTAGGGTCATATGGGAGGAGGCAATTTCAATTGAGAAATGACTTCCATCAGATTGTTAGGTGGATATGTCTGTGGGGAATCTTCTTGGTTGATTTTTAGTGATTTTTTTTTATATGAGAGGACCCAGCCCATGATAGGTGATGGCAAGTTCTACCCCAGCAGTGTAATAGGAAAGCAAGATGAGCAAGGCATGGGGAACAAGGCAGTGAGCAGCATTGTTCTACATTTCCTGCTTCGCTACTGCATGAACTTCTGCATTAACGTCCATCGGGGATCAACTGTGATGGAGATGTTTAAGCCAAATAAACTTTTTCCTCCTCAGGTTGTTTTTGATGGTGATGTTTCACCTAGCAATAGAAACTAAACTAGGACATCCTTTAAAGAAGAAGTATGTGTTTGCCTGGGGCTTGCTTTTTGTGATTGCTCCCTCTGCTCTGCTCCTCCCTTCTTCATTCCTGCCATCTCTTTCCCTTCCACCTTACTCACTACTTTCTTTTGGCTTTCTATCATGCAGAGAGATCCTGGTCTTCTAAACTGTGGGGTTGTAAGGCAACCACTGAATCATTAATATTCACAGGACGCAGAGTCCCTGGTCCTTTGTACATTTGTATCTATGAAGAGATTATCTTTTTCATTTGATGAAGAGCAGAGACCCTTGAGGAAGTGAGTTCTCCGTGCTTAGTCTTTAGGAATAAAGAATGGAATATAGACACTGTTTTCACTCCCTAAAGGTCATGTGCGAGGAGACTCACACCACAGGGAGAAGATGGCTCTCCCCTTCACTCTCTTTGGGCAAAAAGAAGAGAAAGGAAGTTACAGAAACATTCACCCTTAAAAGTGCAATTCAATTTCTGTCCTGCACTGTGTCTACATATTTGCACCCTTGAGTATTTTGTTACTCCTTCTAAGAAGGACTGAAGCCCCCCCTACTTGGTCATCATTCTTCATGAGCTTTATGTGGTCTGTGAGTTGAATCTTGGGTATTTCAGGCTTCTGGGCTAAAATCCAATAATCAGTGAGTGAATACCATGTATGTTCTTTTGTGATTGGGTTACTTCACTCAGGATGATATTTTCTAGTTCCATCCATTTACATAAGAATTTATCAAATTCATTGTTTTTAATAGCTGAGTAATATTCCATTGTATAAATGTACCACATTTTTTGTATCCATTCCTCTGTTGAAGGTCATCTGGGTTCTTTCCAGTTTCTGGCTATTATAAATAAAGCTGCTATGAACATTGATGTGGATGTCAGGATGTACATGCTGACAGGAGCCTGATATAGCTGTCTCCTTAGAAGTCTGCAAGAGTCTGACATACTCAGACGCAGATGCTCACAGCTAACCATTAAACTGATCATGGGGTTCCCATGGAGAAGATAGAGTGAAGGCTGAAGGAGTTAAGAGGATTCGAGACACCATGAGGAAAGCAACAATCCCAACCAACTAGAGCCCCAGGGTCTAAACCACCAGCCTGGGAGCGCTTAGGGAGGGACCCATGGCTCCAGCTATATATGCAAGGGAGCTATATATAAGTGGGAGAAGAGATTCTTGGTCCCATGAAGGCTGGATGTCGTAGGGGGGGGGGATACTCGAGGGTGGGGAGGTGAGGTATGGGGAAGGGTGGTGGGGGGTACACCAACGTGGAGGCAGGAGGAGGGGGAAGGGTAGTGAGTTCCTGGGAGGGAGGGGGGAAATGGGGTTAGGAGAGAACATCTGAAATGTAAAAAACAATTTCCAATAAAAAAAGAAAAGAAAAGGAAAAAAAAGTGCAATTCAAAAGTTTATCATACTGGGTATTATGCAAGGATTGTGTTTTCTGAGACATACAGCCTTTCTGAACCATCTCATTAAAAAACAAAATACAAAATCTGTTATATATAGAAGTTAAAAGACACTGCATCCTCTATATTGGCTCAGTTTAGCAGCCACCCACTATATTCAAATTGAACATCATATCCTAATATCTCCCTGTCCTCTGTGTCTGTCTCTCTCTATGTATCCCTGTCTCACTCTATTTGACTGTCTCTGTTCCTGTCTCTCTCTGTCTGTGTTCCTGTTGTCTGTCTCTGTGTCTACATCTCTGTCTTTGTCTCTCTCTCTGTCCCTCTCTCTCTTTCTCTCTCCCTGGAGAAGAAGAGCAGTAAACTCATAAAGACAAGAGGCATGAAAATCTCTGTATCATTGCTGGCTCTGCTCTCTAGTATCTTACCAATCTCTTACGGCCCTAGATGGCCCTAATAGAATTTATACTCAAAACATGGTGCCTTCCTCAGAAGAGACAAATAAGGTGAGGTTTTGTGGCCAAGAGCACTTGTTAAATATAATGTCAGGTGCTCACAATCACAAGGAGCTGATGATAATGTTGCAGAATGTTCACCAAAATCAAGTAGGTGAGAAACACATACAAACTCTCAAGCAACAAGAGGCCTGACTAGAAGTAGCTTTATCTTAAATCTTAGATTCATAGCTGAGATTTTGAAACATCCTCACTGGCCTGGCAGTCTAACAGCTACCATCAAACCTTTGATGTTAAGTAGATGTGTTAACCTTTAGGTTGACAAGGCTTCATTGGGGTTCTGAAGCTCTCACTTTCCTGGCACTCAGTTTTAAAGTGATGAATTAATATGTGAGAATCAAACTAAAGCTATTCATTGTAAAAGTTGTTCTTCTTGTTACTATGCTCAATAGTATTAAGTATGAAATGTGGGGTGGGGTGGGGTGGGGAGAAATGGATTGTATTATAAGAAAGGAGACAGACTGAATGAGAGGGAGACAACAAGTAGGTAAGTATCACATGATGACATCTTTATTATCCATTTAAGTTGCTTAGGCAGCTCAAAGATCAGTGGATATTAATATAGATTTTTTAATGAATGGTTTATATAAAATCTTCATTTTTCCATGACTAACCAGGAGGATGGGTTGCAACATAGCAGAGAAAAAGGAATTAGAGATGTGAATAGAAGATTGTGGAGTAATCCAAGCATGAAACATAAGAACCTAGACTAAGAGTGGATTACTATAACTGATGAGAATTCAGTTAATTTGAGGGTGGTAAGTGTGTGAGAATTGATGAAGTGTGTCTGTGGGGCTTGGAAGAGAAGCCATGGGCAGATGCTAGTTTTGAGACTTCACATTTCGAAAATACATCAGCTAATGACATGGAAAGAGTCGGTCCATAAACACCAAGTTTGAGCGCCTTTACATGGATCACACTTCAGCTCCAAATTTGGAGACATCTCAGGAATCAGAAGGAAGGGTCTTGAATTCTGAACCATTTACACCTGATTGAAAATGTCACTCACCAAGGAGAATAATAAAAAATAACTATCAGCTTACCCATCTAAATGCTTCTATGGGTTTATTATTTTTCCAGAAATAGAACCTTAGACTCTACCCATACTGGGCAAATATTCTCACTCTGAGCTATGTTCCCAGGCCTAAGAATTTCCTTTAAGTAGAAGCTGAAGAGGTCCAGTTCTAGACATGGTGATGGAAAGCTGCAGGGGCTCTAAGCTTGCTGTGATTAATTGCATATGTAATTAAAAACTCCTATCTGAATCAATGCAGGCAAAACTTCTTCAATTTTCATTCATTTGTATCGTCTTTGGTAAACACTTCCATTCTTGCTCCTCCTCTGCTCTATAATTTTATAGTTAATTCACATAAAAGTCTTCAAATCTTCTTGATTTTATTAATGTAGAGTGGAAAGGATGTTTACTCAGGAGACAATGTGAATTCGCCAATAGTTATTGTATGATCCTAAATGAGTCTGTCTTTGAGTTCTATTCCTCTATTTTACATATACTTTATACTGAATATTATTATTTCTGTTTTTAGTTTAAGAATGCTATATGGAACCAAGCAAATTTATATGTGATTCATGTTTCATTTGAAAGTGACCACTGGGCTCATGTACTTTGGTTCAAGAACTTGCTACTCTAATAACAACCAGATTATCTTAGACAATCATGCAAAATTGGAAAAACTTCTCTTTTTCTACTCTGTTAAAAGAAGTTAAAAATACTAATCTATTTTCCCTGGGTATTAAGAATATTAAATGCTTGTCAAATACAAAATTAGATTTAAAATACACAGGAGATTATTAAATATAAAATATAAGAAAAATATAAATATACACCATGTTATGTTACTTCATTATTATGCTTTTTTACGGGTTTTTGAGGACAAGAAAAAAAAAACTCCCCTTTAAAATACAGCCAATATATCTATCTGCCACTTTTGGGAAATATATGTATATTGTAAAAGGGGTTTTAAATTTTCCAGCTTGCTTATCTCACTGAAATATAACTTGTACAAATTTGGAAATTTTTATCTATGTTGTTTATCGCTATATGCATTTTCTAAAAAAATTAAATGGGCGGGGAGCCCCATAGTCAATAAACATGGGGCTGAATGAATCATTGGCAGATTTTAAAGGGTTTTTAATTTTCCTAAAAGCATCCCCACGGGCTTTCACTTTTAAAAGAGTAAACACTACACCCTTAGGATAGCATAAATTGGTTTTTTGGGTCTTCAAAAAAACTTGATCACTGTCATCCCACATTGTTATGTATATTTCTTACAATGCTTTTTTTTTATTTGACTTATTTTTAAAAAATTCAAATAAGTCACATGTGTTCCTTGATCTAATCCCACTTAGTTTCACGGTTGACACCAGCACTTCATATGACTAAAGTTTAGATAAACTGAAAGCATTTCCTCTTTTTTTCCATATTTACTAAATACTTTCTTTTGGTTTCATCAGGCAGAGAGACCTGTTTCTAAACTGGGGGTTTTGAAGGCAACCATGAATCATTTATCCGCGCGACCCCCGGTCCTTTTAATTTGATCTATGAAGAATTTCTTTTTCATTTGATGAAACAGAGACCCTTTGGGAAAAAGGATTTCCCCGTGCTTATCTTTGGGAATAAAGAAGGAATATGAACTGTTTTCACTCCCTAAAGGTCATGTGCGAGGGACTCACACCACAGGGAGAAAGGCTCTCCCCCTTCACTCTTTTTGGCAAAAAAAAAGGAAAGGAAGTTCAAAACTTCACCCTTAAAAGTGCAATTCAATTTCTGTCCGCACTGTGTCTACATATTGAACCCCTTTGAGTATTTTTTACTCCTTCTAAAAAGGACTAAAGCCCCCCCTATTTGGGTCCACTTTACTTTATGGGTCTGTGGTTAAATTTTGGGGATTTCAGGTTTGGGTAAAATCCAATAATCAGGGTAAATTTCCTGTATGTTCTTTTTGATTGGGTTACTCACTCGAGAATTTTTCTAGTTCCATCCTTTACATAAGAATTTATAAAAAATTCATTTTTTTTTAATGTATAATTTTCCCATTGTATAAATGTCCCCCCATTTTTTGTATCCTTTCCTCTTTAAAGGGTCATCGGGGTTCTTTCCATTTCGGGTATTAAAAATAAAGCGCTATAACTTGGTGTGGGTGGATGTCTGCTGACAAGCCTATTGCTGTCTCCTTAAAGTCTGAAGGGTTCGAATACCAACGCAGATGCCAAGCAACCCATTAAACTGATCAGGGGGTTCCCCAAAGGGAGAAGTGAGTGAAGCGAAGGAGTTAAGAGGTTCAAACACCATGAGAAAAGCAAAAAATCCAAACCAACGGCCCCCGGGGTCAAACCCCGCCGGGAGCCTTAGGGAGGGACCCCAGGCTCCATAATAGCGGGAGCTTTTTTTAAGTGGGAGAAGAGATTCTTGGGCCCATAAAGGGCGGAGTCGTGGGGGGGGGGGTTACTCGAGGGGGGGGGAGGTGGGGTTTGGGGGAGGGTGGGGGGGGGGACCCAAGGGGACAGGGGGGGGGGGAAGGGGGTAGTGAGTTCCGGAGGGGGGGGGGGAAAGGGGGTTGGGAAAAAATTTGAAATGAAAAAACAATTTCCAAAAAAAAAAAAAAGAAAAGGAAAAAAAAAAAGTGAAATTCAAAAGTTTTCATAGGGTTTATGCAAGGGATTGGTTTTGAACTACACCCTTTCTAACCACTCTTTTAAAAAACCAAAACAAAATCGTTTAATAAAATTTTAAAAGACACTGCACCTCTTATTGGCTCGTTTAGCACCCCCCACTATATTCAAATTAAAACTCTACCCTAATATCCCCCTGTCCTCTGGTCTGTCTTTTCCTAGTTCCCGTCTCCTCTATTTGACTGCTGTTCCTGTCTCCTCTTTTGTGTTCCGTTTCTGTCTCTGGTCTACATCTCTGTCTTTGCTCTCTCTCTGTCCCTCTTCTCTTTCCCCCCGGGAAAAAGAAAGCAGTAAACTATAAAGAAAAGAGGCAAAAAAAATTTGTTCATTGCGGCTCGTCTCTGTTCTTCCAACTCTTAGGGCCCTAAGGGCCCCTAATAGAATTTATACTCAAAACAGGGTGCCTTCCTCAAAGAGACAAATAAGTGGGGTTTTGTGCCCAAGAGCACTTGTTAAAATAATTCAGGGCTCACAATCACAAGGACTGTGATATGTTGCGAATGTTCCCCAAAATAAAGTAGGTGAGAAACACATACAAACTCTCAAGAAAACAAGACCTGAAAATAGTTTTATTTTAAATCTTAGTTTTCATACTGGTTTTAACTCCCCTCCCCTGCAGTCTAACAGACCTTCAAACCTTTGATGTTAGTAATGTTTAACCTTTGGGTTGACAAGGTTTCTTTGGGGGTTCAAACTTCCTTTCCTGGCACTCATTTTAAAGGGGAAAAATTAAATAGTGAAAACAAACTAAAGCTATTCATGTAAAAGTTTTCTTCTTGTTCTAGGGCCAATAGTTTTAAGTATGAAAGGGGGGGGTTTTTGGGGTGGGGGGGGGGAAAAAATGGTTTATTATAAGAAAGAGCAGCTGAATAGAGGGAAACAAAAGTAGGTAAGTATCACATGAGAATTTTTTATTATCCTTTTAATTTGCTTGGGCAGCTCAAAGTCAGGGGTATTAAATAGATTTTTTTAATATTTTTATAAAAATCCTTTTTTCCAAATTGACTAACCGGGGGTTGGGTTGCAACATGAGAAAAAAAGGGAATTAGAGAGTAATAGGATTGTGGGTAACCCAAAGCATGAAACAAAAGCCCTAACAAAGAGTGATTACTTAACGATAGAATTCAGTTAATTTTGAGGGTGGTAAGTGTGTGGAATTGATAAAAGGGTCGGGGGGGCGGGAAGAGAACCCCGGGGCAGATTATTTTAACTTCATTTTTCGAAAATCATCAGCTAATGACATGGAAGATTCCATAAACCCAAGTTTGAGCGCCTTTACAGGATCCCTTCACCAAATTTGGAGACATCTCGGGAATAAAAGGGGAAGGGGTCTTAAATTCGAACCTTTTAACCTGATTAAAAGTCCTCACAAGGGGAATAATAAAAAATAACACAGCTTACCCAAAAATGTTCTAGGGGTTTTATTTTTTTCCAGAAAAAGAAACTTAACTTAAAAAACTGGGCAAATTTCCCATTTGAGCATTTTCCCCCCGGGCCCTAAAAATTTCCCTTTAATAAACTGAAAAGGTAATTTAGCAGGGTGATGGAAACCGGGGCCTAAGTTGCTGTGATTAATTGAAAAATGTAATTAAAAACCCATCTGAAAAATCAGGCAAAACTTCTTAATTTTCATTCATTTGTACGTCTTTGGAAAAACACTTCCATTCTTGCTCCCCTTGACATAATTTTAATTAATTCACATAAAAGTCTTCAAAATTCTTGTTTTTTATAATTTGATAAAAAGGATTTTATCAGGAACAAGGGAAAATTCGCCAATGTTTTGTATGATCCAAATGGTCGTCTTTGATTTTTTTTTTCCCTCTATTTACATATATTTATACTAATATTTTATTTCTGTTTTTATTTTTAAGAATGCTATATGGAACCAAAAAATTTTATTTTTGGATTCTGTTTCATTTGAAATACCACGGGGCTCAGTACTTGGTTTCAAAAACTTGCTACTCATAACAACCAATTATCTTAAAATCATGAAAATTTTGGAAAAACTTTTTTTTTCTACCTGTTAAAAGAATTAAAAATACTAACTTTTTTTCCCCTGGGTATTAAGAATTTAAAATGTTGTCAAATACAAAATTTAAAATAACAGGAGATTTTTAAAATTAAAATTTAAGAAAAATATAAATATCACCATGTTATTTTACTTCATTATTATAGCTATTTTACTGGTTTTGAGACAAGAAAAATAACCCCCTTTTAAATCACCCCAATATACTTCTCCCAATTTAAAATTTGATTTTGTAAAAGGGTTTTAATACCAGTTTGCTTTCTCACTGAAAATAATTGTAAAAAGTAGGAATTTTATTTTTAGTTTTTACCCTATATGGATTTTCTAAAAAAATACTGGGGGAGCCTAGTCAATAAAATGGCTGAATGAACATTGGCAAATTTTTGGGTTTAAATTTTTCCTGAAGCACCCCCACGATCATTTTAAAAAGGTAGAACACTACCCCCTTAGGAAGCATCAAGTGATTTTTTTTCAAAAACTTGCACGTATACCATCATTTTTAAATGTTTTTTTTCTTTACATCTTTTTTTTTTTTGACTATTTTTAACAACATCAATAACACTGTGTCCCCTTGATCAATCACCTTAGTTTACGGTTTGGGACACCATACTTTTTGACTAAATTTTTAGATAAACTGAAGCATTTCCCCTGTTTCCATATTCTATTAAATTTTTTACCCCCGGGGGTTTGCTCATGGTTTCTTGTCCAGGAAAACTCATTTAATAAACATTTGGAAAAAAGAATTTTCTCTATTGAAAAAGGGTTGATAGTTGGGGCTTTAACTAGGTTTGGAAAAAAATTTTTTTCAAGAAAAAAACATTTTAATTTTTTCATCCAAATAAAATTTTTAATGTTTATTTGGGCAAAGTTGTCATAGTGATGAATTTTGAAATTTGTTTTTACATGATCTTTGTACCCATCGCCCGGCTTTCTGTCAAAAACCATCGCCCTGGTTCCATCCTTTTATATTTATACATTTGACATTTGTGACTTGAAATGGAATTAAAACTAACCTTTATCTGTACAAAACAAAACTTTTTTTCAACTTAATCCTTTCTGTCCTACCTCCATTCAATGCGTGAAAACTCAGGGGGAAGGGACAGTCTTCTTATAAAATACAATTCCCTTTTCCTTTTTTGAGAAAATAAAAATACTATAAATGGATTTATTCAAAAACTTATTGACTACCAACAAAGAAAATCTTAAATTATTAATTAATAAATTGGGAAGCTTTATTTCAAAGGGCTAGATCTAAACGTTTTTTTACCTATAAGGTACGATTAATCCAAAATCATTTATCTCTTTATGCAATGGCATATGACTTCATGTGGGGGGGTCTCCCAATCAAAAAGCTAATTAGACTGACAGAGATCTCAATTTAAAGTTTATACTGCTCTTCAAAGGTCCTGATTTCATTTCCTAGAAACACACTGGGAACCTCATACAAACCCAATGTAACTTAGCTGGGAAATTAAACATCCTTTTTTGTTTCGTCTTTTTACACCACATACAACACAACACAAAAACACCAACACACCAAACACGTAAAGCAAAAAAAAAAAATAAATTCAAATTATCTGAAAATTTTTTTTCTTTTTTTTTTTTTTTTTATTTTTCGAGCGGTTTTCAGTATACCCGGTTTCCCTGGAACTACTCGTAGACCGGGTGACCCCGAACTCAGAATCCCCTCCCTCTGCCCCCAAGTGTGGGATTAAAGTCATGTCCACCCCCGCCTGGCTGAAAATATTTTTATTCCATAAAATAAAGAAAAAATTAACCAGATTCCACAAAAATCCTAAGGAAATTTTGAAATAAAAATTTAAAAATTTATCCCTAAATAATAATTTGGTTCATAAAAGCCAAAAAAATGTTTGTCATATTTTTTTTTAAATTGGAATTTTTTATTTACATTTAAATTTTTTTCCCCTTCCCCCTTTCCCCCCTCCCCCCCGGGAACTCCCTATCCCTTCCCCCTCCCCCTGCCTCATGATGGGTACCCCACACCCACCCTCCCCGTACCCTCACCTCCCCACCCTCAATACCCCCCCAACATTCCAGCCTTCATGGGAACCAAGAACCTTCTCCCATTTATTAACTCCCTTGCAAAAATTTAGCGGACCATGGGTCCCCCCAAAGAGCTCCCAGGGGGTGGTTTAGACCCGGGGCCCGGGTTGGGTTGGTATTTTTGCTTGCTCAGGGGGCCCCGTCCCCTTTCACCCTTCAGTTTTTACCTATCTTCTTGTTAGGAACCCCAGATCATTTAATGGTTAGTGTGAGCATCCCCCCCTGAATTGTCAGACCTTGCCCTCAAAGGAAAAAGTTATTTTTAGGCTCCGTCAGATGCCCCTCCTGACCCACGCAGATCTACCTTTGGTGACGACAGAAGGATCCCCAAGGGGGAATGGTTCAGAGGGCCCCTCCCATTTTGCCTGCCTTTCCCCTATTTGCCCCCTTGAGATTTTTTTCTTCTAAGGGGACTGTAGCCCCCCCACCCCCACTTGGTTTTCTTCTTCATGAGCTTTATGGGGTTTTTGTGAGTTGAATCTAGATGTTTAAGCTTCGGGGCTAAAATCCAATAATCGCGAGTAATCCAAATATGTTCTTTTGTTGGTTTTACTTCACTCAGGATGATATTTTCTAGTTAACCCATTTATATAAAAATTTATCGAATTCATTGTTTTTAATACTGAGTAATTTCCCCATTTGGGTAAATGTCCCATTTTTTTTGTACCCATTCCTTTGTTAAGGGCATCTGGGTTCTTTCCTTTCTGGCTATTCAAATAAACGCTATGAACAAGTGGACATTGTTTGTTTTAAATTTTGAGATCTTCTGGGGTTTTTGCCCAGGAGTAGTAAGTGGGTCCCCAGGGATGATTCAATTTTCTGAGGAACGTCAGACTGTTTTTTAGGTTGCACCATTTTTCAATCCCACCCAAAAATGGTGGAGTTTCCTCTTTTCCCCCATCCTTGCCACATTACTATCACCCCGTTTTTTTCTTAGCCATTCTTACGGGGTAAGGTGGAATCTCAGGTTGTTTTGATTTGCATTTCCCCCTGGGAAGGGGTTTTTCATTTCCCTTTTTTTCATTGAATTCTTTTTATTTTTAAAATTTTTTTGTCCAACCCCCTTTTTTTAAAAGGGTTTTTGGTTTTAGGTAAAAATTTTTTTTCTTTTTTTAAATTGGGAAAGTCTTTCAAATTGGGGTGGTGTTTTTCCCAACGTTTTGCCTTTTGCCCCTTTTCTTTTTGCCTTTGAATTTGATTTTAGAGGCCCCTTTTTCTTTTTTATTTTCTGGCCATGGTGTTTTTTAAATTTTTTCCCCCTTTTAGGGGTTTTGAAGGTCTTCCCCCCCTTTTTTCCCTTTTTAGTTTTGTGTGTTTTTTTTTTGGGGCCTTTTCCCCTTGACCCCCCTTTTAAAAGGGTGTACGGGTTTTTTTTTGCATTTTCCCAGTAAACCAATTGTTTTTGGGGGGTCCTTTTCCCCTGGTTTTTGCTCTTTAAAAAACCCAAAAACCAAATTTATTTTTCTGGGTTTAACTTTATTCCCGGGGGGTTTCCCCCTTTTCCTTTTAAAAAAGGAGTTTTTTTCCTTTGTTTTAAATAAATTGAGGAATTTTTTCCTCGAAAATTTTTTTTTTAGGGTTTGTATTTGGGGTTTTTTTTTTTAAAATAAAATTTTCTTTTAACTCGTAAAAATTGGGGATTTTTTTTGGGGGTTCTTAATTTTTCTTTTGGAAATGGAAAATTTTCAAAATCCCCACCTTTGGAGGTTTCCCCCCGAGGTTTTTTAAATTTTTTCTTGGAAGGTTTTCTAATTTTTTCACCCCGCTTTTTCAGAGGAATTTTTTAAATTTTTGTGGGTTTTAATGCATTTTCCCCAAATTTTTTTCAGTTTTATTTTTTGTGAGGAAGGCCATTTTTCTTTTTTTATAAATGCCATTTTAATTTCTTTTTTTTTAGGGGTTTTTTTTTTTTTTTTTGTTCTTTTTTATTGCGGGAAATTGGGGTTTTGCTTTTTTTCTTTTTGTTTTTTGATTCTTTTGTTTAATTGTTGGTGGTTGTTTTTGGGTGGAAGGGGGGCCCCTTTTTGTTTTTTTATTTGGGGTGGAAGGGTTTTTTTTTATTTGATTTTTCTATGGGGCTGAATTTCTTTTTCTATTTGGATGGGGAAATCCTTTTTTTCCCGCTTTTAAAGGGGAGGTTAATTTTTCAAATTTTTTATTTGCCTGGTTTTTAATGTATTTTTTTGGTTTTTTTGAAAATTTTTTTTTTAGGGGTTACTTTTTGGGGTTTGATTTTTTCAAATCTTCCCTTAAAACCCCTTGGGTCATGTGGTTTTTTTGATTGGGTTTTATTCGGGTTTCTGAATTTTGGGATTTTCCCCCCAAACGGGGTTTTTAAGCCTTTTTTGTTTGGGGGTTTTTTTTGGATGGTTTTTGGATCTGAAGAATTGGGGGGTTTTTGTTTTTTATTTTGGAATGTTTGAAGGTTTTTGGGGTTTTTGAAGGTTTTTTAATTTGCATTAAAACCAATTTGGGTTTCCTTTTTTTAAAATTTTTTTGGTATTTTTAAGGGGATGGGGGGTGTTTTTTAGGTTTATTTTCCATTTAAAAATTTGGGTTTGGCTTTTGGAATTTATTTCTCCAATTTTTTAGGTGGAGTTAGATTGGGGATGTCTTTATTTTTTAAACCTGGGTTTGGGGTTTTTTTTTTCCCCTTTTTGATTTATATTTTTGGGGGAGGGGCTGTTTTTTTTAAAAACGGGGGTTATCTTCTTGTTTTTTTTTAAAAAAACTCCCTTTTTGGTTATTTTGGGGATTTTTTTTATTTTCTAAAACAATCATTGTTTTGTTTTTTTGATATTTTATCTCCCCTTGGGGGGTTTTTTTTTTTTTTTCTAAACTTTTTTTCTTGGGTTATTTGTTCCCTTTCCAATTCTTTTTTGGCAATTGAATTTTGGGTTTTTCCCCAATCTTTTTGGAGCAAGTTTTTAGTTTTCATTTGTTTAAATTCTTTAAAAATTTTTAATTTTTTTTCTTAAATTTTTCCTTAAAATCTCTTTTATGGGGAAAATTCTTTAAGAATGTGGGGTTTTCCCTTTATTGTTCCTTTTTCAAAAGACCACCTTAAAATTTTGGGGATCTTGGTAAGGATTAAATTTTTTTACTTTGACCTGTTTTGGACCTTTTGGTTTTTTTGGGGAAAGGTTTCCCTGAGGGTGAAAAAAGGGATTTTTTTTTTATTTAGGATGAAAGTTCTATAATATTTTTAATATTTGGTTCATAACCCCTGTTAATTTAAGGCTTTGTTTTTTTTGTTTTTTCCCGATCTTATTTGGGGGCGCGGGGGGTTTTTAAACCCCCATATTTTGGGGGTGGTGTGTTGTTTTTTAATTTGTTATTTTGTTTTTATTTGGGGGGTTTTTATTTGGGGTAAAATTTAAAATTTTATCTTGATTTTTTCCCTTTTTGTTAAATGGGTTTATCTTTTTTTTATTTTTTGAAAACAATTTATTTTTAAAAAGTGGAAATTTTTCCCGCTTTTTTTTACCTTTTTTAAAAAAGTTTTCGCCTTTTCCGAGGTGTTCGTTTTGAAAATGGGTCGTTTTGTATCACAAAATTTGGGTTTTTTTTTTAGTATCCATTGATGTTAAGTTTTTAGGGAGTTGGTCCATTTTTTTAAAGAAATTTGGGAAAATGTTGTTGTTTTTTTTTTTTGGGTTTTTAATTTTTTTGTGTAGTCCTTTTTGGGGGGTTTAAATTATTTCCCCTTTTTTTTGGGTTTTTTTTTGGCTTTTGGGTTTCCCTAAAATCCCTTTAGGCTTTTGTGGGGAAAAATTTTGGGAAATTTGGGGTTTTGGTCTGGTCTTGGTTTCTTCTTATATAAGGGTTTTTTTGGGGGGTTTTAATCCCCGGGGGATTTGGTTCCCCTTTGGGGCTGTTTATAAGGATTTTGCTTTTTGCATGTAAAAATTTTTTAAATTTTTGGGTTTTTCCCTTTTTTGTTATTTTTCCTTTTTTCCCCTTTGTTTAGTTTTTTGTTTTTTATGCTTTTGGTTTTGAATTATTTGGGGGGTTTTTTTTTTCTATTTTTTGGGGTTTTAGGCCTTTATTTTTTGGGATCTCATTCTTTTTTAAATTTTTTTCTTAATTTTGTTGAATTTTATTTTGGTTTAAAGGGAACTTTTCATTTCCATTTCTTGTTTGGTTTTTCATTTTGCCCTTTTTCCGGGGTTCTTTAAAAATTTTTTCTTTTTTCTTTCTTGAATTGGTTTTTCCTGGGTTTTTTTCCCGGGGGCCTAGATTTTTTCTTCTATTCCTTTATTTTTTTTGGTGATTTTTCAATCCTTCCTTTTGGTTTTATTCCAATCTTTTTTGGTTTCTTTTTTTTTCTTTTCCTTTTTGTTCTTATTTTGTAATTCCCTTACCTTTTTTTTTTTTTGAATTTTTTAAAAGGAAATTTTTTTTTTTCCTTTAAGGGTTCCAGTTTCTTGTTTCCCCTTTTTTTGGGGTAGGGACTTTGTTTCTTTCCGTTTTCCTTTTGGGTGTTTTTACGTCCTGTTTTTCCGGTTTGTTGGGACGGGTTTTCTTTTTTTGGAGAAATTTCTGGGATTCAGTCTTGGTTTTTGTCCTGTTTCTTGCTTGCCTTCCCTCTTTTCCTTTGGTTCCCCAGTGTCCGGATCTGGGCCCCGAAATTTTTTGTTCAAACCCAAAAACCGGTCTTGTTTTTGTGCTAACTTCCCTTGCCGGATCATTTTCCCCCTCGCCGAAGCAAAAAGGGGGTCAGGGCCGGCAGGGTTCCCCAGAAGAAGGGGTTCCCCGGAAAAGGGCCGGTTTCCCCCTCACTAACCCCCCTAGATGTTCCGGCATGGTAAGGGCAGGGCAGTCTCCCCCGCCAAAGGGGGCCCCCCCCGGGGGTTCCGGGGCAGAGGGGGTGGCCGGAGGGGGCGGGTTTTCTTATTCCCAAAAATTTTTGGTCCCAGGGTTTTTTTGGGCAATGGGGAATTTTTTTTTTACATGTCCCTTGGAAATTTTTCGGTTTTCACGGGGAAAAACAAAGGGGTTCCCGAAAAACCATAAAATTAATTTTAAATTTTAAAAAAAAGAATTCCAGGTATTGGACCAAAATTTAATTTTTTAAAAAATTTTTAATTTTTAAAAAATTTTTAGGTTAAAATAAAAATTTTTGAAAAACCTTTAGGGGAAAAAATATTTTCTTGAAAAAATAAAAAATTTTTAATTTACATTTAGGGAAAAATTCATTTTTTAAAGGGAAAAACCCAAACATTTATTAAAGGGAAAATTTTTTTTATAAAACAAATTTTTTTTAAAAATTTTTCGAAAAATTTATGAAAAAATAAAATTTAAAAGGGGGGAAAAATTCAATTTTGTAAATTTTTAACAAAAGTTAGGGGAAAAAAAAGGGTAAATATTTTTAAGGTTTTCAACACATTAAGGGAAAGAAAATAATATGTTTTGATAAAACATTTAGGTTTTTGATTTCACCGAATCACAGAAAAAAGGAATTAAAAAGGGAAAGGGGGAAAAACCTCTTTGTCCAAACCCCCACTTAAAAAAATTTTTCAGCTTTTAAAAAAACCCCCATAGGGGTTCGACCCAAAATTGGGGGGGGGGACTTGCTCTGTGCTAACTATTTTTGGGGGGGGCTTCCAGCCTGATTTTTTTTTGGGGTGGTTATTTTTTAGAAAAATTCACTCCATCTATACCTATTATCCTTAGGTTTGGTCTTTCATTGCGTCTTGGATTTCCTGGATGTTCTGGGTTAGGAACTTTTTTGCATTTTGCATTTTCTTTGACTGTTGCGTTAATATTTTCCATGGTATCTTCTGCGCATGAGATTCTCTCTTCTATCTCTTCTATTCTGTTGGTGATGCTTACTCTATGACTCCTGATCTCTTTCCTACGTTTTCTATCTCCAGAGTACTCTCCCTTTGAGATTTCTTTATTGTTTCTATTTCCATTTTTAGATCCTGGATGATTTTGTTCAATTCCTTCACCTGTTTGGTTGTGTTTTCTTGCAATTCTTTAAAGGATTTTTTGTGTTTCCTCTTTAAGGGCTTCTACCTGTTTACCTGTGTTCTCCCATATTTCTTTGAGGTAGTTACTTATGTCCTTCTTAAAATCCTCTATTATCATCATGAGAAGTGATTTTAATTCTGAATCCTGTTTTTCCTGTGTGATGTGGTATCCAGGGCTTGCTTTGGTAGGAGAACTGGGTTCTGGTGATGTCAGGTAACTTTGGTTTCTGTTCCGTGTGTTCTTGCGCTTGCCTTTCGCCATCTGGTTGACTCTAGTGTTACCTGTGCTCACTGTGTCTGACTGGAGTCTGTCTTTCCAGTTATCTTGCTTGTGTCAGAACTCCTCAGATTCCAGATGTCTCTGTGTTTCTGTGATCCTAAGCTTCCTCTGCTCTGGATGCAGTAGGTCCTCCTCTGCTCTGAATGCAGTAGGTTCTCTAGGTTGTCTCAGGATCAGGAGTTTCCACAGGAGCAGACCAGCTTAGGGTCTGCCCAGGCAAAGGGACCAGGTACCTCTGCTCTGGATGCAGTAGGACCCTCTAGGATGTCTCAGGATCAGTGTTTCCACAGGAGCAGACCAGCTAAGGTCTGCCCAGGCCAAAGGGCCCAGGTTCCGGGCAGAAGGGGGATGGTATTCCGGAGGGACTGGGTTTGGGTGCTTGCTCATTCCTTAACCCCCTCCTGAGTCCCAGTTGTAACTCTGGGGCATGGGGTAGTGGGCAAGGTGTCTTACCCTCTGCTCTGGATGCAGTCGGTCCCTCTAGGATATCTCAGAATCGGTGTTTCCACAGGAGCAGACCAGCTAAGGGTCTGCCCAGGCAAAGGGAACCGATCATAATAACTTTTATATCAAAATAGAAGTTATTATTAGTTACCCAGGGTATATGTATTCCAATATATATTTAGACAATTTATTTATAATTTATATTTAAACTATTTAGCTTTCAAAATATGGGAAAATTCTTCTGTTCCTAACAGCTGCAGTGACAAACAATATTTTAACTTGAAAAGACACTAACAAATAAGTTTAATTTCCACATTGTCCAGGAGAGAATCACAGGTTATCCAGAAGGACAAACCAATCATTCTACTTCTCATGGTATCATTTGTTATCATAAAACAATGAGTTTTTTCTTTAAGAATATACTAACAATTTATGAAATAACCCTTGATAATGAATGGAACTAGTATTTTTCTTGAGCATATATATTACAGATTCTTAAGTAATTTTACAACTAATAAGTTAGAAAATAATAGTGCTGAAATATTTATTTATAGAAATTATATCATATGCACATTAATGTAGAGAGATAGATATTATATGTGTTGTATAAGCTATATCTAGGATATATTAAGATATTCTACCTGAACAATCACTAGAAAAAGGCATATACTTAACAGGGAAAGGGGAAAAGAGCACATCATAGTGAAATGACAAGCAAGGCAGCCTAGCTTAAGGAACATATCAGGTAACAGCTTTGAAAATGGCCTCCACTCCAGGTGTTCAGGACCCACATGAAGACCAAGCTGTATGTCTGCAACATATGTGTGGGGAGGCCTAGGTCCAGCCTGTATATGGTTTTTTGGTTGATGGTTCAGTCTTTGAGAGTCACAAGGGTCCAGGTTAATTGACTTTGTTGATCTTCTGTAGAGTCCCTATTCCCTTTGGGGTCTCAAATCCTTCCCCGTATTCTTCTATAAGAGTCCCCAAGCTTCATCCACTATTTGGCTATGAGTGTCTGCATTTGAGTCAGCTGTAGGATTGAGCCTCTCAGAGGACTGTCATGCTAGACTCCTGTCTGCTAGTATAACAGAGTATTAATAGTGTTAGGGATTAATGCTTTCCCATGACATGAGTTTCAAGTTGGGGCTGGTGATTGCCTAGACATTCCCTAGGTTTCTGTTCTGTCCCCTGTCCCTGTAATTTTTGTAGACAGGACAAATTGGGGGTCAAAGGTTTTGTGGGTGAGTTGGTGTCTGTATGGCTCCACCAATACTCCTGCCTGGCTAGAAGAGGTAGCCTCTTCAGGTTCCATAACCCCAGGTCATAGCTAAGGACATCCCATTGATTCTTGAGTGTCTCACTTATCCCAAGTATCTGTCATGTCCTGGAGATGCTCCCCAGCCAGTCAGTTGCAGATTTACATTCATTCATTTATCCATGTGGCCATCTCACCCATCCCTCCCCACAAGTAATCCTAACCACTAACCATCCCTTTCTCCTTTTCTCTGCCACCCAGTTCCTTCCCTCCATCTGCCTTTTATAACTATTTTGTTCCTTCTTCTAGGTGAGAACCAAGCATTCTCTCTTGTGATAGAGGCATTTTCTTAATTGAGATTCCCTCCTCTTAAATGACTTTACCTGGTGTTAAATGACTATCCATTACAGCTCCCCATTTTATAACTTTTCTATATGCTTTGTCTGGACAACGGGCTACTATAGACAAGAGTTTGTAGTACCTACTAACAAAATTATCTAAAGAAAAATGTCTTTTAAATATCTATCAATAATATTTACCATCTCCAAAATGACTCTAGGTGGTACTTTAAATGAACTTCTCAGTCTAAGGAGAAGCTTTCCCCACTTTTCTGTATGTGAGTACCTTCTGTGGGAGGGCACATGTATTTTAACAAACCATATGCAACTTAAGAAGTCAGGACATAGTAAAGGTGTTCTTAAGTAGTGTAATACATGCATAGTAAGTATTGTAGTAAGCTAAAACATTTAATTCTCATTTCAGGTCTTAATTGTTGTGCAAGGAACAATATATATATAGCTCTAACTTGAATTTAAACCTTTGACAGTATAATAAATACAAACTCACTTGCATTCCTCCATACAACCTCATTCCATTCTCTGGAAAGTTCTCCAATCTTCTGTCTTCAAGATTAAATTTTAACTCTTCCCATTCAAGACAGTAAGATAAAGGCTTTAGAAACACTGTTCCCAGCACCCATCAAGTCTCAATCTGCCATCCTTTAATTGTCGTTTAAATCCTACTGAATACACACATATGCTCACATATGTACACAGATGCCTGCACACAGGCATGAAAGATCTCTATATAATTTTTTCAACATGATATCTTTAACTAAATACAACCACTATATTTTTGAGGAAAGCTTTTCTTACATGGAGCAAATAATATAAATTAATTTTTATGTCACTACAGATGAAAAGAAAATAAATTAAAATTACATTTGTAAAAATAATGAGGGTTACAGAGATGGTTCTGTGCTGAAGAAGACTCTTAAACTGCTCTTTCAGAGGACAGGATTTAGTTCCCAATACCCACATGAATGCTCAAAGCCAATTATAAGTCTCCTTTTTAGAAAATTCAATGCCCTTTTCTGCCTTCCAAAGATACCAGGCCCACCACATGGTGTCAATACATGCATGCAGACACTATATTCATTGATGTGCAATAAAAATAAATCTAGTCAGCATGCACTTCCTGGCATCCACAAGAATGTCTGCGCTTGTTGACTGCCCATGAGATGGATACCCAGGTGGGGCAATCTCCAGATGGCCCCTCCTCCAGTCTCTGTTCCATACTTTGTCTCTGTATGTTGCTCCCATGAGTATTTTGTTACTCCTTCTAAGAAGGACTGACGCACCCATACTTTAGTCTTCCTTCTTCATGAGCTCCATTTGGTCTGTGAGGTGTATCTTGGTTCTTGTGAACTTTTGGGCTAATATCCACTTATCAGTGAATGCATACCATGTGTGTTCTTTTGTGATTGGGTTACCTACTCAGGATGATATTTTCTAGTTCCATCCATTTGCCTAAGAATTTCATAATTCATTGTTTTTAATAGCTGAGTATACTACTCCATTTTGTAAATGTACCACATTTTCTGTATCCATCTGGGTTCTTTCCAGCTTCTGGCTATTATAAATAAGACTGCTATGAACATAGTGGAACATGTGTCCTTGTTGCGTGTTGGAGCATCTTTTGAGTATATGCCCAGGAGTGGCATAACTGGGTCCTCAGGTAATAAATACTATGTCCAATGTACTGAAGAACCACCAGAGTGATTGTACCAGCTTGAATCCCATCAACAATGGTGGAGTGTTCCTCTTTCTCTACATCCTCACCAGCATCTGCTATACCTTTCTCTTGAGAGGCTCTGCCAGAATTGACATATACAGAGATGGATGCTTGCAGCTAAGCATTGAACTGATAATCATGGGGTCCCCAATGGAGGAGGTAGAGAGAAGACTGAAGGAGCTGAAGGGGCTTACAGCTCCATGGGAAGAGCACAATATCAACCAACTAGAGCTCCCAGGGTCTAAACCGCCAGCCTGGGAACATGTATGGAGGAACCTGACTCCAGCTGTATATGCAGTGGAGGATGGCCTTGTCAGGCACTGGTGGGAGAGGAGGTTCTTGGTCCTGTGAAGGTAAGATGCCCCAGTGTGGGGCAATTCGAGGGTGGAGAGACGGTAGTGGGGTGATGGGTGGGGCTTATCCTCATAGACGCAGTGGGAGAGGGGACAACATAGGGAGTTCCTTGGGGGTGATGGGGAAAGAGGGTAACATCTGAAATGTAAATAAGTAGAATATCCAATAAAAAATAAATCTAAAAATTATAACGGCTTAGTTACAGTGAGACATTTAGCTTCTCTGGTCATCTATGTGTCATATTAAAGTATATGTCTGTGCCTGGAATATCTTATTTGTTTTGCAAACTAAAGAAATGCATCACAGCCAAGAACTCATAACACATCTAACAAAGGATACATAGATGAGTGATAGGAAATCTGTAAATGCTCCTAAGTTATAGTAACGTTTTTCACAAGTTTGTACTTCTTACCTTTTTAATGTTGTTGAAAATAATATATTAATACAAGGAATGGGCTCTAGACTAAGTGGGCATTAGAAACATGACATAGAAGATGAAAAGCTGTTAGGTCTCACTTGACACTCAGTGATTTAGAATATATTTCTGAAAATATAAGGCAGAGATTTACAAAGTTAATATGTTGTATTAAATTCTGGCTAGGTCACAAGCTAGTAAGTTGGGATCCATTGATCACAAACAATTGATGCTTTTTTTAAAATGGCAAAAATGTGAGATCTGTGTTTAAAATCTGGAGGTTTAGTATTATTTTTTCTCTTTCACGATTCAAATATGTTATTTTAATCTTGAACACTAGATAGATAGATTTAACCCTTGCATACAAATGACTCCAACTGTTCAATATCTTTATTCACAGACTATGAATCAAGTAATTTGCAAGTAATTGATGTTCAATAAATGTTTACTCAATAAATGAATGAATGAGTGACATGCAAAAGAAACAAAATACAAATAATAATATTAGTGCATGATTAAAGTTAATAATGTGTCTTTTAAAAGACCCTTGTGAAGGGCAGATGTTGTATGCATATGAATTAATGAGTAAACAGTGGAAACATTTGTGGCTGGCATCTGAGATAATGAGGGAATACAGGATACAAGATGTTGAACAGCCGGGATGAAAATCCTCTGTTGATGCCTCTAGCAAATAACTGACTCTTTCGCTTGGTCAAAATGTCCAGTCTTGACTTCTTACACCAGATGATGTTTTATCTCCTTCCCATATTGGAGAGAAGCAGCAGGCTGGCATGATGTCACAGCACAGTAATTAAATCACATGTTTCTCTGAAATGATTTGGGATGAAATCGCATTTGGTGCCATAGATTTTTCTCCTTGTCTTGAGTAAATCTTCTATAATATAACAATAACTAGAATAAACTCGGTTGCCGAAGCAAAAGAAAGTGTTTTGTTGATAAATGTATGGCCTTTGGCAAGTTAGATAACTGAAAGACTCAGTTTCCTTATTTGCAACCTATAGAATATTTTATTTACTTTTCAGTATAGAAAGATAACATGTGCACATCAACCAAATTTGCCCTCTAATGGAATGTTATGGTATGAATTAATAAAGAAATATGTTAATGAAATACAACTGGATTAAATGGGTCAAAATTCATTTTAAATTATAATTTTTTAGGACAGACATCTACCAACTGCTTTCTATCTACACTGTAAATCTGAGTACACAGGAGTGCAGTATCTATTTCTGTTATTCCAGGAAATCAAGCTTAGGCCAAATTGACTTTCTGAAATGATTTTTTGCACATAGAAGGAAAGCATCAGAAGAAGAACTTTAACCTGAGCCAAACTAGTGCATCCAATGTTCTTTGTCTTATTGCACTACTGTCCAGGGGGATTGGACATCTGTCTGGAAACAAAATTGAAAATATCATAATACAACAGCTATTACAGTGGGATTCAGAAAAGCAGAGGGCTGTGCTGAAATGAAGAGTAAAAGGGCAAATACATTGCTCATTTTTATACTGTGACAGCGGGATTGCCACTTGTCTGGGTACAGAGAGCTTAGACAGACCTGTGTTCAAAGCCACCTCATGTAACCATCATCTGATATTGAGAAGATCACTTTGCTCCCTCAGGTTTGAATTCAGAATGAACCTACCAGCTCCTACTTGATGGGCAACTTAAATTGGATGATATAGAAAATCTAGTGCATGGTAGAGAATCTATAACCATTAGCTATTGCTTTCACTATCTTGCCGAATAATTCCCTGTACTCGGGGTGGGGAGGAATCAATGTTTGAGGTCCAGCTTTGCCTTCACACTGCTTTTTGACTTCTGGAACTTTTAACTCTTTCTGGACTTGGGTTTATAAGGAAAAATCCCACAGATCTAAAGTAATAATAATGTCTGCCCTGACATTAAAATACCCATGATTGTGAGAGAATATAGAAGTATTGTTTTGCTGGTCTATTGTTTATCAAATGTTAGTAGTTAGGTAATATATCTGAATACACAAATCCTTTTAGTATTTTTCCAATTTTCCATGGCTCTGAACTGCTAAGCTGCCAAATACAGTACAGATAAAATGTCTCTTGCTGCACACTGACCTCTTGTCTTCCACACAAACCTGTGCAACAAATAATGTTTTATCCTTTGTAGAAAAATAAATTTTTTATCAAGCAAGAACACACACACATCCACTGAAAAGGAGCGCAAATCACCCGCAGTTGGAAATGTGGTTAATTATTTTTAATAGTGCATAAAAATTCTTTATGTTTTCAAAATGAACACATGTTATGAGTGGAAAATTAAGGAAGACACGTGTGCGTATATACACTAACGCAAAAGCTCAGTTGACCTCCCAAATCTCAAGGATGGCTGTTTTGGTCTAAGAGTTTGTGAATGTGATTAAGGTAGAGACTTCAAATGATAGACCTAATGTCCTGGGCCTGCCTTTGTAAATTGTAGCAGTTCACAGGTCATATTAGTTGCTTTTCCTGTTTCTGTAACAAAACCAACCTAAGATAGAGACAGCTTATTCAGGCTCATATTATGAGTGGACAGTTCATCACAGAAGGCATGTTATAGAAGCAGAGGCTTGAGGCAGCTGGTCAATCAACACCTATCATAAAGCAGCAGAGATTGATAAATGCATTTGTCTCACTTTCTTCTTATTCAGCCTGGTACTACAGTCTTGTGGAATGTTACACCATTAGGGTAAATCTTCCTATTTTAGTAACTTTATCTAGATAATTCCTCAAAGACATGACCAGTGGAGACTCTAGCTCCTCTCACTCTGACAATATAAACCTGAATCACACAACTATAGGGAAAAGAATTGAGATGCAAGATTAGTTATTTGATTGTAACTCTCCATTCTTTGGTCTTTATTTACCCCCAATTACTCAGAACAATGCAGCATATGTATAAAGGTAACGTAAGCATAGTGTCTATGTTCAGCTTGTTTGTATCTAATTGTATATCATTTTCTATTTATTCATCTAAAAATTTCCCATGATATTCAGAGAAGTGCGTATCTTTATAGAACTGGTTCTTGGTGTCTAAGATCAGGAGCAGCCTCTAACTTTTCTAGGTGTCAGTTTAAATATTCTTTGTCTTTTTTGAAGTTTTTATCCTTGTGAATCAAAAGGAAAAGGTAATTTAACAAGACATAATTTTTCCCCTCACAATCATCTAGATATACAGGACTTTGAGAACCCTCCAAAAATAGTATCCATTGATCCCACAATCTGTTTTTGTTTAAGTATCATCGCAGACAGCCCGGCCATTAGTGTAACTGCAAATATACATCATGTAAGTACATTCTTAACGAAAGGGAATATTTTCTAGATAGAGTGTGGCATATTTTCTCTCAAGTACTTGTGCCATTAAATTATATAGTATTGCCTTTCCAATTATTGACATAGTATATTATTGCCCTTGGGTAGATTCAAACCTAGTTTTTACCAATGACTTATGATCTAAGATCAAGAATTCACAAATGGGACCTCATACAATTGCAAAGATTCTGTAAGGCAAAGAACACTGTCAATAGGACAAAACGGCAACCAACAGATTGGGAAAAGATCTTTACCAAACCTACATCTGATAGAGGGCTAATATCCAATATATACAAAGAACTCAAGAAATTGGACTCCAGATAACTAAATAACCCTATTTAAAATGGGGTACAGGGCTAAACAAACAATTCTCAACTGAGGAAACTCGAATGGCTGAAAAGCACTTAAAGAAATGTTCAACATTCTTAGTCATCAGGGAAATGCAAATTAAAACAACCCTGAGATTCCACCTTACACCAGTCAGAATGGCTAAGATCAAAATCTCAGGTGATAGCAGATGCTGGTGAGGATGTGGAGAAAGAGGAACACTTCTCCATTGTTGGTGGGATTGAAAGCTGGTGCAACCACTATGGAAATCAATTTGGCAGTTCCTCAGAAAACTGGACATAGCATTACCTCAGGACCCAGCTATACTACTCCAGAAGATGCTTCAACATATAACAAGGACATGTGCTCCACTATGTTTATAGCAGCCTTATTATAATAGCCTGAAGCTGGAAAGAATCTAGATGTCATTCAACAGAGGAATGGATACAGAAAATGTGGTACATTTACACAATGGAGTATTATTCAGCTATTAAAAACAATGAATTCATGAAATTCTTAGGCAAATGGATGGAACTAGAGAATATCCTCAGTGTAGTAACCCAATCACAAAAGAATACACATGGTATGCACTCACTGATAAGTGGATATTAGCTCAAAAGTTCAAAATACCCAAGATACAACTCACAGACCACATGAATCTCATGAAGAAGGAAGGCCAAAGTGTGGATGCTTCAGTTCTTCTTAAAAGGAGTAACAGAATACTCATGGGAGCAAGTATGGAGACAAATTGTGGGACAGAAACCTGAAGGAGACTGTTCCACCTGGTATCCATCCCATGTGCAGTCACCAAAGGTAGATGCTGATTGTGGATGCCAGGAAGTGCATGCAAACAGGAGCCTGATATAGCTGTCTCCTTAGAGGTCTGCCAGAGCCTGACATATATAGAGGCAGATGCTCACAGCTAACCATTGAACTGATCATGGGGATTCCCAATGAAGGGTTTAGAGAGAAGACTGAAAGAGCTGAAAGGGTTTGCTGCCCCATGGGGAAAGCAACAATCCAACCAACCAGAGCTCCTAGGGTCTAAACCACCAGCTGGGAGCACATAGGGAGGGAGGATGGAATTGTTGGACATAGGTGGGAGAGGAGGGACTTGGTCCAGTGAAGGCTGGATGCTCCAGTTTGGGGAATTCAAGGGTGGGAGGTGGGAATTAGAGGGTGGGTGGGGGCACATCCTCATAGAAGCAGGAGGAGGGGGGATGGGATAGAGGGTTCCTGGGTAGGAGGAAATGGGGAAAGGAGATCACATCTGAAATGTAAATGAAATATTCAATAAAAAAGTTATGTACTTTTGCTCTTTAAAATACATTTATAATTTTGTTTAGAAAATTGTACTTTATCTGGAAAATATGAATGAAAAATTTTTCTCTGACTCATATTTTGTAATTTAAATATTATTATATAACTATTGATTATAAATATAAATAATTAGGTATGTAATACACCTATTTGGCAAAACATATTGAAGTTTTAACTTACAGTTTTGGCCATATTATGCCCAAAAAGATAGCCTCAATATTTTAGGATCTAATTTAGTGCAATCCTCATAGAAAGTAATGAGCTTTATCTTCATTCCCCTGGTATACATCCTTTGTCTCTGCCTTTCTAACCATAGAAATGCATTCTCCACTGTGATCATACATTACAGATTGCTGTCAGTACTAAGATGTTTACATACAAATATATACTGAGATTCTATCAAGGACTAAGCGTTGTTTACTACTAAATGAATCTGCCCTTACAGAACTTAGACATTGCAGATAGTCGTGAAAACATAGGATGCTGTTAAAAGAAAGAGAAAACCACTTGCCTGAAGATCTGAAGTTTTTAGTCAATGAAGAACAAGTTAAGTTGAGGAAAGAGCCCTTCTTTTTAAAGAGTTGTAACATTTTAGTATAGGAATGCATCATAATTTAATTAGACACTTCTTTATTGAGAGACAAAAAGGAAATAATGTCTTGGGAAGATTTGCTTGCTCAGTAGCTACAAGTAACATCCAGTTTTTATACACAGGATGAGAGAGCTTTGCAAGCACTAAAATAGAATGATCACTAAGAGTTACTGTTAAATTAAAATTAGAGGAAACAATATTTGCATTAGCTTATAAAATGCATAAAATGTTCCTGGAAGGTTCTGTAAGAAATTAACAACTGCTGTCTAAGGAGGTGGAAGCATAGGAAGTGGGGCTAGCAAAGGGAGAAAACTTCTGCTGCTATCATCTTTAAGTAAATTTTTAATATTTCAATACTTATATCATCTTACATTTTAGAAATAAAGTATATAGTACTGTGTTTTTTCATTATAAAATACAAATTTTTACTATTGCTGAAACTTCAATATCTTCTTGTTGTCCATTATCGTTGCACTGGTTTGTAGGAAGTGTGTTATATTCTGAATACTGATTCTATTATAGTTAGATCACTGAAGTATCATCTCCAGGCTCTTACTTTCTATATTGTATAGCTTCACTGTTAATGAAACATAACACATTTCTTAAGACTTTATTTTCACATTGCGTTTAAGAACTCTATTGAGATCTTCTCAGCAAAAAGATCTGATATTTCATCTGTACATTTTCTCTTTTTCTTCTTTTTTTTCGTTTTTTATTGATTATTTTATTTATTTACATTTCAAATGTTATCACCCTTCCAAGTTTCCCCTCCATGAACCCCCATCTACTCCCCCTGCCACTATGAGGGATTCATATGAGATTTGGGCACCATATGTAGAGTTTAGAAGGTTTGCCATGTGATTAATCCTGTCATACCCTTCTAAACAGTTGGCTATTGATCTTCTAACAACAGTTGCTATTCTTGATGTTTGCTGGCCTTAGGATGCTTCTGTTTCAACTGTGATATTCATCACCACCAAGAAAGCCTCCCAGCCGTTGGAGTCATTAACCAATATTGGTTCAGGGATGACAAAGGAAGCAGAGATGGCATATGGGGTAGGGGAGCAAAGGGTGTTCAGAATCCCTGTGAGTACTGACGGAAATGACAACACCAAGATTAGCTTCAGCAAGGCAGATCTACTTTACTTGGGGGTGATTCAAGGTTTATATAATGCAGTGGCGAATTAGTTAAACCACTTTGGCCCCAAGTGGGTCTCAAGTGTGTACTAGCCCAAGAGTTCTCTGGTTTCCCAAAACACACATACGCCAGCTTAATTTTGATATACCTTAACCAGCTCAATGTCTGGGCACTTCCAAAACTCACCACAGCCAGCAAACACTCCCCTCCAATATTCCTGGTTTAACACCTCCTAAATCCATATTTTATCTTTGCTTCCCTGTCTCCTTCTGGACAGCCCCTTATCTTTGCTGCCCAAGATACTTCTCGGCAGCCCTTCCAGGAACTACTTTCCTTCTTGTGCCTACATTTTGGCAGTTACTCCCTCCTGTTCCTTCCCAATGTGGTCAGTTCTATTCCTTCTCCTTGCGGTTCTTTCCTCCTCTCCTTTCGTTCTTCCTCCAGGAACTTAAATGTCCCACCTCTTCCATCCTGCCCAGCCATTGACCATGACTCTCATTGATCTATCAAAAACCAATTGGGGACAGGGACCTTCAGTGTTTGGACCTGCAGATTACCGGTTTGGGGAGCCAAATTAAGAAAAAGCATTAGAACAAAATCCCCAGCAATATAATTTTGGGAAAACAGTCAGAATATCCAGAATGGGCAAACGTTATTAGCTGATGACTTAAGGAAGCATATGCCTCATTATCATAGAGAGGCATTCCAAGAATCCCAGGTGCTAGTTGAATAGGTTCTTATCAGGAGAAAGGAAGGTAACCTATAATCTTAACTAAGCCTACATGACCTTCTGCAAGTACAGACACTTGGGGAGTTTTGAACTCCCCAGACAAGGTCAGAGAAGGCAGCGCCCTGCTAGTGCAAGGAGTCCTCCACTTTGCACCAAGCCCAGAAGACTATCTGGATAATGGTAGACTTTGACCTTAATTACCATTGTACTTGAGACGTGATTGATTTCTATCACGTGGTTCCCTCAGCGTGTACTTACAATCATGTTTAAGGACTCAGCTCAAGATCTGAGAGACTACCGAAAAATGCCTAGTTCTCACTAAATTTCCCCGTCCTTTCCAGTACTGTGTATTACAACTCTTATTAGCTGAGCATACAGAATCACAACCGTAGCTCCAATCATGGAGTTTACTTGGCCCTAGTTGAATTGCCCTGCTCATTGTTGTGGTCTGGAAACTTGAACAAGAAAAAGGAATACATTCCCAGGCTCATTCTGTCTTAAAATTCTCAGAATCAAGACTATAAATCTCTGATCAAGTCAATGTGGTCAAGTCCCTCAATTTGTACTTATTTTTTTAATATGACCCCAATTTGCTATTCTTTTAGCATATCTTTCCATGTTCTTCCCCACGTCCTTACAGTGGTTTTCAGTGAAATTCATTGAATTTATAGAGTAAGTTGGGGAAGGAAACTGGTCTTCTAGCAAGGTTAAATATTGAGATTTGTAAATGCAATGAGTATGTTATGTATATGCCCTTCTAAGGCCTTCAGTAGGAGCTTTATCTCTTTCTCTTAAAACAATTGCTTATTCTTTATTAGTTTAATTCTCAAAAATACTTGAGAGTAGTTTCAGCAATATTGTAAATGATCTCATTTTCTTTTGCATTTTATGGTTGGTTATTGGTACAGAGGGACATTCTTGATGGCTTGTAGTGAATGTGTAGCTGGAAATTTTATTTACATTTTCTAATTAGTTTCAGTAGTTTATTACTGCTGATTCCCTTTGATACTTTATGTGTATTGCACTGTCATCTGTATCTAATTATAATTTTGACTTTTCCTTTCCAATCTTCCCTGTTTGTTTCACTTTTCTTACTATGCTGCATAATGTTGAGCACACAGTGTACAGCCTCAGAAATAGCCAAAACCTGCCCCATCTAATTTTGCAGGAGATAGCTTATATTTTCAAAGTTAAAGATTTCCTTTTGTGTCCTTAATAAGCAGACATTGACACATAAAAATTGTTTAGTGTTCACCTTTTTGAGGTATATTTATTGAGTCAAAACTGTATAATTTTATCTGTTATTTTTGCAAATCTATTGAGATTTTTGTCTTGTTTTTGAGATAATTCATAACTGTATACTTTTATGTAGGTGAACTACTGTTTCCGAATATTAACCATATGTAGATGCTATTCTATGTCTTTTTCATTTTTTTATAATATCTATTTTGTTAACTCAAAACTATTAGACTTTATAATTATTTATTATTTATCTCAAAAGCAGATGAAAGGTATTTGGGTAGACAGTGTGAGTCTCTTCATATTATCACTCAGTCTTAGTTTTAACATTAGTAACACCATATTTGAGTGGCAATATTTAGATGTGGATGTCCTATATTTCTAACAATGGAATCAGAAGTAAATGTTATAGTATCTTAATTTCTCAGTCCTTGAGAAGCTTGTTCAAGACACTCACTGAAGTTGCTTGTCTATACTCTCCATCAGTGCTGTCTAGTGACTCTATGCCTATGCTCACACCTATTTCTCTAAACTTCATCTTCCAAACATATCCCTGGTTATTTGATACCATCACAGCTTTACATACATGATGCCTTTTGTGAAGGACATCATTTCTATTTCAGTCAGAATAAGATTGATGCCCCATTTCCACCTTCCCATGATGCTTTATTTCTTCTCCATGCCAACATACACAAATGACAGTATTGTACTTTCTGTTTTGTGTGCTGTTACCATGGTGATATGAACATATTCGATGGAAGAGAAGCTCACTTTAACCCTGGCATTCCTATACAGCCTTAAGATACACATTGTCCCTTTAGTTTTCTTTGTTTAACTACAAACTTCACTCAATATTCACAATTTTGGAATTTAACTAATATTTTTTAAATGAGTCTTCTATTTGTACTTGTATTTCCAGTAGAAAAATAATTCAACATCTGAATGTATAAGTGTGAACGTTGGGCTTAGAGTGGAGAAATACTATTGGATTTCAAATTGAGGACACATTTATATTATACATATTATTCTTTTGTGTAGGTTGAAGGCTGTAAAATTAACATGCTTAATTACAGTCTCCACCCCTAAATATTTCCTACAGAGTTGCTGTCAGTGACATTAAACAAATGCTCACAGTTATTAAATTTGTTGGGCTTGTACTATAGTGGGAGAAATAATGACATCTGGATGACATTTTACAAAACTATTGAATGCTTATTTGATTATTTAATCAAGAAAATTAGCTTAGGACATAAAGAGGACCCACTTTACAGATGAATAGTATATAAAGGAGTGTAGTGTGGCTGAGGAGATAGAAAATGATGCCCTGCTGAGATAGTAAACAAATTGAATTTTAGTCTCATGTTTCACTTCCACAGTCTCTGAACCCTAGGCTGCTTACTCCCAAACTTCCTGCACAGAGCTGTTGAAGTATTTAATGGGATTCCATCAAAAATTTATATACATAAGTCTTTTAAAAAGTCACTATGAAACATATTTGTGTCTCTGTATAATAAATGAGTGAAGAATTTATTTGGATATATGTAGACAATGACACTGAAGTACATGCCTACTTTGGAATTGACACACAGATTCTTCAAACATGGTGACTCTTGCCCTTATCTGCAAAATCCACATCAGTGAAGGTATCACCCCAAGTTATGCTGGTTTAGACTGCCTTTGTCATAGCATGGTTCAGCCTTTCACTCTACAAAAAAGAAATCTCATGAATACATTCTATGGAGAGGAATTCAGAGTCTGTGGGATAGAAATAATCATAATTCAATCTTCATTTTCCTGTCTGACCAGGCTGGTTTTACTACTGGAGATGGTTCTTTGAGCAATCAGTAAGGGCATGAGGTAAAATGATGTCTCTCTCTGTCTCTGCTCTCTGTCTCTCTCCTGTCTTTGTCTCCTCTCTCTCTCTTCTCTCCTCTCTCTCTCTCTCTTCTCTCTCTTCTCCTCTCTCTCTTCTCTCTTTCTCTCTCTTTCTCTCTCTCTCTCTCTCTCTCTGTGTGGTGTGTCTGTCTGTCTGTCTGTCTGGGTCTACAACCCTGTGTCTGTCTATGTATGTTTCTGTTTGTGTGAGAGAGAGAGAAAGAGAGAGAGAGAGAGAGAGAGAGAGAGAGAGAGAGAGAGAGAGAGAGCAAAAGAAAAATACAGAAGGGGAAAATCTACTTCAAATCTGATCTAAGTACTTATGTTAGTCCTCCACTCTTGACCAAATCTTATTTCTACTATGGTGACCATACATCATATTTAATGCATACTGAAGATTTTATTGAGATTTTCATTTCTAAAGATATGAAGTTTACTCACTGTGTGCACCTGTAGGCCCAGGTTAGTCGATTCTATAAATATTCTTGAGGTATTTTTGACCTCTCTGGCTCCTATAATCCTCTCCCCAAACCTCCCTCCACAGGATTCCCCATGCTCCACCTAATATTTGACTGTGAGTCTCTACATCTATTGCTAATTGAAGCCTCTAATGACGTTTATGCTAGGATCCTATCTGCAAGTATAGTAAATATAATTAACAGTCTCAGGGGTGTGCCCCCTCTCATGGCATGGGCCTCATGATGGATCAGTTATTGGTTGGCCATTCCCTCATTTTCTGCTCATATTTCCCAATCCCTCCATTGGAAGTCTTGCCTGCTTACAGAACATGGCCAATTCAGGTTCTATATTCCCCATTGCTAGGGTCTTAGCTAGATCACACTCATAGATTTCTGAGAGTCTCCATTGCCCTGGGTCTCTAACTGATCCCAGGAATACCTCCTCAACTCCAGTTTTAGTTATCTCTTCCAGTACTCTCTACTTCTGTCATCCCGCTACCCTGATCATTTCTAATCCCATCCCCATCCCCACCTCCACCTCCACCTAGTTCCCTCATCAAACCAACTATGTCTATTCTATTTCCCCTTCTCAGTGGGATTCATGGGTCTCCAATTGAGACCTCTACCAGTGAGTCTGCATGTGACTGACCTAGACCTTTTGCCATATGTCACATTTGTACAGTTGGTCTTCATGTGGGACTCCTAACAGTGGAGCACACGCTGTCTCTGACTCTGTTTCCTAGCTTTGGGACTCTGTCCTACTATTAGGCTGCCTCTTTTAACCTACTGCAACTTAATATGCCAAGACTACTGGATATCCATGGGGGGGTCTCTCCTTCTCTGAAGAGAAAGGGAAGAGGAGTGGCTTAGGGAGAGGGAAGTCTGAGGGAGTACTGGGAGGAGAGGAAGAAGGGCAAACTATGGTCAGGATATGAAATTAAGTATTTAGTTAATTAATTAATAAATATAAAAATATGAAGTCCAGAAGCCACAATGATGGATTAGTATAAAAGCACTTGCTGATCTTACAGAAGAACTGAGTTAGTTCCCAGAATCCATACCAGGTAGATTAACTGCCTATAACTCCTCTATATGATCTGATGCTTTATTCTGAACTCTGAGGCTACCAGCATTAAGTACATATACACACATATGAGAGAGAGAGAAGACAGAGAGAGAGAGGAGGAGAGAGAGAGAGAGAGAGAGAGAGAGAATAGACATAAAATAAATCTTTAAAAAACTTAGAGGTCCAGGTTATTAGAATGTTAGAATGACCGGTCCTTTCATGGTCACCCAGTTTAAAAGGCATTATCTGATGCTTTCATCAGAATTGCCACATTGACCACTACAACTGAGAAGCCTACCAGGATTGTTCATCTGTTGTCTTTATTTAGTCAAGGACAGCTTCGAAAGCATTCCAGCACAGCATCATAAACTCAGTGAAAACACTGAGTCTTCTGTGATTATTTCTGTAACTCTGTGGCAGAGTTCTTAAGCATTCAGATGAAAAAAAATCATTTTGGAATGTCAAAGTTTGGGAGATGGTTCTCAACCTTCCTTAATGCTGGAACACTTCAATACAATTCCTCATGTTATGGTGACTCGAAACTATAAAATTATTTGTTACTACTTCATAACTGTAATTTTGCTACCATTATGAATTGTAATTATAATGAATTATTGAATTGTAAATATCTGATATACATGCACCCCACCCCACCTCTGCCTAGAGCTGTGATGAGCCACAGGGTGAGAACCATTGGACTAACCTTCTGTTCAGATAATTGCTGGAGGAATATAGCTGCATTCTTCTCACTCTTACTATTCTATAGTTTTCAGGAGATAAAAGAGTTAACAAAGCAATATTTATAATCTCATGTTTTTTGTCTGCCCATATTTTTCCCTCAACTTTAGCACCTGCTACCACTTGTCTGATAGCAGAAAACAAAAGGAATCAAAAAGAGCAAACAAATGTTAATGAGAGAACTCAGAAACAGCTGAGATGCTTAGTTTTCAACAGCTTTCTTGTTCCATAAACATGTGGACACATGGTTTTGATTCACTACTGCATATTTATAACATAGTTATATTTCACTGATTAGAAATGGGTTTCTGCTGCTGTGATAGACGAGAAAAGGAAAGGCTAAAATGTATGTTTCAGTAGGTTCATTGAGAGCCTACTATGGAGGCTAGACTGAATGTTTAAATTGCATTTATCTATTTACTCTTGGCATTGACATTTTAAAATTTGGTTTATTTTCTGTTCTAGGTTTGCACGAAATAAGAATCAGAGAGAGTAATTAGCCCCTAAAGGTTAATCAAAAATCAAGTAAGAAATGGAAGTCTTAAAGAAACCTAAATCATACCTCAACAGACAAAATACTAGTATTTCTCTTCTGCGATCACATCTTGTCACCATGCTATATGACACTATGGAAATGGCATGATTGAGCCACTCTAGCTCAGTCTTAGATTGTTGTTTTTATGTTATTGCAACCTGCTCAGTTCTTAATCCCTGTGAGTCTCCATCCTCTCATTTCTAGACTAAAGGCATAATATTTATCACCACCTCTCTCCATTTCTCATATCCTGATTTTGCACTCATATTATCTGCATGCTCATTCCATTAATAATCAAGATATCTAGGCCACTGGACAGTTTAGAGGATAAAGCCACTTTCTACTCAAACATGATCAAATTATAGGTTTGATTCATGGAACCTTTGGAAGCAAAACAGTAAGGACTCTGAAAAATTGTCTTTGACCTTCACACACACACAAACACACACACACCACACACACACTGTAAAGCACTACTATACTCTGCCATGGGTCAATGTTAATGTTCTCTATAGTGACAAAAAATAAAACATAGGAAGGTTTTGTCAGGTACTGCAGAAAATCTATTACTTCATCAAGTTCTTACATGCTTCCAACGTACATTTACTTTGTTGTAACACAAATTCAACTGCAGTGATAGAATCAGACATCAGTTTCATTTTCTCTATAGTAAGAAGTTTCACAGGGCTGGGATATTTGTCCCCAGATTCACTGGCATTTTGGCCTGGATTCTTTGCCCACCTAGTCCAGATAAAAAGACCACAGAGCAGAGGGTAGAATGATAATCCAGATTCTGTCACTAAAAAGTTTTCTCCAAAATACTTTGTGAATTACGGCAGGCTGGACTTTCCCAGTCATAAGAGGCAGGGGTATTATCAGGACTGTCTAAAAGTTTCCAAAGGTCACAAGACTGCTCGAAAAAGAATATTATCAGAATTGTGTCACAAACTTAAAAGGAGACTGGGAAATTTGTGTTGTTTAAACTGTGCATATGGCCACCCTGAAATTAATTAAGGGCTTGTTAGCAAGGAAACCATCGAAAATAGATATTGAGGAAGCTACCAGAAATGTTTATAGTGGTATGCCCCAATTTAAGTCATCCTGCTGGCATGTTGATGTTCTCTGTTTATGTATCTAGAATTTAAGCAGCAGAGCTCTGCTGACTGCCATAGGGTCTGCATTGTTCCTGAGGATCAGTGTCCCTTGAAAGGCTACTTCTTCCTAGGAACATTGGAAGACAAATTCTAGACTGTTCTTTTCTTAATGCCAGAAAACGTTTGGATATCTTGGAGGTACCATTGCAACTGTGCAAAGTTTTGTGACCTCTGGCTGCATAGGTGATGGGTGACTTGGGGAACTAATCCCCTTCTGTATCCATTTTAAATTTTGAGAGGAAAGTGTCACTAAGATGAAAAACTTTTAGAATCTATGCTAATGTGATTTCAGACCATGGCCACTCTTGGGTTAGCTCAGGATTTCCAAGTTGGCATTGAATCAGAGCAGCCTGGGACATAGGCTAACTCCCCATTCTATTGTTTACTCTAACAGAAACATTCCAGTGACACCCTCACATAGTTCTTAACACATTCCATGTCTAATGTCTCCATGGCTTTCTCAATAACTCAGGCTGACGCTGACTCAAGTATGTCAAAGAACAAGTGGTCATCTAGGGTGTTTAGTGAAAATTAAATGCTCAGATCTAAGCCTGAAATGCATGATTTCAAATCTAAACTCCAGTATTCCTTCCATAAGCTCAGTCTCCATGGCCCTTCATAATGCAAAGAGAATATAAGGCAAAGGCACATTTTAAACTATCAGATTTTTATTAAACAGCATGTAAATGCCTAATCTTCCTGACAATGTTTTATCAGGAACTATACAAAATGCTTAGATTTTTTTTTCCTTTTTTCTTCAGAAAATTTAGTAATCAACTTATTTAAGGGGAAAAACAATTATTTGCTAATGAATCACTTGACATTTTCTTAAACCAAAATGCTGAAATTAGTGCTATTATTTTAAAATAGATAATTAATAACCAATTGGAATGCATATCAAATGAAGTTTAACATGTACCACACTGGCGTAAACATCTAATGGCTAAATCACTCCTGTTAACAGCATCATTGACAGATTTGTTTAGGACTTACTATGAGGAAGACCTTGTGACAGATTCTACAAAGGGTACAGGAGAGTGTGTGTGTGGTGTGAAAGTGTGTGTGTGTGTGTGTGTGTGTGTGTGTGTGTGTCTATGAATGTATGAGTGTTTATATGTGTGTATGTGAATGTATATGTGAGTATGAATGTGCGTTATGCATGTGAGTGTCTGTATATGCATGTGTGTGTATGGGAGTAAATGAGTGGATGTGGATGTGAGTGTGTGTATGTGTGTGTGTGACTATGTGTGTGCATGTGTGAGTGTGTTTGTGTGTATCCTAGATAAGAGATATCTTCCAATGCCTTATGCCTCATATGCACTTACATATTTACAAAATAGAAGAAGAAGAGACAACTGATCAAGGGAAAACTTATTAACTTGAATAAGAAAATTCTGTCTACATCTCTTTTGAGCTTTGTTTAGGTTGTCTGAGAGAAATGAGACCCAATACAGAAGTATGAACACTCTATCTCTCTTGTTTAAGCCTAAGACAATGTGTGGATTGTTCTCAATAAATTCTCACTGAATCAAGTACATGATTTCTTTTCATAACAGTTTTTTAAAGTAACATCCTCCCTGTCAAGGTGCCTTGCTTTCTGGAGATCTTCCCCATATTTAGTGACATGTGATTGGTTGAAACAGATTAAAATGAGCCCCTTCTGAATTTACCATCTGTCCATAGGAGAGCTCTAATCTTGCTTTCACAAGCAAGTCTTAGTCTCACTAACCTCCCTGTGCTGGAGAATTGGAATCAAATAGCATCAAATGCAAGCACTGCTATGCATTGGGCAGATGTTGCAATCTTAAGCATAGTATCTGATTCCTCCCTCTTCACCAGCATCTGCTCTCCCCTCCAAGCACCCTTTTGTACTTTTCTAATTGGTTATGGATAAGAAAAGTAGAAATGCCCCTTTTGTGTTCTTTTAATGAGTCAATCCCTCATTAATTCCTTTCACCAAGGCATGAAAACAAAAAGTTGCAAGCTGATTATTGTCTTTATTACTAGAATCCGGGCATGGAAAATTGGTTCCTTTTGGGATTCCTGTATCTTCTTTGTCCAGGGATAAATTTCAGAATGGGAGAATGTTGACAAGAAAATATATTATTTCAATGATAAAGGAGATGATGAACTTTATCACATGATAGGCATTGATAAGAACAGACATTGCAGCCGATAACAAAATGGGCAAAATTTCACTTTTTCTCACTTTCAAAAATAAAAAGGCGATAATGGATATTAAACTACTAATGAATATTTCAGTTTCAATTAAAAGAAAAGAGTAAAAGAGTTCTCTAAATATTTTAACTACATAAGACGTATACAGTACTCTGATGCAAAGATTATAACAAAATTGATTCCATAGGTACAATGTTCTTAAGTGCCATACAGAAGAGGTACAGGTCCAAATATGTATATTACATATATATATGTATATATTTCTGGTTTGATATTTCTAATTCTACATTAGGGCAGTAACTAAAGAGATCTTGAAAGAGTAACATGACCACTTTCCTAATTTTCACAGGGAAATTGAAGCTTAGAGAACATATGTTGGTATTATAGTTTGTCTCATTTTAAGTTCAGTGGATTCTCTGCTGCTACAAAACCAATTGGAAAACCCGTTTTCCTTGTCTGGGAATTCGTTTTTATTACATAGGAAATGAATATGGGTTGACTAGATGAAAATGTCTGACTAAAGAGGAAGTAACAAGTTTTGTAGCATAGGTGTTTATGCACACATGTGGTCTCAACCTATAAATTAATTTTGTATAAAAAGGTAGATTTAGCTTTTAAATATCTTACAGATGATAAACACAGATGGGGTCTAGGGTCACACATTCAGAGGTAGAACTGAAAACTAATGAGCCTCGTGCCTGACTCAGAGTCTGGCTTTGTCATGCTGCTTCTTGGAACTGTTGTGCTTCCAGAAACATGTATCCAAAAATGACTTCATGAAATGTCTAATCATCACAGGGATGCTATTTAGAAGTAACCCTCATGACCTCCTCATTAAGATGCATTGTATTGTCTAACTGTTGCTTACTGGCTATTACAGATTCTTTCTGTCCCCTATTTAGATACGGTCACAGATACAATATCTTGGCCCAGAGACAGGAGAATCTATATGAATTCAGGTGTCAGTGCTAGATCCAAGAAGCTACAATTCTCATCAAATGCTACACCTTATCTGCTACAGCATAAATGCAGACGACCAAATTATCTGCTACCTAGAGTCTGAGGTTCTACCATATGAACACCAACTCTTTGATCACCCTTCCAGATGCCCACAGCCCTCCAAGATCTGGTCTCTCTGTACTTTCTCTGTAACAGTAACTGTCTCTTTTGCTAAGATTAGAAGATTCCGTCTCCTGCTGAATTTCTTCTATATGCTTCCTAATTAGCTTGATTTGTATATTAACCCTTTTTACTCATGAGACACACTGCCACTATTATCAGACCAAAACCAAGGTACTAAGCAAGTTTAAACACAGCTTTAAAAGGGATGCCCAAAGTTAAGGCTAGGAAAGAATAATTCTGAGAGAAACATATCTGGGTTCATTATTTATGAACAGAGAGATTCACAGTACCTAGAATCATAAAAACCGAACTCTTTGTAAGATCATAATGCAATTTAACTTTCAATGATAAATATAATTATTAAAACTTAAATAAGCATAAACTTCATTTTTATGGGCAACTCCATGGAAGCTTAATGAAATGATAATTTGTAAAAATAGAAAATAATGAGGACCATTAAAAGTATGGTCTCTGTTTTATTCTGTGACCTCTATCACACTATGGTCAGTAGCTAAATGTGTTTAAGGTATGATTATTGAACTAAGAACTGCTGCATCTCTGCATGGCCACTGATAACAATGTCATCATCACCAAGCTTTCTATTTTCACTAAACATCAATTTTCCTAGGAGAAAAATAGAGAATAATGCCATTTTCCATCTCATAAAGTTGTGAGGATTTTAAAATGTCTGATGTAAAAGCCTTGGCACTTTTTTGGAACACTACAGTCTCTTAAGTCTTAGAGGTCAAAGGTTATAAGACACAGTGTCAAGTTAATAACAAGTTCAAGACAAAAAGCAACCATGTTTAACTGAGTATGCTCTTCAGTGACAAGGACTTAGTTTTTAGGGGTTTTGTTTTCTGAACCAAAAGAAAAATAGATTTTTTGATGGAAGAAATAATGATAAACATTCTAATAAGAAACTCCTTATGTGTAAGGCATTAGAATTACAATTATTATGACTAAGTAGTAATTGGCAATGTCCTTCAGTTGAATCCTTATCTTCCTGGACTATAAGGTATGAGTGTAGTTACTGCCTGAATTGAATCTCCTAAACAGAGCTGCACTATGCACATGTTAAAGGCTGCTACGTCTGCTCATAACCTACCCAGAAGTTGCTTCCTTAAACAGAGACGGTTTTTCAAGAGGTAATCTAGTCCCTAATACACATTTGCTATGAAATTGTTGGAGAAATTATTTTCTTCATTTCGTTATCCAAACAAAAGATAACTTTTGTTTCTCAGAGTAGAAGTTGTGTAGAAAAGTCTCGGTTCCTGCATCTTAGGTCTCCCTAGGCCACAGTTCATAGGGAACTTGGAGAGTCTTGGCTGTCCATTTGCATAGAAGTGTTGTTGCCTTGAGAAAGGATGTAAGCTAATTAGAGGAATGAATTCTATTCAGAATTTCCAAGGGTATTTATTTCACATGAGAAACAACTTGGTATACTGGCTGCCAGCAGCTGATTAAGCATTTTTTCTTACTATCTCTTCCTTGTCATCTTAAAGGTACATCTTACATCCCCAAAACACATCTGTTTCAAGCTGTTTCCCAACAGAGAAGAACAAGAAAATCTGTATTGCAAACCTATAGGAGCCACAGTTATATTCCATATATTCCATAGATATGATATAATTACAATGCACATTCTTTAAAATCCCTATCATTTACTTAATATATTGTAATAAGTTTTCTACATGATTGCACAGAAACTCCATAAGGTAGCATTCCAAGCTTCTTAGATTAAGACTTCCCTCTTCATATGTCTTTTTTCTTCCATGTATCACATGTTCCACCATCTAAACACAGATAAATGCTGCTGACGATAAAATTCAATCTTTCTAAACCCCATATCACTATCTTTAACTTGTGTATCAGTCCAGTTCACCTTCACCAGAGGAAGAAGAATTCAACTCCAACTGTTCAAAGGTTGAACCTCTTATAGAGGTATGTGATTTGAGATGACAAGAAAGAGATAGTAAGAAAAAATGCTTAATCAGCTGCTGGCAGCCAGGAAGTTCTCACTCCTTCCAGCCCTTAACAGATCCCAGAATTGTAGAGCAAGCTATGAACCAGAACCAAGAAATGCAGAGAAGATAGCACTTCCCATGGCTATAGTCACAAGTGACCCTAAGATAATAATATCAGAACAGAAAAGGATAGAAAAAGATGCTCCATCTCTCTTTCCACCATTTCTCTTATTTCTTGTCATCTTTTTTTGCCCCAAATCTATCATCATAAATGTCCCAAATTTATGAGCCAGAAGGCCGGGATACATTGCACTGTCTTCTGCATGTACCACCTGTTTGACATGAGCAATCAAAAAGGTCAAATAATTGATCAGGAGAAGGAGCAAGAGCCTCCCTCTCTTCCAGATTGCTCTGACTTATCCTTGAAGTTTCTGATGTGTTGCTGTTTATTGAAAGAAAGCATATAGGGCATGGAATTATTGGGCTCTTATTTATTTATTTACTTCCCATCCCAATGGCAGTCCTCATCTACTCCAGTCCCTCCATCAGAAAGTCCCTACTCTGATAATCCATGCTCCTCCTCCTTCTCTTCCAAGAAGTGGGAGGAGTTCCCTCCTGGGTACCAATCTACCCTGACACCTCAAGTCACTACAGGACTACACACAGCCTCTGCTGCTGAGGCCAGACAAAACAGTCGAATTATGTGAACAGGATCTGCAAGCAGTCAGCAGAAGCAGGATAAGCCATGCTCCAGTTGTTAGGGGATCTGCATGAAGACCAAGCTGTACACATGGTCTAGATCCAGTCTAAGTATGCCTGTTTGTTGGTGATTCAGTCACTGCTAGGGTCCAGGTTAGGCAACTCTATTGATCTTCTTATGGAGTCGCTATCCTCTCTCCATTTCTCCATCTTTCCCCAACTCTTCTACAATACTTCCTGAGCTCCATCTAATGTTTGGCTCTGGGTCTCTACATCTGTTTCAGTCAGCTGCTAGGTGGAGCCTCACAGAGTACAGTTATGCTAGGCTCATGTCTACAAGCATAACAGAATATCATTAATAGTGTCAGAGATTGGTTCGTACTCATGGGATGGGTCTGAAGTTGGGCTAGTCATTGGTTGGCCATTCCCTCAGTCTCTGTTCCATCTTTGTCCCTTTACTTTTAATAAGCAGGACACATTTTGAGTGGAAGTTTTTGTAAGTGGGTTGGTGTCCTTATTCCTCATTGTGAGTCCTGCCTGGCTATAGGAGATGACTACTTCAAGCTCCATAACTCCGACTGCTAAGAGTTTCAGCTAGAATCACCCTCATAGACTTCCTATAGCCTCCCTCATCCCAGGTCTCTGGTACATCTTAAAGATATCCCCTTCCTGCTCCCTCTCCTCTGTCACTGCACTGATTTCCATTCACTTTCTTGGCCCTTTCTCCATGACTATTCCTAGACCTGATTTCCTTTGCCCCTCTCCCCATGCCCCTCCCCTTCCCCTCTACTACACTGTGTCCTCCCTCCATCTATCTCTGATAACTATTTTGTTTCCTTTTCTGAGTGAAATTCAAGCATCCTCCCTTGGATCCTCCTTCTTATTTAGCTTCATTGGGTTGGTGAATTGTGCACCTTTGGTGCTCTCATTGTCTCCTTTACTCACTGCAAATCAGGATGTTCATAGTTGATAAAAGAACAACTTTGAAAATGTAAGAGATACCTCAGCTGGTTAAAAAACAAATTCTTTTCTTTTAAGTGTGATCACTTAAGTTCCATCCTGGAGTCCATGTAAAAAGCTGAATACAGTGGGATACATCCATATTCCCAGCACTGAAAAGCAGAGACTATAATTGATTAGAAGTTTATCATCAAAGTAGCCTAGATCCAGTTAGCTTAGCAGAAATGAGAGAAACTCTGCCAAAAAAAAAAAAAAAAAAAAAGAAAACAAGGTGAAAGAATGATGATGATATTAATAATGATGTTGATGGTAGTGGTGGTGGAGAAAGAGATGGAGAAGGATAAGCAGAACAAGTCCAAAAACAAGAAGAATGAGAACAAGAACAAGAAGAGCAAGAATGAGAATGAGAAAAAGAACAAGCAGAACAAGAACAAGAAGACTAAGAGCAAGAGCAAGAACAAGACCAACATGAACAAGAACAAGATAGTCCCAGAGAGTTTTCTCTGCCACACACATGCATACCATAACATATGTGTTCTCCCTCTCTCTTGCTTCCTCCCAACCTCCATCCATCTGTCTCTCTTTTACACAAACACAAAAGATAAAGTAAAATTAGAAAACTCTCTTATAGTCAGAGTCATATGTCAAGCACTCATGTAGTATCAAACATGAAGTCTTGAGTATCATACACTGTCCATGAATCTCAGTCTGTCTGTGTATCTATCTCTACAATTAGATAAATGATAGATAGATAGATAGATAGATAGATAGATAGATAGATAGAAAAGAGATAGATAGATAGATAGATAGATAGATAGATAGATAGATAGATCTATCCATAGGTAGATGATAGATGATAGTCTCCCCTATATTAATCTTAGTCCTAACACCATACTATACTTATTTTTTACCTTCAATGGATATTTTTATTCACACTTTGCTTATTATTTTGGTGTTGGAGCTTTTCTCCAACATGACTATAAACCCCTTAAAGGCAGAGGCTGGGTCAACACCTTCTTCTTAATTCTTAACAGCTTAGAATCAGTTGTGTACTCCGGTATATAAAGGTTCAGCAATCACCTAAGTTGTTGGGATGTCTGTAGATCCACCCATAGCTCTTTATGTTCTCAACAATGTTCTTCCTATACCACTATCCTGTTCACACAACAAAGGATCCCATTTTACTTTCTAGAGGAAATAAAATTCACTGGACTACAAGTGACTGAGCCTCACATCTTACAAATCAATTAAGTTACAGAGAGCCTAACAAGCCCTTGCTATACTCTCAAGGGGCTGCTAAGACTCTGCCTGGTCCTTTTACCCAGTCCTTGCTATCTCATTCTCTTGAACTGTGCTCCCAATACTTAAAGTCTCGTTTTAAAAAAGGAAGATAAGGCATTAGGAGGGTGCAAGTCTAGATCCCTGTTTCTCTTGCTCTGCTGCTTCATTGAGGGATCGCCAATCATCCCAAGTAAAGCCCTTCTCTAGGCTGTGTTTTTCTCTGACGGTGTTGGACTGTGTGTCTGCCTCATGGTGGGATGCTGGAATACCAATAGCAAGCCACTTAGGGAAGGCAGAATAAAGTCCAAGATAGGGGACTGAGTCCATGTTTGCCCAGGCAAGAAACAGCAAAGTCTAGGATAGATGTTGTAGTTCTAAATCTCCTGTGTACTCAGACACCACTGGGGACTGTGAGGAGCTGAGAAATGGTGGTCCACAAGTCCATGTTTCCCCTATGCACCAGGCAGGAAGGGGATTGCTGAGCCATGGGTGGGAAAGAATCTGGTTTGGTTCCAAGTGAGTACTGAAAGAGAGAAGGCCTTCTCCAGGAGATTTAGGCACAGCTTTTTACAAGGAAGTCTAAAGCCCCTTGATGAAGGAGACAGTCCTTAATTTCCCAAACTGCTTTATTTTTATAGCAGATGTAAATGCATACATGTTACTCAGGATGAACCAGGGATTAAATACCTTTTGCAGGAAGAGATGACCAGAAGGGAGGCTCATTGACTGAACACTTGGGGCCTATCTAGATACCTCATTAGCATGGAGAACTCCAGATTTCTATTCTATTGATGGTTTCATGGTCTCTCAGGATGTCAGTACATGTCCGCAAGTAGACTTGGGCTGGTCCCAGACTGTCCTTCATTATAAGATTCCTGAGTTTTTCACTGCTTCACTCATCTTGTGTTGGTCGAAAGTCGCTTCCCAATATGAGACTCTGGTTCTCATCAGCCAAAGGCTATGGGCTGATCCCCTGTCCATAACTACATTGTTTCATAAATAAAGTATACTTCATCATCTTCTTTTCTCTACTAACTTTTGCTATGTTCTCATTTCAACTGGAATCCATTGAACTTATACATCTTGATTGGTGTTGGACAAAATAAACATGATAAGTTGTGCTTCATATAAGCTGTGGTGGTTATCGATACATAGCAATAGCTTAACATGTTCTTTGAAGTTGCAAAGACAGACATGGGAAGCAATGAGGTATGGAATAGGAATGCAGAAGAGAAAAGTGAACCAACTAAGGGAAAAGGGAAGAGTTAGGAGAAAGAAGAAAGAAAGAAAGAAGAAGAAAGAAAGAAAGAAAGAAAGAATAAAGAAAGAAAGAAAAGAAAGAAGAAAGAAAGAAAGAAGAAAGAAAGAAAAAGAAAGAAAGAAAGAAGAAAAAGAAAAAAGAAAGAAAGTTTGGTACAAGTGAACAAAGAAGAAGAGATTATGATAGAGAATTTATAGATATATAAGAAAAATATCATTTTAATTTGTGTTTTCTAATTAGAGGGACCACTTTTCAATTTAGATTTTAAACTTTGAAGATGGCATAACTTCAGAATTGAGCATGTTGTGCATTATAAATAGCATGTAAATGGCCCAGCATGGGGCCTGAGAGTGGGAGGCAGCTTTTGGCAGAGGTAATAATGAAGTGAATCCCATTAGTGATGGAAAGGCAATTAAGAAAAACCTCAATGAAGCTCCACATCTGAACATCTAGCTGAAACATTGGGATTTTGGAGGGAAAAAGGTTAAGCACTAGGAGGCTCTTTATAATGACTTTAATTAGATGGAAAATGAATTGTTTTGCTCTTTTTGTTAAAAAAAAAAATCTCTGTTTTCTTTTGCTTTTCAAAGGTAGCCCATTTATAACAACTTTGAAGTATATGTCTCAACTTCAGCCTCAGCTGTGGAGGTGTTTAGTGACTTAGAGGATTCTAGTCTCATGGTTCTAATCCCCACAAGAACCCTGCTATGTCACTTGCCAAAGCTCAGTGGACAGACTGCACGAATTATTGACTAGGAGACACACACTTCATAACAGTGTCCTGATCCTCCAGCAAGACATAGCTTGACAAGTGCATTTGAGCTCCAGATGAATGTGGAATGTTAAAGAATGGCATACAAAAATAAAATAAAATAAAGAATCCTTCAATAGGTATCAGTAGAAACCTGTTATATAAGATAGTTGAAACTTACAAGTAAATTTCCTTTCTTCAAATACATATATTTCTGAGGCGTTACTATCCTCATTACACAGATAAATACTAAATTGATTAAAGATTAAGTGAATGTCACACAGTCAGAAAATGACACACACTATGCAAAGATTGAGCTATTAAAAGCCTATTGTCTACATCCTCAGAGTCAATCATACTGAGCCAAGAGCAACAACAGCCATGATCTAAGATCTAACTCTAGACTCCTTCGATCCTCATCGAAGATCCTAATCTCAGTAGAAAGAACTCAGAAGAGACAGAGAGTAAGTAGTTTAGAACACAGGCAAGATTTACTGCAGAATAGTCTGAAGCTCATGCTCTGGTGTGGGAGTGCACAATGGCGTAATGGCCCAATTCCTTGCTCTACAATTTTAACTAGCCTTTCAGTTTCTCAAGTCTCTACAACACATACAGAATCCTGAAGTTGTTTCCTGCCCAAGTGATTTATAAGCCCCAATCTTGCTGGGCAAATAATGTGTCTTATTCATTCCCTAGAAGTCTCTTAATTAGATAGTAATCTTAGAAGGTTTAAGGTTCCCAGAGTTAGGTTTGGATAAGTATCTATTGATGACATTCTGGGGAGTTCAGGATGTCATGTATCCTCCCAGGCACAGAGCAATGGCTTGAGTTCCATTCCTTTGTCCAGCAATGACACCTTCTATACTAGTTATTGGTCATACACTAATGACTATGAGGAAAAGATCCATCCCTAGCAAACCCCACACTATCTAATATCTGACTAGCTATATAACAATAATAGGATGGAACCATTAAAGAAGAGCCTACCAAACACATGAGAATCTAGTAACCAATATGACTTTTTTTGCTGCTGTTTGGTTTGCAGCTAGAAGCAGATCCAAGCTGGAGTGCACTGACCAGACCTAGAGAGATATATAGAGAAGAGAAAGTTATATTCAAGGCTTTTTTTTCCTTCTCTGCAGAACATACAAAGATTCACCAAGTGATTGAAAAGTATCAGTTATTTTTAGTTCTGAAAGTAACCTGGAGGTAGGTCAACCCTCACCCAGCTGGTAGATACTAGATACATTGCCATGGCAACCAATGATCAGGTAGAGATAAATGCACAGGTACCATGTACAGAGAGAGCACTGACTCTCAGGCCTGCCTATACAGTTGAACCTGTGGGGAGGTTATAAGCAATACTGAAGCTTGGCATCCACCCTAGAGGTTCTGATTTAAATGGTTGGGCATAAACATATTATCAGGATTATTCTTCAGTTACTCAAATGGTCCTAATATGTGGCTTAGTTGATTGACATTGGAAATATGCTCAGTACTAATTCTATATGGCCTGTGCTGTTTTATCACCCAGCTGAACTTAAGCATCTCACTTACTCTAGTGTTCCTGTTCTCTAACCTTTACCATCATTCTCCTTTCCCATTATTCCTACTCTCCTTTTCCTCTTTCTTCCCCTTCTCTTTTCATGAATACCTAGCATTCAGTCTTGTGTATTACTCAGTGCTGCCCTGTTTATGCCTATGTAACTACTCATGGTCACCTACAATTGAAGCAGAGCAAGAACAAAGACCCAGATATCTTCACAGCCAAGATATTACCTGTGCCATTCTGACCAGCATTTCCTTAAGCACTGGATTCAAATCTTAACTGAAAGCACGAGGAAATAAGTACCTTCTAAAAGCTGTGGAACTCTGTCTTTAGAGCCAACTAATTAACAGTCATTAATCATTTTCTTGGCAGATGCTGTTTCTATGGAGAATTAAGAAGACATTCTAAATCTTACTCTTTTCTTTCATTGAGAGGTAAGGGTACTATTGCAAGTGATGACTTTGATTCTGAACTTTTGGTAACTTTTCTTCCCTTTAGTTTATTCATGTACCTTTTGTTAAAAGGCACTTTAATGAGCTTATCTTTTTAAATCACTACGACTGTATCCGATAACATTGTATTCTTATATTTTCAAAAGAGAAAGAGGGCAGTGAAAGAAGAAAACAGCTTCTTTCTTTGGGCAATGATATTATTCACAGGATCTTATGTGACTTGACCTGAATCTTAGCTGAGGAGGGCCTCAGAAGGAAGCCTGTGAGATGCTGCCTAGGATCAGGAGAGTGTAGCTGATATGATACCCAAGTTAATTTTTATCTAGAGGATTTTAGTCTCAGCCCTGCAGGCCTTGCTGGATTATGTTTGGTCTGGATTATGAAACAGATTGAAGACACTGTGCTAAGTGATAGCCCATGCTGTACTGCTGTACCACTTGTAATTGGCAGTGGACATTTGGGAAGTGTTGGTCTCAGTGAAGTAGGACAAACTTAAATAAGGGAATCCAGTTGTTGGTGCCGGACTTGAGCATGTAGTGAATAAACAAGAGAAAATTTCCTCCTGTGGAATGAACAACATAATTGGAACTTAGAGAATGCTTAGGAGACAGGTTTATTAAGCTTGTCTCAGACTTCTAAGTCTATCACAAGAAAGAAAGATAATTTCAAATCCCATTTGCCATGGAACATTTTCTGTTTATTGATTTTTGTGGGGGGTGTGAGACCATTTTGTTTTGTCCTACTGCCTTCTTGTGTAAAAAAGGTGGTTATCACTGCATCAACCTCACTGTCCTGAGTGGGAAAGGACTGATGTCCACCACTGCTAGCATTGCTTGCAATGACCAAATTGAACACAGTGAATGATGTGAGCAAAATTGTCTCCATTTGATGCCATGCATCTCAGTGGTGAGATATTACTTGGAAATAATATTGTGGCCTGACTGGCTGAGTTTAGGAACTATGAGTAGTGTAAATTGATCATTTAAAAATCTCAGCTTTCTTTTGTTTTACACATTTCCTTTCTGAGATGCTAAACCCAGCATCAGTTCTCAGGGGCATTGGTATAATTAATTAACAGGCTCTGTATTCAAAGAATTGCTTCTTGTTTGATTATGTAAGTACCAAGTTAGTACTTTGCCTTTTGTTTTCATGGGGTAGAATTTGGTTCTTTTTGTGCTTACCAGCAACTTTTGTCAAGAAAAGAAATGAATGGGAGAAAGGGAGAGAGGGAGAGAAAGAGGGGGGAGGGAGGGAGGAATAGAAAGAGGGAGGAAGGAAAGAAAGGAGGAAGACAGGGAGAGGACCTGAGTCTAATCCCAAGAACACATGTTTGAAAACAAAGAATGCTTCTGGTTTGGTGCCAATCATATGTAATCCCAGAACTGGGGAGACAGAGTCAGGAACATTCTGAAAGGCTAATGGACAACCAGCCTGCTAAAATCAGCAGTTCAACCCAATAATGAGATAACCCCTTTCAAAAAAAATTCCACATGGCAAATTGACTTTTGATCTCCAAATGTCCTAAAAACACACACACACACACACACACACACACGTGCATCTACTTAGACCATACCTGCCATAAATGATCCACTACATATGGCGTAACAAACCAACAGCCCTGTTCAGTTTGCCATAGTTTGTGATAATTAAACTGCATGAGCAAGCTGGACAAATATTCAAGGGGAGTTCTCTGTATATCTTGGTCCTATATGTCCTTAGGAAGCACATAGTCACCCCCAAGCCACCTGTGCAAGTGAAACATATCCTTCTGTGGTGGCCCAAGGCTGGAACTGCATTGTGTCTATAGAACACAAGAATGCCCACTGAAAAGTTCTTCTAGGCCATGGGGATGGAATAGACAGGAAGGTTCTACCACCATGAGAAGTATTGGTGAGACTAAAGTGAGATGGAATATATGGGCACAGGGAAGAGTGCATAGAACACACAGTACAGTTCTGGCATCAAGGACAAAGAGAAAGTTTAGATGTCCAAGGTTAGAGCATATAAGAATTTTCAGGTAAGCATTAAGAGGAGAATCCAAAGCAGCATCAGTGATCAGACCTTGACCTCCTTAAGCGGACAGTTTAATGAATATCTTTGTAATGCTAGTTGTTTAATGTCTTTAAAAGTTTCCAACAGAGGAAGCAGTAGTTGAGAAATATTAAAATAAAGATTTCTTCTGTTTGTAGCCTCCTTACTAAGTTACAGGTATGGAGTCAAGAGGATGGACCAGGAAACTAAACTCAGAAGGCAGCATAAGCTACTGTCTTCTAAGCATGTGGATACCATTCTTAAGTGGGTATCAGAATGACATGGGGTTTTGATTATGTGTGATGAAAATCATGGCCCACCTCTGGAAGTCATCTTTGGGAATTCCAAAGTGGAACCTAAAAGTGTAGATTCCTAATGAGCCCCCAGTAGTGCTGACATTAGACCACTGGTATGGGTTCTGATTTCTAATATTCTTTCTCCCTCCTGATCTATTTCTCAAAGGTGTAGACATAGGATAGGTTAAAGAAAAACTTATTACTAATCAGGTTATTAAAAGAATCTTTAGAACTGGGGAGATGGCTCAGTTAGTAAAGTGACCAGCTCTAAACTTGCTTCAGGTTTCAGGTTAAAATAGTGACACTTTGTGCATTCATTTACTCACGTCTTCTTCAGATAGTTGCTTATTTAAACGTGTCCATCAGAAAACTAACCAACTCCCCTTTCTCACTGCAGACTCATGCTTGTTGACTTGCAAATGAACAAAGTCCTGATCTAAGTGTTGAGGGTGTATCTGAAGTGAGATGTTTCACAGCCTGCTTCCAAGTGCCTATTATAAATCATAAATGTTTCTATTGGTACATCAAATACAATGCAGTCCCAAATAGTCTCTTTATATCTAACCTTAGGAAGAATCCTGAAAGTCTGAAAATTACATTAAGGACAACACTGTCCAAACCAGACTCTTTGCATTTCAAAATAGCTTCTACAGGGGATGGCATCTAAAATGTAAATAAATAATATATACAATAAAAAAATCAATATGGCTTCTACATTCCTTATTTCATTATTTTTGATTTTTACTACTTATATATTTGAGGAAGTACTGAAATTTCTATTATTTACTGAATAATAATAATAGTACTGAAGTTCTATTATTACCTGTTAATTTGCTTGCTTATTACTTTTGTGAGTCAGGGTCTCACTTTATACCCTTGGCTGACCTATTACTCACTATGTATCCCTGGGTAGCCTTAAACTTGCAGTGACTTTGGCTTTTGAACTCTAATACTGAGATTATAGATATGCACCTACCTATAATAACCTGCAGTTATTTCTTATTTTTATTTTCTTTTCCACTCCTTATACAATTATTAAAAATGATTTACCAATTCCACCCACCACTTAAATATTTTCTAAACTTCTTTTGAATAACATTTCTCTAGCCCACATTGCTTTTAGCTGAGGAACTGTCCCTGAACTGACATGTGGCATGATAATATCAGATTGGATATAAATAATGGACAAGGTGTAGATATCAGATCTGCATTGTTTCTGTCCTTGTAAATATTAACAGACAAGACCACTAACCAATATCAGAGAGATGAATAGCAAAGGATGCTGCAAAGCTCAATCCCTGGACTGCATTGTCTGGCATCAATAGGAGAAGACATGTCTAACCCTGCAAAGAGGATACACCAAGGTGATGGATACTCAGGCGATCCCACCCTCAGAGGAGAAGGACCAGAGGTTTGTGGGGAGGGACCCTGTGAGGGGAGTACCAGGAAGGGGCAGTGATTGGAACGTTAAATAAATAAATAATCAAAAAATGAAAGAACTTGCTGCTTAGGCACAGGGTCTATGATCAGACTAGGAAATGCAAGGTTCATGATGAGCAGATTGTCCAGAGAGCTGAAAGGAATAATGTGAGCTACCGAAATATTATCACGTGAGTAAGACTGATGTGTTTATGAATAGGGTTAGGTTCATTTTCTGACCATCAGTAGTTGACTAAATGGATTTCCAACTGGTTCAGTACATTCCGGAGCTACAGAGCTACCATTTGTTGATTAAGTAACTTCAGAAGTATTTCTCTCTCTTTTCTCTCTCTCTCTCTCTCTTCTTCTTCTTCTCCTTCTCCTTCTCCTTCTCCTTCTCCTTCTCCTTCTCCTTCTCCTTCTCCTTCTCCTTCTCCTTCTTCCCTCTCTCTTTCACATACACACACATCATGAATAATGTTTCAATATTTTCAATAATTTCTCCCTTTCATGGAGAGATGAGACTCCTTACATCAGTGTGTACAGTAGTAAAAATATTTTTACATACTCCTTTGGCCATTAATCTCCTGCTGTTTCCACCTTGATAACTCCTGTCCATTCAACATGGTATTCCTCTCATGCTCTACTTTCCTCCCCAGTGACTTGGAGCTCCCCTTGCATATGTCTTTCTCAGACATCTAGGGCTCTGTCTGTCTGCATGTCCTTTAAGTCTGTGCTGAAGGCAAATGTCCATCTTCTCAGTAAGACCTGCTCTGAAACCTCCTCTTTCCATGCCATGCTCCTTCCCCCTCCCAGGCTTACTTTTTCTCTGGTTTGTCATAATCTGAACATGCAGATATACGATTTTACATATCTATATATTTAACATATTTATGCATTGTACTTTTCGTTTTTTTTTATTTTGAAACCAGAATAGAAGATCCTAGATGAGCAGAACATTCTGCAAACATATTTCCAACTTTAGAGAACTCAATAATATCTATAATAATAAACATTCACTGAATAATTTATCTGTTAACACGTCCCCCTGTCTCTTCCTGACCTTTAATTGCTTTTTACAGTATATACTTTTTATGTACTTTACTAGTAGACATTGTCTAAGAAATGAATCATGTAGTCTTAATTTTATTTGTAATGTAAAGAAGAAAAAGATGATGTATAATGTGAAAAATAGTGTTCTCATGTTGGCGTTCCTCTCTTTGGAGCAATTCAGTGTTTCCCCTCTGCTTTTGCTCTTAATTCCAAATTACTTATCATAGCTTGTAATGATGCCCATCACATTTTACACCCTCCTATTTCTCCTTATATGCTGTCCTTTAATGTAGCATGTATACAGGAGCCTTTAAGGCTTTAATCCTGAGGTTCATCTCTCTCTAATAGCCATTCTCAGTCTTCAGGTTGCACTGAATAATTGTAGTCCTAACTTAAGGGCTCCAGTTCTGTGGGGATCAATGACATTCTCACCAGTTCTAGTTTATGTCTTCTTTCTTCCCTCCTGAACTCCATGGCCATGATTTTTCTAGAGAATTTAAGTCATAGTAATGAAATACAAGTCTTCATGAAACTCTGAATTAAGCAAAGGTAGACTCACTGCACCATCTATTCACCATCACATGGTCACTTAAGGGGACACAGTTCTAGCAATAGCACAGAGTGTTGTTGATTGAAAGATGCTCTTCCAAGGTTTCCTAAAAGAAATGGATAAATTATAAGAAACTCAGATATACTGGAATGAGAGTACTGCATATGCTATGTTATAGCTAGCTAGAACTGGGTCTTTGTAGAAGCTGACACTTTACAGTTTCCACTTTATTTAGTCTTCTCTCAACCCTCAGCAAAGAGTACCATCCCTTCTACTGATGCACAGATACCTTAAACAGTCAATATTTCATAGATACTACTTTTAAATTGCAAAAGCTGGACCTCCATGCTTGCTACTCTAGTCTATCTTTTAACTCACTATTGCTTTACCTTTCCACTCTGCAGTTTCAAAGATCTGGGAAAGCCTAACCTGGCTGCTTACCACCGATGTGATATGTGTGGCTTATACAATACAACTGAAATTTAGTTTCTGTATTGGTCATGTAAAAACAACTGTCTGGGATTTGCAGGGATGCTCCCTCAATTCAAATCAATAAAAGACATGAAGTTTCCATTCCGTTCCCTGTGGGTTGCACGGCTCAGAAGGAGAAGCTGAATTGCCAGCCTGGTTTACACACGCCTCAGTAACTTATGGCCTGTTAAAGCAGTGCAGAACCAAGTCAATAGACATACAGAGTTTCTAAAACCATCCCATTTTCTATCAGTTCAAGCCTGGAGAAAAGGCTTAATGTTCTTCTCCCTGAGAATTCGACAAGAGAAAAAGAGAGGATCCTTCAATCCTTAGACCCCTCAACCTGGGTCTCAGTGTAAGAAGTTCTGTGTGAACTCCGTGCTCTAGCCTTGTCCTTGTACACTAAGTGACTCTCTACACTGGTAATGTGACCAAGCTGTGGATTAAATCGGCATTGCATCATGAAACTGAAATTGTCCAAATGAGACTCAGAGAAGCGTGAATGAGAAGGGAGGTGTTGCAGGTGTCCCAGTTATTCATTTTGACAACTACCAAAAATGTCTTCCTCTTTAACAGCATTTATAATTAATATGCCACTTTATGTAGGCACCAGACATTTGTATCCACACTAGTCAGAGTTGGTATGACTAAAGGCCAAATAATCGAGGATCTAAAAAATTATATATTATCAGAGATTAGTCATTAAAATCCCAGCAGCAGACCACAGGCTTTAGACTTTGTCCTTAGGATTTTATCACTGTGCTTCCCAGCCTAAGAATAAGGAATGAGAAGATAGACAAATGCCATAATTATTACAGCTGGCACTAGCTTTCTCTTTTAAATAAAATTATTTTAGCAAAAATTTTCTTGGTTGGAAAAAAACATAACTTGGAAAAGATGAGGAATTATGAGAAGTTACAAACCAAAATAAGTTTAAGGAAGCCAGCAAGAAGTCTCCATGCTCCTATATACTTCCCTTGGGTTTTGCCATTTGTTTATTTTATCAACGCAGCATGTAAAAGAACAACATTTGTAGAGTAACTAAAGCCTGAGTGTGACTGATTTCAGTGATGTTACAAATGTTATATTTCCTCATTAGTGAAATCTGATTCTATTTCTAATGAAGAAAAACAACTTAAAATATCCAGAGGTCCCTGCTAAAGCAGAGTAAAGCCAGATGGCCCAGGTAAATCAGACAAGCAGAAGAGATATGCCTGCCTAGGCTTGGGTTTAGTGTCTCTAAAATAAAGCTGTCAGTCTCCTGACAGACAATAAGGGCCAAGGCTTTCTCAATCTTAATTTTACTCCCTGCTGTTTAGCTAGGATGGAGTTATTTTATAAGTTTCTGTTTACATTAAAATCGTAGTCATAATGAAAATGAATGTATGAGACTAAGACTTATTTCAGAATAGACTGAGTCTGAAGGAAGATTATGTGTTCAATCCACTCCTAGCTACACAGTTTAAATGTATATAATTTAATTTAATGTCTATAAGCCTTCATGCCATATCAACATTAGGGTTTCAGATAAAATTAAAAGATTTACTGTGAGAGTCTGAAGTTTGTGCTTACTAGAGGATGTGTGTGTGTGTGTGTGTGTGTGTGTGTGTGTGTGTGTGTGCGTGTTATGCTCTTAGATGTACATGCATGTGGAAGTCAGAGATGGATGTTAGTTTCTCCTCCACTATTCTGCACTTTCTTTTAATGGCTCGGTTTCTCACTGAGGACTGAGGTTACACATGCACACTGCCCTGACCAAGATTTTACCTGGGTTTCTATGTATCTGCCAGGGGCTACAGTTTAACTAGAATAAACAGAACTAGAATGCCAGTAGATGATGACTCTGGCTCTTCAGATTACTTGGGCCTCTGTTGAACATGTAGTCACACAATACTCAGTACCCTTTTCTGGGACATCAATGGAAATGGTCATGAATAGCAGAATCCAGGAAAGTCTGACCACCTACTCATCTAAAACCATCGTGGGAGTCTCAGAATGACCCAGGGCCATTTCTAAGCTCTGTTCTGATAGTTGGATCCTTTTCTCTGCCCCAACTGCAGGCCCATCAGTGTGTACCCATATCTTGTGTACAATGGACACAAGAATTAGTGAACAAGTAAAGAATAAAGTCCACCTATCTTATGTTCCTTTTGCATCCCCCATCTCTTACCAAGTGCATCACAGCAACAGACAATTGCCATATATGGGTTATAGGGTTTCATTTTTGCCAAGCTGTGACATTCCTTAAGCAAAGTGAGTAAGTTTTATAGTCATTTGAATTTTTATTTTTAAGGCAGGTTAAGTAGCTTCCTATTTTGTAAGCAACCAGGATTTTGTCAAACACTTAAAGAAAAATATCTCTTCATTTATTAATTTGTCAATTCAACATCATTACTGAGGAATAAGACCTGAGCTAAGAATTCTGCTAAACATAGAGACGGAGAACTGAGGAGATAAGTGAAGTAAAGCATGCTACGTGCTCTCAATAGCATAGTTCCATGATGCTCTGAATTACTTGCAGTACTAAAATAGCCATACAAATGTCTTAAATTTATCTATGACCTTATCACTGACAACCTTTAATTCATTGCTTTGGGCTAAAATTGTATTCATTCAGTAAGTTTAACTCAGCTCATCTCCTGGACCTTTCTATTTAGGTTGTATGTTCGTGCATGTCTGGGAATGAGAATGAATAGCAAAAGACTTTAAGGTGTTCGGTGTATTTGGAGGCCCTGGTTACATAGACAGCCACTCATTCTGTGAGATGCCTAATGTATAGTAGGATGGGTTCATTAATAGGATAACACAGGCTTGAATTCTGGATCCCTTGCTTGCTAATTATAGGACTGAAAAATTAACCTATCATCAGCAAATGAACCGTATTTGATGTGCCAGTTGATAAATATCTCGTTCATAAAACTTTTTTTATTCAGTTCCCTTCATGGTCTGGGAATAAGTTAGCCATTCTTTGAACTAACCAGTAAAGAAACAACTTTGATAGAGTGGGACATGGGGATCATTGTTTCTAATTGGTGAACATATTTTGTCTATAAGCCTAACTGTCTTTATATTTCAGAGAAGTCATTATTTTATTCACAGATAGCAAATGAACATGCTGATGACATACTCCAAGGTCTCTTGTGCCTCAAGCTGATTGGACTTATCAGTTGAGAGGCCAGGACCAGCAGAGAAATAGTGCTGTTTACGGAGCACAGGCCGCAGGCCAGAGGGCTGACAAATCCATGCCTCATGCTTAGAGTCAGGGACAACCAACAATATTCAGTTCCTCCAGTGGTGCCACACAGAGAATCAGTGTACAAGTGAACAGTAAAGTTCCCTTTGCATCCTCCAACACTTACCAAGTGCATCACAGCAAAGGACAGTAGATGGTGCCATTCTTCCCTAAGCTGAGAGAGTTGCTACTCCCCTTCTCCCCCAGGGAGGGAGGCTATGTCCTCTAGTTTAGGAAACTGAAGTTTTCTTACTACATGCAGGTATGTGTCTGTGATTCTTTTCCTTCTCTAAATTTTGAAGCTGCTGAAGCCTCTCTTCATTGTCTGCCGATAGCTTATAAACCTCATTTTCAACATGTTCTCCAATAATAGCAGCGATTATTCTTAATCACTATTTATACTAATTTGATGCTTCAGTGAGATTATGTATTATTCTGTCCTTCCTGGATTTTTTTTCTTTTTTTTCCAGCTGTAAGTGAGAATCAATGTAAGGGATTGATGTCAAGCTTTAGGTAACTATTAACATGACAAGGGTTATCTAACCTTATTAAGTTGATTGTAGCTTCTCTGCTGTATCTTGGGCAAACCCTCGAATTGATTTTAAAATGTTGCTATTGACCTAAAGATTCTTAACAACAGGAGGTTTAAATGCTTATCATTGCTATGCTTCCTGTCTATAATACCAAATATTCTTTAAAGTTTGCAGCATAAGATTGAATACCGGAGTTTCAGGCTTCACTATATTTCTATCTCCTAGAAGTGGAGATAGGAAAAAGAGAAATGCCGTGGAATCCCAACCTTGAAATTCAGAAAAAAACATAACAAAACAAAACAAAAAAAACCCTTCTGTTAGTATCCTTGCCTGGACCTGTCTAGTTTTGACTTCACTGGTGTCTGAGAAAGACTGACTGGAAAACAAACAAAAGAGGTGAGATCTAAACTCTAAGATTCCAGACTTAATCCTTGCTCTGCTTTCACTTGGTGTGTAGCTTTGAATATAGTAAGTGATCTTTGAAAATCTTAGCCTTCCCATCCAAACGATCAGCAGACTAAATTCATACAGGACTAGAGGTATCATTGTCAAAATAGAGCCATCCTTGAAAAGAGATAATATTAAATATTTTTATATCTCATACTGTGTATTTATAAGTGTGTGCATGCTCTATTAGGTTACCTTCATGGTCCCTTACCTTAAATATCAAGCTCTTCCCTTTGTCTTCTCATAAGCCTTTGTATCTCCATCTTCAGTCATTAAACTGTACCTGACCTACAGAAGAGTCTAAGCATAGAGATGCACCCTTGAAAAAAAAATCATCACTTCCTGCAGTTCCTCTGCCCCCCTTCTCCCCTTTCCTTCTTCTCTTTCTTATTTTCCTTTAGTTTCATGATAGAAAGAAGTATTATTTATAGGAACTAGAGCTCTTTGTCCAAAGTAAAGGAAGAAAATGGAAGGAATTCTATTTGAACAAAAGAAAGAAGGATTAGATTAGAAAGAAGGATTAGAAGGAGTCTACAGAGTGGCCACACAGCAGGAACCAGAATTTGACATTATGATTTTTCCTCTTTTTGACATTTAGTTCTATTATTTCTTTGCACTGCCAAATCACTTTCATTATGTTATGTCATGACAGTTCAGTATTATTCACCAAAGACTATAAGAGTCTCAATAGTTGAAATTAGTTCTCCTGAATTAGGCCAAATACCTATCCTGCCACAGTTCTGAGCAATGGCTCTGTGTGTGTGTGTCTGTGTGTGTGTGTGTCTGTGTGTGTGTGTCTGTGTGTGTGTGTGTGTGTGTGTGTGTGTGTGTGTGTGTGTGTGTCTGTGTCTGTGTCTGTGTCTGTGTCTGTATGTGTGTTAGGGTTGCTTCTGAAGAAGATGAGAGGCAAGAAACCTATAAAGAAATACAATATAACTGATGGTTATAAAATCTGTTCTAAGAGTTTGCAAAACTGACTCCGTGGTTAAAAGCTCTTGTTGCTCCTCCAGAAAACCAGAGTTCAGATCTCAGAACCCACAATGGACCACTCAAAACAGCCTATAATCAACCTGCAGGAGATCCAATACAGATTTTGGGCCTCCATGGGTACTTGTACCCACAAGGACCACTCTGAACACAGTGACCCATTCATGCTCATGAATATGTATCTATAATTAAAGCCAAATCCTTAAAAAATGTTTATACTCAAGTTCAATTGTTTTCTAATTGGATATTTTATTTATTTACATTCAGATGTCATCTCCTTTCCCCATTTCCTCTACCTATAACCCCTATGCCATCTCCCCTCCTCCTTTTTGCTTTTATATCATTTTAATTGCATGTATGTATTAAGGTCAGTTCTAGGTTGAGGGACTAGCAATACAATGGATGCAAATAATCAAGGAACAATAAACACATAGAGTCAAAAAACAAGCAAGGCATTAAAAACCATTCTGTGAACACTCTCATGATCACTGTTTCTAAGGGTTTATTGGGATGACCAAAATATCTGAACCAAATTCTCTATCCTAGCCCAAAGTCATTTTCATGTCTGAAGCCTACTTTCTTGTTCTAGCCTAAATTTACAGTGGTAGTCATTATAATTAGGAAAAAAGTCTAAAGACACAGTGTATTTGGCATAATTCTAACACCTCTCTGGATGTTTTAACATTACATAGTGAGCCTATGAATTTCAAGAATGCTGCTCTGCTGAGCATTGATGTGGTAGATAGTGCTGATAAAATTATCTAATATCCTGAGGTCAGTATTTCTATTTTGATCAGGCTTCAAAATGGTATATATAGCTTGTCCCTGCTAATCCTTTTTGTTCTGTGAATACTTTTATTCCTGTCAAAGATCTCTTTAGATGCATTTGTTGGTTGGTGGTCTAGTCTCTGGGAGAACTGGGTGGTCAGGGCAGCCTATGTTGTCATTCCAGTGGGATTGCAATCTCCCTCCACTCTTCCAGTCCTTCTGCCAGCTCCCCCACAAGGTTTTCTGAGCTCAGCCTGATGGTTGGCTCCAAGCATCCACCTCTGGATTGGTCAGTTGCTGGCCAGACCTCCCTAGGAACTGCCACATTTGGTTCCTGTCCACAAGTGCCTCTTGACCATGGCAACAGTGTTGGGTTTGGTGTCTGCAGACATGATGTATCATCAGGTGGGGCTATTCCCCAGTTGGTCCTTCCCTATTCTTTGTTCTATTTTTTGTTCCTGTTCTTCCTTTGGACAGAAAGATTTCTGGGTTAAAGAAAAACTTTGAGATGGGTGGGTGGCTCCATCCCTCAACCAGGGTCCATGCCTATCCACTGGAGATGGTCTTTACAGATTCTATCTCCCCCTTCTCTGTGCATTACAGCTAAAGTCAATCCCATTGGGTCCTGGTAGCCTCACTTTTCTCTGGTGTCTGGAACCCACCAGTGGATATCCCCAGTGATGTGCCTCTTAAAATCTGTTTCCGTTTATAAGTGGTTTGTTTCAAGATGCAAATAACACCTGAACTGCACTCATGCAATGTTAAAGGTATTAAATAGTAAAATTCCAGATTGACTCTTAAATAAATTGCTGTTTTATTATCCACATCTACTAATATTCACAAACCTTTGCTCTGAAGCCCCCCACCGAGGATGATTTCCTAATATTAGTCATAGTTGATCATTTCATCTTTCTGTTTGCTTCTCAGACCTTGCTAGATTATTCTTCTAGGTTAGATTCCCCTATTCCTCCATGCTTAATGTAGTCAAATGTCTAACCCACAACACCTGTTTGCCTCTGTGTGTTATAAAACTTCCCCATGGCTAGTTCCCTCATCTGTAAGATGAAAGGGCAGAAAATATAGCATGGGTGTGTAATGTCTATTAGTCTTCACTTTAATCCTTTGAAACAGAGTCTGCACATTGTTGAGCTTATCCAATTTAGGAAATGAATCAATCATCCACTATGAAAGAACATGTTAGAGATTCCAATCAGAAAATTTGGATTCAAATTTCAGTTCTACTTTAACATCAGTGTGAAATGGAAAAAGTGAGTTATCTCTCTAGCATAATAATCTCCTATAGAAGGAATGGAACCATACCTTCCTTGCAAGGACAATAGGGCTGAATAGGACCTGTTCAAATTCTGACAGTCACTGAAGAACTACTGGCTGATGCTGATGCTAGATAAGCAGTATAAAGTTACATAACAAAAAACAGATTCAGCTTAAAACCAGCATAGACAGTCAATCACACTTGACTTTGAACTTCTATTAGGTAGCCAGTGTTAGAAATAATTATTGTTTGCCTTTATCTGCATGTACACAATGTCTGTATATGTCAGTTCAGACAATTAGTAGTACAATCTCTCATTGTATCTATTTTGGGTTTATCAATATAAATGACTTACTGAGATTTCTCTTGAGTAACCAAAAGTGAATATTGTAATGTACCCAAGAATATGGCTGTACTATAAACCACAGGAAACTTGAGATATACTCTTACCTTGATGAGATTGATTTTGCCAAGGATGGTAATTCCCAGGACCAAAATAAAGGTGGAAAGGAGAGAAACAGCTCCTTGAAGTTTTCCTATGGCCTCTACTTGTGGAACCTGGTATGAATGCCCACACATACATATGATGAATTCCTTATTCTACATACATACTAATAATAAATACAATCAAAATAATTTTAAAAATTAATTTTTCCATATGTGCCCAATGCAATGAGAGAAAAATAGCTTTGTTCACATTTACATAGATTTCAACAACTCCTTTGATTTTTTTGATTAATTTAATAATGGAATTTAAATATTTAAGGAATATCAACCTTGAAGTAATGATGCAATATTTCAAAGCATTTTGTTGAATCATTTTAATTAAATAGTCAATTATTATAACACACCACAAAAATCTATTTTTCCCATGTGCTAAATACTTCGTGAAATTTTTGTCATTATCACAATTGAGTCTATGTTATTATGAGTTTCCCAAGAAAGAAAAGCTAGAAAAATTAAGCTTAGATGGAGTAGGAAGGTTAATGAATTTCCTACTGTTGAAACAATTTAAAAACAAAAACAGCAACAAAAAGGAGGGAGGGATTGTCTTTCTCTACTCTAAATGTAGGACTTTAATCATCACATGGATAATATTGCCTGACATGGTATTATTATATGGAAATAGAGCATTTGGCAAGGTGCAATTCTTCTCTATTAGGATCTTATAATATAAGGGTTTTTTAAAGCAGGATACCTTACTGAACCACTGAATTATTTGAGGTACAATTTAAAATATTCTGTAGATGTAAATTGTACCCTGGATTGCATTAGACCAGTATAAAAATAAATTCAATATATATCACTAATAATTGTATAATGATTTAATTTTGAAATGGTAATATTTTAGATATGTCTATTAAATAAGATATATATTAGCATTAATAACTTCAACTATTTTTAAATTTTTCTTTGATGTTCTCATTGGGAATTTTTTAATTGGTTTAGTTGTAAGGTTTTTCTCCTTTCTGTGAAAAAAAAAAACCCTGCTGAGGAGCAACTTAAAGGAATACAGGTTTATTTTAGCTTATAGTTGATGTGCTATAGCCCAACACTATAAGAAAGATAGTGTGCTGGCAGGAGAAAGGCATGGTCACAGAAGCAGGAGCTGGGTGGTCAAAAGTACATGTTTAGTCAGAAAACAAAGACAGTTCAATGCTGGGGCTCAGCTTGCTTCCTTCTTTTTATCAAGTCTGATATCCCAGTGTATAGCATAGTTCTGCCTACATGCAGCGTGACCCCTCCCTCCTCAGTGAAACTCTTGCAGGAACAAACTCGGATACACCCAGAGGTATGCACTCTGAGTGAGTACAAACCCTATCTACTGGTCAATGTATATCAACCATTAAAACCTCATTTCTTCTCAGCTTGAAACTCAAATACATCTGTTTCCATCATTTCACTCTACCTTTGGTTCCTAAAGTCTCATTTTTTATATAATATAAAATTCTCTTTATTCCATACCTAACTAGTGCCCTAATTTTAACCTCAATGCTGTTCAAAAACCCCACATTTCTTTTAAGACTTAAACAGTATAACTCTGAGCCCAAGGAAAATGAAAATCTATTTCTAGTATGCAATGGCAGAAACTAAGAAAGTCCAGTCCAAAATAAAGCAATAGGGAACTGTTAAGGAAAAGTGGAACCAAGACAAAATGGAAGCCAGTAAAGCAAAACAAAAATCTTTCAGCTTCTTTTCTGGCATCTGGGATTTGTGTGAGAATCATATGGACTCCAAAATTGCTTTGGCAATGCTTTGGGTGGCTTTGCTTCTGATATTCTTGAAAGGAATTTCATGATATTAACAATTCTAGTATCCTAGATTTTCATTACAACTCTAGGTTCTCTTTCCCAGCCTACACAGTAGTCTCTTGAGGTCCTTGCTGTATTGGGACCTCAAATTGTACCACAAATGCACACCTTGTCAGGTACCTGAAACCTTGGTACAAGCCTATATGTTGCCCTCCTTCTTACTTCTCTCATAATTATCAAATGAATACCATTTTTATAAGATTGCTGACTTTTCCTGCCAAAGAAAGATGAAGCCTGCCTCCCTTGGACCACACTTGGGGAGGATTCTGTGTGTCTTCAAGGATGACCGTGAGGAAGCCTGTGGAATCATGGGCAATTATTTTAAGCAGGAAACTCCTATGGTGATATATTCATTTTACTCACTCTCCATTCAAATGAATTTTTGTTTTCACAACTTAGACCCTTTGAAAGGTGAAGTCTTGAGCAAGTGGTGCAACTGCTATTGTCTCAATGAAAAGGATTTTCTTCAACATTCTCAACAACATTCTAGTCACTGTTGTCAAGCTCTTTAACATCTACAGCTGCCTTGTCTGCACCTGAAATTCCCTCTTGTTCCTGCATAATGAATTAACCATTTCTCATGTCTTTCTAACCTGTTTTATCTATCTTACTGTAGGTCTGGATAAGAACAGGGGCCGTTAACCAGACTACAGCCTGAACTTTACTCTGTCTCGAAATTTCCAGCCAAACAGATTTGTTTTTAATGCAGTCTCAGTCAACTGCTCAGTACACAAAATGTGCCACAATCTTCATGAGAATGTAACACAAATGGCACCTAGTATAGTTTGTGATAGAGTCTTTGCGCTCTTGAGACTTCCTTAGATGTGTGCGGCAGAGCGCACTTCTCTGAGCATCATGGCCTTCCAAAGTCCTGAAGTATTTCTCACAAAGCTCGACTGAAAGTATTCTAGAGCACCTCCAGCCTGAAACCACACTCTCTTCCACATTTCTCCCACAAACCGGTTCCAGAGGCCTAAGAACTGTGTAGGCAAGTTTGTTTAAACAGTGGCTCCCTCACACTTCAGTACCCAGCTTCTCTGTCATTTGCCTGACTTGTTGCTCCAATGAAATGTTTGGTCAGAAGCAACTTATAGGATGAAGCACTTATATTGGCTCACTGTTTCACAGCATTTGTCTGGTCACACTATGTCTGTACTTGGGAAGCCTAGAATGAATAGAAAATGAGGCTTGGCAATTAGTGTTCAAGGCCTGTCTCCAATTACCTGCTTCCTAAAAGTTCTACAGCCTTCAAAACAGTAACTGTTAGCTGGAGACCAAGTGTTCATACACATGAGATTATATAGTACGTTCCATTCTCAAACCACCATAATTGCACATATGATTTGCACTATCTCTGAGTTTGAGAAGATAGACCTAAGAGAAAAATAACAGGCAATGCTAGGAGTCTAATTAGAATTTTGAAAATGATGAGCCAATAACAAGGCCTGGAGAATTATGAGTGTTCCTGGAAAAGGAACTTGGTGAGATCTATGGATGAATACTGACTAGTGTAGTAAGGGGATATGAAGTGATACTTTAGAGAGATAAAAATACTTCACTCTAGAAGTGAAACATAGAAGTGCCCATTTAAGAGAGATCAACACATTCAACACAAAAAGATGAGAGATGGAAGATGCCAAAGCCTTTAGGAACATAAAGAGAGGATTATCACAAAAGCCTATAGACAATTCTGTACTAAGGACTTATCCTAACAGAAGACATGCTAATGTTCTTCTAACCTTGGGAATAGACAACACAACTCCATTATTTTCCACTAAGACTCAGGAAAAAGTTATGCCTGGCATGTCCTCTAAGACACAGCCTAACTGAATAATCAGGGTCCCTTATGAATATTGGTTCTACTAGGAAGAGAAAAGGGAAACAGTAAAGAAAGATCACTACAAACAGAGGCTCACACTGTTATGTCTTAAAGGAGTGGGTCTTTCTCAAAGAGTATTCCTGAAGCACATAGCAGTTCTATCAAGCATCAGTATTTCATCTATCACTAAACTTCAGGTTACCCAATACCTAGAATCTTCCTTCAGCAGAGGTCTTCCTAATTGCCAAGACACCCTAAAGGTACACACATGATCATATGACTACAAGAAGGGACACACATGTGAATCAGCCAGCATTCAATTAACACTTTAAAATGCAAACTCACCATTAACTCTTAAAGAATCAATAGTCTATGGTGCCATGCATCAAGAATGCAAACTTAACACCTCTCAATTCCTGGATGTGAGACAGTAACAATAACAACAGTTTAGGATAGAATTTTTACAATAGTACAAATATGTCAAGGATTTTCTCCATTTTATTCAGAAACCTATCTGATCACTATTCACTACGTTTCTAAGACTTTATAAATGTAAGCCTTTGAAGACACTTAAAAGATAGGAAGATGAGTGGTAAACATGAGCTTTCAATGATGTGTGTGTATATACATATATCCATGACACCATTAAATTTACTATTTCATATGCCTACTTAAAATTTTTTAAATAAAACATATGGGAAAGTGGAAACATGAAATCACCAAAAAAGACCTAGGTTTTTTTGTTTTTTGTTGTTGTTGTTTTTTGTTTTTTTTGTTTTTTTGTAAAAGGCTGATTTATTTCACTAACTACATTAGGATGTATGCTTCCACTCTTTGTGTTTCCGACAGTTCTTGAAACACAAACACTCCATACATACAGCCTGATAATATGTGAAATGAAACAGGTACACTTGAAATTACAGAGAGAGATTTCCCTGGGCTATGTGCTGCCTTCTAAATTGTTGTATATTTATGGAGTCCCTGAGTGAGAGTATTTTCCATTTCCATTTATCCTTCTCCAAAGTTCCTAGGGATAATTCTAACTAGCATTTATTCAAGATCAATTTTAGAAGAAATAAGTTACTTACTATAAGACACAACCTTGTGAAAAATATCTTAAGTCACTCTTTTTATATTGGCTGATTCCACATTCAGAGTTAAAGTTATTTTATACACTGCAATTAAGTTGAAATGGTGATATAGTGGTTTAATACCTTTTATGAAATTGCCATACTTCTGACATATCACATATTTTCATGCTCTGAAAAACTCTAGCACAGTAAATTACTCCAAAAATTACACTGCACCTACTTTTTCACAGAGTGAAAATTTTCATCAAATTTATTTATTCATTCAATGCACATTTGCTGATCAACTAGGATGTCTCTAGATGCTAAGATAAAAAGATGAATAGCAAAGCTCCTGCCTTCCTGAATTCACAGTCTCATATCTTCTCTCCCCTTCTGTTCCTACTCTCCCTCTCTCTCACACACACATGCACACACACTACACATGCATACATACATGGAATGTTAAAATATCACAGGTAGGAAATTAGTTAATATAGCAAAATATTGGGCACTGTGTTAGTCACAGCCCTCATATGACAACATCAAAAACATTAAGCATAAGATAAATTTGTTGTCAAAGAAGGTAGAAGTCAGAATATTCATGTCAAGATACAGAACTCACATATATAGATAGAGAAGGGGGTAAAAGGATGTTTAGGATAAGAAGTTTCTCAAATTGTGTTGCATATCTTCAGACTGCATTAAAGACAGTGAGGTTACTTGAACTGAAGCTACTCACTACTTCCTAGCAGAATGAACCTGTCTCTTTCCAATATGTTCTACCAGTAGTGGAGAGAAATGTGTCGACTATGACTTTGGCTGAATAGACTGACAGTAGATCAAAACTGGATCCTTTAGTTAAACTTGATCCCCAGAGCAGATACATGTGGCCCCTTTCATGGCTGATACATTACTTACTCCATTATAAAGAATTAGTCATAGCTGCCTAAGCTGGGCATAAGGGTATATGACCCTGAGGCCAGCACATAGGGAGCTGAAGCAAGAGGATCATGAGTTAAAAGGATACCTGTGTAAGATTTTTCTGCAAAAATAAAAAGCCTACTTTAAAAAAGTATAATGAATTATCCGAGATGCAAGATATGTATAAAATTATGACCAGGTTGCTAAGGGCAAGGTACTATCCTGACAATAATCAGAGGCGGAATGAATCACAGAGAGGGCAGGTGCCAATATCAAATCTGTAATTTTGTTTCGGTGGAGTGTGAAATGTAAATATAACAGGAAGGGGTTACAGGAAGTGTAGTGAGGATAGGCAGAGGCTACATATGGTAGAGATCAGAGTTGTAGTTATGCTTGGTGCAATAGGGAGTTGCTGAGGGGCTTTAATCAGGAAACCAATCATATATGAGCTTCACAGAATGTCTTATTTAGCTTCTGAGGAAAGCAGACAAGGACAAAGAAGTCAAGAGCCTATTATAAATCTTTTATTTAAGACACAGAACAGTAGAGTAGTAGTTATAGAAGTGGAGAAAGTATGTAGTATGTCGTATGGAGAAGAGAGAATGTAGTATGAAGTCATAGAATATGGTCATAGAAGGGAGCCTAATGATATTCTCAGAAAGTGAACTAAGTCATGATTGCAGGCTACAAACGCAAGTGACTTGTACTAGGCTCTCGTAATTGCTCTAGTATATGGTGGTTCAATTAGCCAAAACTAAAAAGAGAAACAAAATATTAAAATTAAAAATGTGTGTATGGCCAGTGATTTCAACAAACCAACATTCATCTAGATCAGGGAATATTTTCAGTAACCAAAATCCATGAGCCACTATGCTGAACAATATGAAGGAATTGCTAGATATTCCTACAATGAAGAATCCAATCTAACCTAGATGCATACAACATGGTTCAACTGTGGGATGTTCTGTAATAGGGAAACCATGGATGTTAACACTTTGGTCAGGGGTTGTCAGGGTGTGGAAGGAGGGTTGAATGGACCTAGTGGCTTTAGGGAAACACACTACTCCATATGTTCCATGACACCCAACATTGTCTAAAGTCATCAACTGAAGAGCACAGAGCGAGCCTTACTGTTCACTCTGGTCCTTGAATGACAGTAGAAGTCACTGTAGGCTCATCTATGTCACTAAACACAAAAGATATGGAGACTCTTGATAATGGGAGAAACTGCATGTGCTAGAGACAGAGTCCTATGGGACATCTTTATGATTTCTTCTCAGTTTCACTCTGATCCAAAAATCAAAGTTAAATCTACTAAAATTTAATATAAAACAAACAAAAATGTTTGTGTGATAGAAGACCAAGGCCAAGGTCCAAAACTTTTAAGACTATCACTTTTTAAGATAGTAAAAAAAAAAAAAAAAAAAGGTGGTCCATGTAAATACAAAAGACCCTGTTGTATATTTGGAATCTTCAGGCAAAGTGGAATCACATTATGGATTATCAGGTTTCCAACATGGAGGGAATTACAAGCCTGGCAAGATGGAGAAGTAGAGCAACTGCTACACTTCTGGCTCTCCCAGTACTCACAAACAAGTAGCATTTAATAAAGTAAGTCATTTTTAAACAAGGGGTAATAATAACTCAACACTTGTTGCTTTGAACAACATAGCTAGAAAATGGTCCCCATGAGTTCATGGGTGGACTGCCTTGTTTCCAGATGATAATACAGTTTGAAGAAGTGTTTGAAGGCAAGATATTGTGTCTAGTTAGATAAATGGCATGGATTAGATAACCTGAAAAATTATGTCTCTTGTTCTCTGATCATCTCTGCCCTGTGCTTCCTGGACAGTGTCAGATGAATGACAAGGTTGTGTCACTTGCTCTTACTATCATGATGCTCTGCCCCAATGCAAACTCACAGCAACAGAGAAAGTTAACCATGTACCCACATCTTTATATTGGAGCAAAAAATAAATTTTCTTCTCTTTACGTTCACTCTTAGATGTTATTACATGTTACTACTGCATGAATTTGGAGAATATTTACCTCTATTTTACCATTATATCTATTCTATTCTATTACATTATGTTGGATGCTCTATAACTCTATGTTCAGGAATAATGGTAGATTGAAATGGTAGACTGAAATAATGGTAGATTGAAATAAATGTGAATATTTGCACATGAGAAAAAGTAAAGAGTCTTTTTTCTTGAGGAGTCCTCTATTATGAATGTCAGGACATAGGAAACCTAAGAACCACAGTTTTAGTCTAGATAGGATTACAGGTTAGCTCATTAGATATGTGAGTCTCTTTATGAATTAGGCTTTATCTCTCAGAAATAGAGTGATACCAGCTAAAATATACTTGCATTTGGTTTTAGGCTCACAAAAGCAAATCAATAGGAAATATTAGGTAAGATTACCCTCAATCTGGAGAAAGCTTTTATTTTAAGAGTTTCACAAAATTAAGCATGTGGAAGGAAGCCCGGGCAAATGAAATATCCTTTCAGCAAGAGTTCCTTTATTTCTGGGCTAGAAAATAAAGCATGCAATATCCACATAAACCAGATGACTTAAGAGAGGGGTAATGGAAGTAAACAGTACGTGAGGCATGATTAATCCTTTTAGAGGCCTCAAGTAGGCACTTTTGGGATTGGGTGGGATGCTATATGTTAGTATGCATAAGGAAAGCGACCATATGGCAATGCCAAGGGTCTGGCTAAAGGTTGCAGCACTTATGTACATCTTGGTGGCATTCTGGTTATCTTTACCGAGCCACTGAAGAACAGACAAAGTGAGAACAGCACTGTCTGAGGGTAAATAGATTAGGAGATGAAGAAAGACAAGGAGAGAGTGGCATTGAAAATGTACAAGTGTAGGTATGTAGTTACACTTGTGCATCATATAGCTCTGATTTGATACTGTTTTCAAATACTTGTAGGCGATCCTACATTAAAAGTGCCTGTATAAGTATGAAAAAAGAAAAGAAAAGAAATACACAAGTGAAAGAAATTGAATTCTGCTCAGAATTGTCAGTAAAGGAAGGAAAGCCAGGTAAAATCCTTCCTGAGGGTGCAAAAATTGTGTTTGAACAGGTTTTCCCAGAGGCACTGAGAAGGTGCAAGGATAGTCATCTGGCCTACAGGGTTCAGAACAGATATGATTACTAGAAAAAAACAGAGCTTTTATTAACAAAACCCTTACTTTTCTGTACTGGACTGTTCAGGACCTCTTTTTCATTATAGCCTTTGTGATACAATAGACTGAAGTACACAGAGAAATAAACATAGATATAGAACTATAGAGGAATGCTGAGAGTGAGAGCAGTTGACCAAGCAATAGCACCCTACCTGGCTATGCAAAATCAAGTGATCAGACCTGAGATCATATATATGATGTATGTGAACATGTGCAAGAGCGTGTGTGTGTGTGTGTGTGTGTGTGTGTCTATGTGTATAACATACAGAATGAGCAGGAGCAGGTCAGATTTAATATTTAGAGTGTGTGTGTCTGTATGTGTATGTATGTGTCTATATTTGTGTATGTGTTGTGTGTTTGTATGTGTGTATCTGTGTGTTTGTGTGTGTGTGTGTGTGTGTGTGTGTGTGTGTGAGAGAGAGAGAGAGAGAGAGAGAGAGAGAGAGAGAGAGAGAGAGAACAATTAGAGAAAAATACACAGACACAGTAAACAGTTGAGGAAAATCCTCTAGGGCAGATTTTATGAAGCTGTGTTCTTAAGGAGTCAGACATTTGCCCAACAACTGCTGAGAACACTTGGAGACTGACAAAAGTTCATTGTCTATAAGACCTTGGAGTGACCCATGACCGGAAGCAATGAGATTTAATCTATTTAATCTGTAGTCAAGTGTTTAAATTCCTAACTGCAAAGTCCAATTAAGCAAAATAATACAAATATTTTATCTCAGGAACCTGATGTTAAAAGTTAGTGTCTTGAACTGTGGTCATCTTACACAAGTTATCGGACTCGTGTGTGTGTGTTTCTGGACACAGAATGAAGAAATCAGGGTAAAGACATTTGCAACTTCTTTTTAAGCTCCATGTTTTCTTATACTGAAGCACAGTTAGTAGTACAGAAAACTGAGCCTTGTACACCTGACTGGCATCCAGCGACTAAAAAGAGATATGTATTATAAAAATCAGGATTAGACTATAACTTTTTTAGCAAGAGACCCCACATGTATACCCCAACAGCTAGCAGTATGAGTAGGTCTTCTATTATAAAGCCTCCTTTCAATCTTATCTCTCCTCCTCCTTCTCCTCCTCCCTTCCCTCTCTCTCTCTCTCCCTGTCTCCATCCATTGCTCATTCATTCACCACCATCTTCTCCTCCTCCTTCCACCCATTCTGTACATGTATTTGCACATTTGTGCTGTTTCTTGTATCTCATCTCTGCTACTGTCTCGCTTCCTTCACACATTCGTTCTGCGTCTCTCGCTTTTATTCCAGTGAACGGAACAATTTCAGCTTATAAATTTTCCTGACAACCATGTTCTTTTGTTCACAGTATTGTCTTTTGGCACAATGATTGAGGGAGGAGAAAATCTAGTTACTTAGCTTAATTCAGGTACCCATGAAGCTGTGACACAGTGGTCCAAAGCAATTGAAAACACAAATGTTATGAAAAAAATAAAGGCACTTACCCAGGAAGGAGGTATAAACCCTGTTTGCCTCTTGCCCATGAGATCAATGGTCTTTGAGGCTATTTCATTTTTGAGTGCATGTGAATCTGACTTCCAGGCCTCTCAAGAGTATCATACATATTCTGTACAATATAGTTAGTCACACCTAGGTGTGTTATTTAATAGATCTCTCTTACTGCCTGATCTTTCCCTGATTTAAGGTCTGTTTTGGTGGACCATTCATCTCTTCTGTTGCTGTCCTGAATTTAGCACAGAGTTTCCCTGGGATCCAGAGTTTATACAGGATGAATGTTAGCCACAGTTTCTCCTTCCCACAAATGACGCTACTGAACCTAGAAGTACCAAATATATAAATTCATTGCTACTTAACTCCCTTATTCAAAACTCTGTGTTTGGAAACTCGCTTTACCCCAAACCGAACAATTAACTCTTATAAATTATATATTAAAATGAGTATATATCAAGATATGACCAAAAAACAAAGCACATGAACAGCAAAGCAGGAGGGTGTGAGTTCAGACAGTGCTGACAAGAAATCCACAGGGAGCAAGCACACAAGAGAGTTAGAGGCTCTGTGTTTCCCTGCAGCATGTATACCATCCTCACAGAAACACTGCCTTTTCCTTTAACCTTGTCTTTCATGTACTCAGACTGGGCATATGCCTGGAGTCTAAACAACCTGTTTTTAAATGAATCAGAGGTCAATGTGAAAGTGCAGTGGGAGAATGACACCTGAGATAGCCCAGAGTAGATAGCGATTTCAGAGAACAACGCTCAGAGGAGGACACTTTAAATCTGTATTTCCTACGATATATAAAATGAGCTGTCGCCTCTGGAACTGGTCACAGAAATCACACAAGCTAGACGTATTATTTTAGACATGTTTCCCCATGCTAGCTTTTATAGTACAAGCAGTCGCCTTCTACTTGCCTTTCCACTCCTCTGCCTCACCCCCTGCAGGCTGTTTACATCAAATCCTACAGGAGGAAGAGGGAACCTTCTCCCAATTACTCAGACTCCCCATGGGCAATTCTAGTGCAAGTTCAAACTTGCTTCTTGCTCTTTCCTTGATGAGTTTTGACAGCATGTCAGGGCTGCCCTCCTTTCAATAGCCATCAAATATTGATGGGTGGAGCAGGTGTGCTCCCTGGGGTGCAAATAAAACAACGCCTGAACTCCAAGTCCCTTTCAAAAGCATATTTCCCTATTATGTGGATAGAAAAGTGAGGCTGTCTGTGGAGTGTTGTGTTACAGTTCTGGTGTGCAGTGACATATACGTGTGAGTTCTTAAAAGACCCTGTGGCAAAACTTGGCACTGAAGGCAACTGCAATGGAGTTGCTGCACTAATATCAGAAACGCTCTCCTGGTAGGGGGTCACCACTGCAGACACTGTGAGAAATGGTATGAGTGTGCGTGTGTGTGTGTGTGTGTGTGTGTGTGTGTGTGTGTGTATGTGTGTGGTATGTGTGTGGTATATATATGTATATATGTATATGCATGTGTGTGTGTTATGTGTATATGTATGTGTGAGTGTATATATATATGTGCATGTGTGAGTACATGTATATTGTGGTATTCGTATATGTGTATATATGTATGTGTATAGTGTGTGTGCATGTGTGTGGTATGTGTATATATGTGTATATGTGTGTGTAGTGTGTGTATATGTATGTGTGACTGTGTATGTGTATATGTGGTATTTGTGTGCATGTGTTGTGTGATATGTGTGTGTGTGGTATGTGTATATGTATGTGCGAGTGTGTGTGTATGTGTATATATATGTGTGTATGGTGTGTGTGTGTGCATGTTGTGGTATGTGTAGTATGTGTATATGTGTGTGAGTGTACATGTGTGTATGGTATGTGTATTTGTGTGTGTGAGCATGTATGCGTGGTGTGTGTGTGTGTGTGTGTGTGTGTGTGTGTGTGTGTGTGTGTGTGTGAAGAGTGACTTGATGAAAAAATAGGAGCATTTAATGGCTAAATGGCTGAAGGCCAATTCCTCACAGGGAAGGATTGGGCCAGAGCAAGCACTAATGTGGCATAGCAACCCAGTATGCTCTCTCGGGAGTGTACACTGTGATGCCCTAATTCCTTCTACTTAAAGTCAGCAGTTCCTACTTTCTCAGGAACCATAGTGAGAAGGTCACCAAGCTTGCTTCAAATCTACGGTCCAAGTGAGTGATCCTCAAGTCTGTACTTGGTTAATACAGCCTATTGGAGAATTACACATGCATCTGCTCATACTTTTTTTTTTTAGTTGACATCTAGGATTTTTCATCATAAATGTGAATAGTTCCAGGAACTATAATTTACAGCATATTATAAAAACTACATTTAAATGCAAAGCTGTTATGTCACTTGGCTAAATGGATTAGATGGGATCTAAGCACAGGGGCAATTTCCCTGTTTGCCATCATCCATTTTAAAACATGACACAAAGCGCTTCCTTAACAATAAGAAAACTTATTTGCTGTTTCTTCTCCTTCAATTTGTATTTCCAGTCCACTTCCTCCACATACTTTCATCTCAATGTAATTTATTTGCTATGCTTCAAAGTCTTTTATTGATCAACCGATCAACTTTTTTTTTTTTCAAAAATAAAACCTACATACGTAAATTAGAATTTTCCCATTTCCTGGAACACAAAACACAGTTAATTTTTTTTCTTGATTGAGTTGTAATTATAATTATTACTTACTTATTAATCAAAACTATGTACATACATTTTAACTTAAGTACTTATTAAAAAGGAAACAAATTTTACTAGAAATGAACCTTACTCCTATGTTTTTTTCAATTAATTGTCTCTGTGGCTTACTATCAGTAGTGAGTACCATCACATAACAGAGAATAGAAGACATTCACCATCCATCTTCTTCTCTAATATCTTTAGCTAATTACCAACACTGAGACTACTTCTTCACACAAATAGGTGAGCATAAGAGGATGGATTTGTTACAGCAACCCTTCATTTGTCCTTTTGAATATATGCCAAAGAATAATGTGATTGACCATTTTTAATGATTCAAAGTTGACAGTTTTATTGGTCCTCTTCAATTCTTTGAAGGCAGAATAAGCAAACCTTGCCTGGACACTTGGATCATGTGCAATCTTCACCTTATGAGTTATCCTCTTTTAAAAGCACGTGTCTGCTGCTGGAACATAGCTGCATAGAAGTGGGTTGAATAGAGGCCGTGTTCTTAAAGCTCTCAGAAAGTTAGATAAAGAGTCTACTGTGCCCCTCCCACAATCCTAACAGTTGAGGTGAGGGCAGAACTAGAGAGAACAACTGGACCCTTGGACAGAAAACCATCTTACCTTAGTACTGCTAAGAGATGTGATGAACTACTCAGTCACAAGTATGTAGCTGTGGATACACAGTCATGCACATGTATACACAAACACCCTGTTATAAACTCTTTAATATAAAAGTTTTATTTCTTTTTCATGTTATAATTTTTTTTTTTTTTGCTCTGCCTGAACCCCTGGTGGCTCTATTGAGACTAAACATTTAAAATATGAAGAGATATAACTTGAAGTACATAAGTAAGTATGACTTTTCTAACAGGTATGTGACATAGTAAGAAACAAGAAGCAGCTCCTATTAGTAATAAGAAATGTTGTAAAGCATAATACATGGAATGTGACTCTTTCGATATATAGATTTGTAAAAATGGGCCTTGAATTACTTTGTACTCAGGTCTTTACCATCACCATGCACTTTATACTTATGGTCCATCTCAGTTTGGACTAGCCATATTTGAAGTGCTTTTCAGATACATTTGGCTGCACTTCTAGCCACCATATTACATAATAACACTCCATCATAGTCCTCTACCAGTCATTAAAAAAACCTTCTGGCTTTTACTTGCACTTTGGGATGGATCTCTACTGTTGTCAGAGCACTGCATGAAGATATGGGTTATGCTCCTCAATGTCATTGCTCGCCATCTTTTTTCTAGTTCTCGCCTCCCCCTGATCATTGGAATCTCTGCTCTTCCCACTCCCATCTCTTCCTTATCAGGTGCTCACCTCACATAGTGTACCCTACTCTACCTTTACCCTGTCCTGTGTTGGGTGACAGTACAAAGGGTGACCCAGGTGGTGAATTACAAAAATAAATTACCTAGTGAATAAATTGCTTAATAAATGAATTCAATAACACCATTTATAGGATGATTTTTTTTTAATGCTAGCAATTATCTCTGAAGAATGAAGTAAAGGATTTTGTGGGAGTACATACACAGTGATTATTCTCTCTTAAATAGAATGACAAAAGGTATTTTCAAGTACTGCTGGCTGTGTGAGGTAACTCATTTCCATATGAGATTAGAGGGGTCTGGTAAAATGGAAAATGTGGGAGAGATACAAGAAGAGTGTCTCCATCTTTTAGAGGGAAGCACTTGACAAAGCTAGCCCCACTGTAAGCTATCTAGCAGTTCACAGTCTACGGTTAAAGCAAGTTCTTCTCCCAAAAGAGTAAGTCAAAGATACAAGTTGCTTCAACGATGTTGATACATGGAGTTGAGACACCACTTTCCTTACAGTTCCTAACAAGAAACACCAAGTGAATAATGCACGGCTGGAAATCATCAGTGGAGGCTGTGTCAGTGACCCTCCTCACCTTTCTGGTTATTGATATGACAGAGGGCTTTGTCCATAGGGAGATGAAAGTATCCTATTACAGCATCAGCTAAATTTAATTCATGAAAATGACTGATCATCCAGTAGGAATCTCAACCTTCAGAAAGCTGAGGTGGTACTTGTTTCCCAGAGTCTTTTGCTGTAGTCACTTTTTCTTTTAAGGAAATGATAGATTTCCACATTCTTACTCATAGCACAATTTGTTCTAGGAATTGGGTATACAGGAATCAATTAGGTCATTTCCTTACTCTAAGCATTTGAATTTCAGAGTGTTGTTGAGAGAAACAAAGGCAGTAGAACAACTACTTGAGTATGAGACTTGCCAGCAGGGATGCTCATGCAGTGTGGGAGAGTCTCCTGCAGGGATGCTCATGCAGTGTGAGAGACTCTCCTGCAGGGATGCTCATGCAGTGTTGGAGAGCCTCAGCAGGGATGCTCATGCAGTATGGAAGAGCCTCTGCAGGGATGCTCATGGAGTGTGGGAGAGCCTCCAGCAGGGATGCTCATGCAGTATGGGAGAGCCTCCTGCAGGGATGCTCATGGAGTGTGGGAGAGCCTCCAGCAGGGATGCTCATGCAGTGTGGGAGAGCCTCCAGCAGGGATGCTCATGCAGTGTGGGAGAGCCTCCTGCAGGGATGCTCATGCAGTGTGGGAGAGCCTCCAGCAGGGATGCTCATGCAGTGTGGGAGAGCCTCCTGCAGGGATGCTCATGCAGTGTGGGAGAGCCTCCTGCAGGGATGTTCATGCAGTGTGGGAGAGCCTCCAGCAGGATGCTTATGGAGTGTGTGGCAAAGGCCAGGCTGTGTGGATTCAGGACTTGTAGGTCAAGACATCCTTGAAAAGATCAGGACAGTGCATCTGAGCATGTTGAAGGGATAGAGCTTGATATGTTCCCAGTCCTTGCATGACACTATCATAGTTCTTATCTCTTAAAAGACTCATGAGAAGGAAAAATAAGGGAAACAGGAACAGCAAGAAAATTTGGAAATGTTCCATCTACTATTCCAAGTTAATGATCCATGAAGCCCTGTCCTTGAAGGACTTTTCATTGCAAAATGTGACTAAACTTCATTATACTAATGTACTGAATTCTCTCATACTGCTACCCTTTGAATTTAAAATACTACTTGAAATCAAGATATCAGAAGGTAGCAGGAGAGCGTTCTAGAAGAATCTCTGTTATCTCAATGGGTTCAATGAGTCTCCATACAGAGACCACTAGTTTGCATGTTTGATGTTCATTCATTGGGAAGATTATGGCTCTGTTATTTTGGCAACTCTGCATGGGAATTACTTGTATGCAACTTAATATTTGCCTTGAAGATCAAGTCCAGAATTTCAAACAGGGAAAATATAATATTTTGCTAAATTCCCTATTAAACACCAGGACATTTGTTTGCCGTTGCTACTGATTATCCTGTTATTTTTGAGCAAACAAGAGTTTTATCTTTCTAGCTTAATTGAAATTTTATTATGAACAAACAAAAGTATTGGAAATGACCATCCATGTGTTTACATACACACAAACACACAAAGAGAGAGAGAGAGAGAGAGAGAGAGAGAGAGAGAGAGAGAGAGAGAGACAGAGAGACAGAGAGACAGAGAGACAGAGAGAAATATGCAGGTTTGAAAGTCATTGATTCCTGTAATAAAAAATAAATTCTCTCTGAATGAAATGTATTACCTGGACGATAGAGAAATGGATATGGGACCTACTTAGCTGAGTCCTTACTAAGTGTCTGATTCTCTATACACATTTACTATTCTATTAAATCATCATTAATAAAATTTCCATGTATGTAGCTACTATTTTGTGCATGTTTAGGGGGATACATGTGTGTCAATGTATATGTGCATATACATTCTGGTGTGTACACAAATATTTGCACATCCTAATGGAAGCTAGAAATTGATGTTTTCTTGGTCACTCAACTCAATATGTTATATATTATGGCAGACTGTCTCATCTGAACCGAGCTGACCAATTCTCCTAATCTAACTTGCCAAGAAAACTTAAGCTAAGGATCTTCTGTCTCTACCTCCCCAGTGCTGGAGCCACATACCCACCTGTCATGTATATGTCTACTGTGGCTATGATCTCTGGTCCTCATGTTTGCATGGCAAGTATTATACTCACATAGCTCTCTCTCCAGCCTTATTGGCCCACTTTAACACTGAATAATGATAGGCTCTGGAAGACTAAGTCATTTGCTTAAATTAAGATCACATGTTAAGTAATAAACCTAGAATTTAAAGTTATTTGTTCAAACATGATTTTTAATCAAGGAGCTTGATTTTTAAAGACAAAACAAAAACAAGATATTTGAAACTAAGGTATGTTTCTTTCCTAATAGTAGCTTTATATTAGCCTGTCACACATGTACAACCCACCATGAGCTGTGTAAAGCATAAGATAAACCCCATTTAAAACTTAAGAGAAAAAAAAACTTTTGGAACTCACAAAGGACTCTCATGTTATTAAAAAGGTCCTAAATGACCCAAGACTCAAAGGGACACGGCGATTCGATTCAGGAGTTCTTGGGCTTCTCTGTATATAACAGTGCTGTAAACTTGATTTCCCCAGTCTTTAGCATGTGCAATTCCTGCTATTGAGAAGAAAGGAGTCAAAATAGTTGAGTTTGTGTCTGATGACTATGTCTCAAGTCCAGTTCACTAAGACCCACTAAATTTATATTTGAGACCATCTCCTTAAAGGGCAGTTTCCTGCCAAGCCTACCACTGATCTTACTGTTTGCTGCCCCTTGAGCACTCTGTTTACATCTCAACTCCAAAGACTAGAGATACAAACTTTATTTCTAAGATCCTTACTGTCTAGACCCCAATGACATGACCCTAAGGTCCAACTCAAGACTTTAAACAGGTAGGTTTGAACTAGATCTTTCCATTTAAAGCTATAATGTGCAAATTATAACTGCTAATGTGTAAAATGTATTTCACTTAGCTCTTCAAAAACGTCATATTTTTCTTCATGTTCATGTCTTGGCTGTAAAGCTGGCCCTGCTCTCTTATGCCAATATTGTAAGGCATATTGATATTTAGCTATTTTACAGAATCCCCATTATATCTCTAATCACTGTGCTCAGTCTCTTACATCTATTATTATGTAATAACCCAGTAAAGAAAGGGATGCTCTGTGAGGTGAAGTGGATTGTATAGTGATGTGAGCAACGGAGACAAAGGGAAGTAGTGTGAGCCACCTCCCCGCTTGTCACTGCAAGCCATTTTCAACCTCCACTCTTGTGACAAGAGGACTGGACCTGCTGACACTTTCTAGATTCACCTGACACCGTCTGATACCTCAGGATTCACTCTGGGGGCTGTTTGGTCAATGGGAACCTGTAGCTGCTTGTATTGTGAATGCTAATTATGTTCCCCCCCACCCCAAAAAAACCTTGTTTGTAAGAGAGTAGCTTCTGTGAATCTGCCATCAGTTGGTTCTGATTGGTGAATAAAGATGTCAACAACCAATACCTGAGCAGGGCAGACAGAGGCAGGATTTTAGGATTCCTGGGCTTGGGGCTTGGGACCTGGAGGAGAGGGAGATCTGCTGTGCTGGGAAAGTGTGGAGGAGAGAAGAGACACTAAGCCCGAGAAAAGTTCAGAACAGAGAGGCATGGCCGCCACGTGAAGGAGACGGAGAGCATGGCCTAGAGTGTGACCCAGAGCAAGACCTACTTGGGCAACCCTCTGGGTTCAGAGCAGCCAAAATAGAATATAGAATTAGCAATAACTCGGGATTAACTATGTGGAGGTTAGGCAACGGCCCAGCTATTGAGCTGTTTTAAGACATATTAAAATAAAAAGGCTGTGTGTATGTCTTTCATTTGGGAACATAAGGCACTGAGGTGGCTAGCAAATCCACCGCTAGGATTTATTATTTTAATAATTGATTCAACAGGAACCAACAACAGGAAACAGCCTGCTAAAAGAAGAGTGCTTGGAGTTTTCTTTCTCCTTCCACTTGATTCTCAGAAGCAGTTTCTATCCATTACCTATCAGTAGCTGACACACGCCATGACTCTGGGTCTTACAGGTCCTAGAGGCTCTCCTTCCTCCTTGTGATATTTCTTCTGTAACTGTTGTGTACTCCACCTTGAGTGCCTCCATAATTTTTTAATTTTCCCTTATTTTTTGATTTTTTTTAGGATAATTTATAATTTTTGAGAATGGTGTGCATGTATGCACTCAAACACGATCACATCTACCCCATCAACTTCCATCTCCAACTTCCCCCATTTCTTACCTCAACACACTCCTCTCCCACAACTCCACTGCCAACTGTGCTTCAGTATGGGGGGAACCTGGGAATAGTCTATCCTGTTTATGCTGGGATCTGGGTTGACTTGATCTTGTTTATATGTTACCATGTTTTCTGTAAGTTCATGATTGCAATAGCCACCTCTCAGTGCTCCTTCCCATCCTGCAGCCTTATACTTTTTCCACCTCCTCTTGTAAGATGTTGCCTGAGCCTCAGCCAAGAGGGGCTTGATAGAGACATCCCATGGGACTTGAATCCCATTCAGTCCCTTTTTCTCAGTACTTTGTCCAGATATCTTTCCATAAAGTACTTACTGTCTGTTGCAAAACGAAGTCTAATTGACCAAGATAGAAAGCAGCAGAGGTTTAACTGTGCCAGAAGTTACAAAACCTTTCCTTACATATATGATTTCAACCAATCTGAGTTGAATTCCAGAAGCTATCTCTGACATACCCTTATGTTCCCAAAACCTTAGCATTTGTTTCCCTATAGTCACCTCCTCTTGTTGAGCAGAAGAGAGGAGGGCTACTCAAGTACCCTTGAATCTCTCAGTACTTTGGGCTGGAACTGCTGCTTGGAAAATGTAACTTACTGTGAGAGGCTCTCAGATCCCCAGTTCTCTAACTTTATACACAATAGTTTAGAGATACCAATTTTCTCCCTCAATAACAACACATTTATTTTCATACAAGTCTAATTGAATTTATCTTGGCTGCCAGGAAGCTCAAAGAAAATTAACAATCAATTAAAATATCATTAGCCTTCAGAGTATTTATCCTTTTATTCCATTAATTTTATTATTTATAATAAAATTGCACATGATATATATGCTAATGCAACTTTTAAACGAAAGATCCTTGTATGATACTTGTATGTTATTCACAATAGAAAAACCTATCATTACAAGGAAAAGTACTATGACTATGGATTTAATTTCAATATGAAGTAGCAGCGTTTCTTTTAATTTATGTTTTGTCATTTGCGGGTTATCTAGCTTACTTTATATTGTGAGAAATCATTTGAATTTGCTGTCAATTTATAGGATTTTGATTTTTTGGTTTTATTTCATTGACCAGAAATGCAGCCAAATGATAAGGAAGATGCCTTGTAAGTACCAAGCCATGAGTTTGATCCTAAACTAACAAACAAAGAAAAATAAATCAGATAGAACAAACACATATTTTTCAATTATATTATTTTGTTACACTTTGATGCCAATCAGGTTGACAATATTAATAATATTTTTATTGTAATTATTTTATGGAGAAGCATGTTTTAGAGCTAGGGTTGAAATCTTTAAACACTTCTCTCCTGGGTTGAAGCTGCCTAAGGAAACAAGGCACAGGTGATACCGTGGACATTTGGTGGACTAGACAAGGTTGAGAGCTGAACAATTGTGGTGGTTAATGGTAAATAATGTAGGAAAATAATGGGTGTTGAGGCAATAAATAAGTAGATGAATGATAGGTATCTCAATTCTTCTAAATAGAGTATAAGATTTCACTTCTGATGTTTAGTAGAGATTATTGCCACCTTTTATTCTCCTGTCTGATGATATTTGTGTAGGGAGAACTCATAATTCAAGAACTTTCATCAGCTCCAAGACAGAAAAGGTCTATGATGTGGATGTTTGGCTTGTAAGCAGGGGGAGAAAAGTAGAAGGTGGGTAAAGAGGAGGAGAAAGCATAGCTTTTAACTGGGGATTTCAACTTCTGAAATCCTTCCATAGTGGGGAAACTGGCAAGAGCAATATAGATTGGCCAACATGCCTCTAAAATTAAAAAAAAAAAAAATGTTGATTCCCTTTATTAGGTAGGATAGCCCAGATGTGTGTGTGTGTGTGTGTGTGTGTGTGTGTGTGTGTGTATGTGTGTGTGTGTGTTTTTTGGGTTTCTTTTTATATTTAATCTCAAGTGGAGATGACGATAACACATAAAGATCTCTGTGATGTGTTCAGGGCTCAGAAGCTATTGTGATTTCTGTTTATCTCAATGGTGAGCATGTAACTTTCCAGCCTAGAGTTGCAAAAGTCTTGAGTTTGACCTAACATTAAGTTATTTATAGTTACTTCTGACTAAACACTTCTAAAAAATAAGGCACAGAGTGGTGCTAGAAAAATAACATAGAGAGTTTAAGTGGAACTTGAACTAATTACTACAACATTAAGGCTGATTCTGAGGCCTTTACAAATGGAACTTTGAATTATAAGGCAAGCATTAGCCAAAGTCATCAGAAGAGACTGCTAATGTGGGAACAAGGTTTGAGATTGGGATCTGCCTCCCGGCGATGAATAAGAGTGAAAGGGGCTGCAAACCCAGGATTTGCAATGTCTAAGAATACAAGATGACTTTCTGTATGATTGATTTTGAAAAAATAATTTACAATATTTTGGTAATTACATTAAGCAGGTGCTGAAACCAGAGATCTAATATAACACCTAGATAATATGATAAGTTAGTTGATAGATAAATAGTTAGATAACTAGTATCCAAACCAGTAGTTTTCAACCTGTGGATCATGA